>CM016722.1:16528197-17061385 GCA_005771605.1 Scutellaria baicalensis | reverse complement strand
ATACTTCATCTGTGGTGAACTCCTCAGCAAAATCAATCTCAAGATATTGAGGATCTACTTCGTCCGAATCCGTTGCTTGTCGAATATCAAGTGGGTTCGAAAGGTATCGATTATCATCGTTTTGCATATGTTCCTGTTATAAACGAGTAAAGAACATCATAAGAATATAAAAAATTGAAATTGAAATTTTTTATGTGTCAAAAAACGCCACTGTTCGGCCAGGGTGACCGAACGTGCTTCAAAACGTTCGGCCAATCCTGCCGAACGTGCTTCATAATGTTCGGCCGGTCCTGCCGAACGGTTGTTCGGTAGGCACAGACTTGTTCGGCCGACTCGGCCGAAATCGCCCTGAAAGGTTCGGCCAGCACGACCGAACTTCCTATAGATTGTTCGGTCTGTGTTGGCCGAACGGATACCTTCTGCGCGAATTTTCAAATTCAAAAAAATGAAACTTTTTTCCTATCTACATTTATGCAAACACTTACATTGTTTGTACCGAATGAATCTTCACTAGCCATTGATTATATCTTCACTTAATGATGGGGAAAATGATAAAATTTGTGAGAGTTTTGTTCTAAAATTTTCCACAAAAATTTTCGTAAGTGTTGTTAATGGAGAAGAAGGTTGAAGAGAAGAAGAAGAGGGAGTGTGGTGCCCTTAGTATACTACATATCAAATTTAATTATTTATGTGGTGCCCTTAGTAGTTGATATTTTCATTAAGGGTATTTTAGTCTTTTCATACAAAATTATTTTTTATACTAAAAATGTGTGGTGCCCTAGGAACATTGTGTGGTGCCTTTAATTCTGGCCTTAAAATTTGACTAATCTACACAAGATAATAAATTCTACACTGTATTCAAGCTAGTGACTTTCAGAAACATTTGTCATTTTTATCCTTAAATTTCTTATTACTCTAAATATTTTTTATAAACACTCTGAAATTCTTGATTTCGTTGACGTGGAAGGTGGTTGTGGTTAGGGTGAAGAATTGGATCCATCGTTCCTCCGTTTGTATGCTCGACCTTCGCCGGTGGCCGGCCACTGAAACGCAACTAATGCCGGAAGAGGCTAGGGTTTCATTGAAGTTGGGCACCGGTATAAGCACTAGTACTGGAAGGTGGCTATAGTTTCCACTCCGATTGGATTGATTTTCGCAGTTGAGGGAGCATTGCCGGTGGTCGCCGCTCGAATTGGTCGGCGAAGAAGACGAGCTGGGTTGGAGTTATCTGCTAAGGTTGTAAACGAATCGAATCGAATCGAATACCATGATATTCTATTCGTATTCTTTTAACTATTCGAATATTCTTATTCTTATTCTTTTATTATTCGAATAACAAATAAAATTCTTATTCGATTCTTTTAACATATTCGAATATTCTCGAATATATTCGAATATTCGTATTCGAAAATTTTAAACTTAAAATTTCAACAAACAAAAATCAAATATATATTTTTCCCAAATTAATATGCCTACATAGTACTTAAATAAATAATAAAATTCATCAACTCAAGTTCAATAATTCATTAACCAAATTAACATTGAAGATTTGAAATACATAAATATAAATTCATTGTCAAATCATCGAACAAGTACCGCAACAAAAAATCAACTTGCAAATTAACATCCAATGTTCTAATACATAAACATAATTAAAATTCATAGTCAAATCCATCAAACAAGTATCACAACAAAAATGTTTTTCTAGCATCCATGATCCAACCATCATTCTTGCAATACGACATGAACCGGCTCTTCATCTTCCTACAAAAAAAAAATGAAATCACATTTGTCATTATAATCCAAAAATAAAAGTATATCATTATAATAAAAAAATGAGAGCTCACATGAGTCATAATAGGCTTGTTGATCCCGTGAAGTTGGCGTACTCAATCTGCTCCACAAATCAAAACTTGAACCATATCAGAAGATAACCTAGCTCGATAAGGATCTAAGACTCGGGTTCCTGCACTGAGAGAGAGGGGATGGCGGAGGGCGGCGGCTGCGGCTGAGAGAGAGGGGGACGGGGGCGGGTGAGGTGAATGAGAGATGAGAGAGAGAGGGTTTCAAATTTTCAATTTGTATTGAATTTGGGGATTTAAGTTTTACATGCTTAGAAATTAGTATTATTTTTTATATACTTAGGTAATTTTTAGGCATTATTTTACAATATATATAATATGTAGTTATGTTTTATGTAATACTAATATGTATTTAGGCATTACTAAATACTAATATAAAAAAGTAAAATATCTAATTATTAATATATATAATTATTCGAATATATTCACGAATACTCGAATCGAATACCATCATATTCTTATTCGTATTCGGATAATATACGAATATAAAAAAATATTCTTATTCGGATTCTTATTCAGATTTTTCGAATTCGAATCACTATATTCGAATTCGAATACCGAATCGAATCAAAAAGATTCGCTTCTTTTACAACCCTATTCTCTGCATTAGAGTTTCTATATTTACATGGGGGTATATATGTAGTTTTTATCAAAGTGAAAGACAAAATAGCAATCTTGTAATGAATATTAAGAACATTTATAGTATTTCACTTTAATTACTGTTGGATCAATTCCAAACCCACCAAGGATTGGTGGATTTAGAAAGCAGACCATAATCCCATCGAAACCCACCGACTAAACCGGGGCCATGATAAAACCCGAGCCATAAACCTTAAGCCAAACAAGTGGTTATGTAGATATGAATCCCAATACACCGGCGTACCAAACACAGCCTTAATTGGGAAAAACGGGACACAGAAAAGCGCTCGCACTCAGACTCACCTCCTCAATCGCCTCCCCCATTAACGGGCGCCCGCCCTTCTCCTTCTAAGTTCTATCTAATCTCATTGCTTCCTTTTCTCGGTATATTTCTTCTGTATTTCCCTACTTGATTATTAATTTTAGGTCAGTTTTTCTCTTCTCAACACTATCAACGAAATTTATACTCCGATTAATAACTCCTCTTGCCTTCATGTTTGAATGCTCAGCTGCTGTGGGTATGAACGAACAAATTGGGAAAATAAGAAGCACGTTTACCGATTTGATTTTTGGTGGATTGTTTCTTCAATTGTTTACTGAAATGGGGTTTCTTGTTTCTGTCTTCTAATGCCACTTATCATTAAAGCTCAAATTTTTTTTTTCTTATGCTACTCTGTTTCGAGATTCCTGGCCTGTTGGTTTGTTCACATGGAATTTTAGACGAAGTTGCTGCTTGATTTAATGTTCATGGTTGCTGGCCAAACAGCATGAATTTATGCACGTTTAATGCTTGGTTGAACTTTCATTTTTGAGGGTTTGCTATATTTGTGTGCGTATCTGTGTAATGTTTCTTGATTGAAGGCGTCCACTCCTTTTTGACACCAAAGCCCTTCCTAGTATATTGCAGACTGCATAGTGTCAATGGAAGAGTAATGCTTTATTTTTGGATTTATATTAAACACTGCTCATTGGCTTTGGTTTCAGAACTTAGTTTGATGGAAAAGATGCTTATAACTGGTTTACAAGATATCTGAACAATTTGTTTGCATATCCGTTCAAAAGCTTTTCCCTTTGCATAAATAATCTGATTAGTGAAATAACTTATACTGACTAACCGAAGCTCTTTTGCTACAGGTCTGGACTTCTTCAGTTAACAAGTTCCGATG
Source organism: Scutellaria baicalensis (assembly GCA_005771605.1). NCBI lineage: Eukaryota > Viridiplantae > Streptophyta > Magnoliopsida > Lamiales > Lamiaceae > Scutellaria > Scutellaria baicalensis. The sequence continues at coordinate 17,057,718 of CM016722.1, read as the reverse complement.
TATGCAAGGAGAGTACTTTATAAAAAACAATGGGATTATGTGGTTAAACGAAGCAAATCCTATTGCATTTCTAACTGTGTTTGTTCTGTTGGACAATGTTTAAGCCCTGCACCTAGAGCCAGTAGTTTGAATGAGAGACATGCATCAAGTTCCTCATTATTATTAGGCCAAGTATCCAACAGATATTGCACAAGATTGCATTGGAGGTTGGATGTTGGCTGGAGAAATCGTCAGCTAAGGTATTATAGTTCTGAAGGTGATGGAAGAAATGCAAGTGAGGATAAGCGGCCACCTAACAAAGATTTGGCAGATTGTGAACAGGAAAAAATTCATAAAGAAAAGTCAATTGACCATGCAAGCCCTTGTGATGCACATGCTCGTCTTGGGGAACAAGATCAGATGGAGTGGCTCAAAAATGAAAAGCTTGCTATGGAGAATAAAAAGAAGGAGTCTCCCTTTCTAACTCGACAAGAAAGAATTAAAAATGAGTTTTTGCGAAGAATTGTTCCATGGAAAAAAATAACTGTATCGTGGGATACTTTCCCGTATTACCTTCAGTATGTGATGTTCCATACTTTATTGCTTCATTTGCTTATGATAGTTGCTGGGTGGGACTGAAAATTATTATTTTTGCAGTGAACACACCAAAAACCTTCTTGTGGAATGTACAGCCTCCCATTTGAGACATAAAAAGTTAACCGCAGATTATGGTGGTGGTTTGACTTCTTCAGGTGGAAGAATTTTGCTACAGAGCATTCCAGGTCAGTTTTCAATTGACCATATTAAAAATTCATCCTTGTTAGTATGAGCTTCTGGGGAAATTATCTCAGCTGTATCTACTTTTATGTTATTCTATATGATTAATAAGAAATACTTGGGTTGAAGGTATGGAGCTATACAGGGAGAGAATGGTCAGAGCACTTGCTCGAGATCTAGAAGTACCAATAATGGTACTTGATGGTGGCATTTTAGCTCCATATGTAAGTTTTGGAATTTTATTTTCCTCTTCCTAATTTGGTGTACCTCTCCTCTGTGTAAAAACTTGGCAGCATCTTATTCGAATTAACTGTGAAGGAAAACAAATCAATATTTTGCCTCTTCAGATTACTTTCGTGAAGTAAATTTCTCTCCAGTTTAATTTCTTGATGTTTATTTCTTTATGTTCCTCTTGTTATTTTTGAGTAAGAATGCCTAGGAAAAACTAAGTTTTCCTTTTACGTCACAAGGGAAATTCTTTCAATGCTCTTCTGTGGTTGATTTTTTAGGATTTGAATGAAGATGAAAGTGAATCAGATGAAGAGAACTCTGATTGTACATCAGAGTCTGAGGCTGAGGATGAAAATAATGCAAGTAATGAGGAAGATTATACTAGCAGTGGTGAGGCAAGAACAGATGGTAGTGACAATGAAGTTGATCTTAATGCCTCGGCTGAAGCTTTGAGAAAGCTACTCCCTTGCAACATTGAAGAGTTTGAGAGGGTAATACATTTTTTGTAAAGTTTCAAACAGTTATTACCCATGGCCCATAAGGAGAATGAAAGGCGGGAAAACGCAAAATAAACATGATCCTATTTCATCCAGAGCATATATCTTTATAACTCAACAAGCTGATCTTTGTATGCATCACACTTTCATGATGTGGACCTTTCTCATGATATGTTCCAGAAACTTGTCAACTTTAACTGTATGCTATTTAATAAGTAAGAGATATTCTGTGGATTATACATGAAGTTGTTGGAAACACAAGTTTTCTGAGTAAATTTGTTTTCAATGGATTTCTTGAGGGGTATGTGAAATAGGCATTGATTTTTATAGTTTTCAATCTTCATGTGGCAGAGTGTTTCTGGAGAATCTGAAAGCTCCTCGACATCTTCAAAACCGGAAACTTCTGAGTCATCTGATAAGGCTAATCGTCCATTGAAGAAAGGTAATGCGTTTTGAGTGCTGCCAAACATAACATTTAATCTTGAACGGGGAAAGTCATGTCACTACCTAAGAGAAGGTGTCATGTTTGTTTTTCTTACTGCCATAAAAGATCCTAAATTTCTGGAAGAAAAATTAGCTGACCGTCCCCGATTATGAACTCTATATTTCTATATAATCCCGTCACATTTGCACATTCTAAACTTAGAATTTTTAGTTTTTATTTCTTAAATGAAGATTCTTTCATGTCCAAGTCCTCCAGCAATTTATGCAGATAGAAGTATGGCATGTCTATAGGCTGTTCTTAATCAGTTGAATTGGAGATAAAGCTGCACATACTTATTTTCTTTCGTATGTCATGCAATGTTTTATATACTATAAACCGTTATTTTATCTCTTTTCTGGTAGTTTTTAGTGCTCAAAAGTTTTTTTATTTATGAAACTTTTCATCCTCTATTTTTCATCAAGTAAAGAATTCCATTATCTAACGCAACCGTATTTTAAAAGACCTGAATTAATATTTGAAAGGCCAACATATGAAATCGTCTATATCAGGGCTATGAAAGTTGTTGCTAATTGTGTCTTCTAGACCCAATTCTCTCATTAGGCCAGTGATTTGCTTGCCATATTAGTGTTCACCATTCAGGTTACCTGTAAACGGAAAGGCTTGTGGGATCTGGACATATGATTAATTGAAATTGGGCATAATGGATTTTAATCAGAATTGTTCATTTCAACTTAATGTTTCGGAATGCTGACCCTTCTTTCTTTTCTTTGTGAGTTGAGTTTTTGATCATTCAGTTCAATTATACTTATATTAAATTATCTCTTAACAGGGGATCGAGTGAAGTACATTGGAATGCCTGGTGGCACTGAAGTAAACAACAGGTAACTAACCGTCTTCAGATGACATTTACTAAAAACCTTGTGTTTTGTCCTTTTCTTTAAATGAATGTCTACAGTTGAAGAATTTTATTGCTTGTATTGGTTAGTATTGAATATGCATGTTTACGTGGTCTTGTTTTCTTAAGATAGATATTTTTGCATTCCTAAATGTTTATGACTCTTGAGGTCCGTTTTATTCACTGATTCTTTTTGTTGAATTAGTTGTTTCGTCCTGTAATTTTAGAAAGCCAAAACAATGCAACGGATGCTAATTTTAATGTGAAATTTTAAAATTATTCCCCTTTCAATGCTATTGTACCACTAGTTTGGCCTGCTCGTTCTGATGTATTGTTTTATTGCTTTTGAATTGTGAGTTTATGATGGAAAGTTTTTACATTGTTTAAAAAGTTTAAGGAAGAAGAATGAAAGAATGACAGAAAATATACAATGTGGTACTCAATATAAGGAAGTCAGGCTACTCCTATTGAATTTTCTGTGATCATTTTTATAAGAAATTTACCACCTTTTTAATGGTCAACCCTGTTAAACCAACCTGACAGAGATATGCTTCCTCTCAATTTGAGAAGAGATATATTACAAGAAATCGATATAAATGATCATTACAGTATGTAATTGGTAAAGGTAGCTAGAGAGGCAACATACTGATCTTTCATGTTTTTCCTCGAGAAAAAACTGATTTTTCACGTGAAGCTCAGTTCATCCTTTTAATTGGTCTATTAACCTGGACGTAGAATCCATAATACAAAGAGTCAAACTTATTCGGTGTTTTTCTAGCTGAAGTTTTAAAGGCAAGCTTACCAATAAATGGATATGGTGGCATTTGCTATTTGAGCATGTAAGTTGTCACATTATGCTTTCTTTCCCCAATGATGTGCATTTTCTTGCACTGCACTATTTTGATCAATTTCTTCCATTTCTTATGATGATAAGTTCACCTCTAGAAGATGTAAATATTTAAGACCAAGAATTGAACTTGTTGTGTCATAGTTGACCCATATATAGGCTTCCTTCATACCCCAAAATATATAACAAATCAGATTCATAGCTCTTACTGACAGAATCTAACTGTCTGGAATCTTATTGATAATCTTTCTTCTCACCCTTTGTTGGGTGTGGGAGTTCATCACACAGAGGGGTTGGGGTATCCTCATTTATGAAAATAGTCCTTTTGAAAAGCACCATGATCTTTGGACATGTCTGCACCTTATCATTGACATATCAATATCCCATTCATCACAGGATTTTATTGGGGAAGATACCAACATCTGATGGTCCAACAAATGCTTATACTTTTATCCGTAGCAGGTGGGTTGGTAAGTTGTTGTGATGTATGTGGAAAGGGTTTTCTTTTTCTCCCTCTCCCCTCCCCTCTTCTGTAGTGGTTGTGGTTGTAAATGAAATTCCCAGAACAGCCTATTGATTAACTCTAGTGATACCATCTCTTACTTTCATAATTTAAAGTACACTTTGATGTGGTTTGCTTGATGTAGGCTGCCTTTAGGAACCTTTCTATATCATGTTTCTCCCTATCTCAATTGTTGAGCTATCTTGTAGATGTTTGCTGGTTAATCGTTGGATAACTAATAATCTTGTTTGTTGATTTCCACTCTGTTATCCATTTATGTATTTGCCTATGCCTTTTAGCTTTTTTCTTTCTTGGAAATTTAGTTAGATTATGTGCCATTTAATATTTACAAAATACTATATCTTTTTCAGGAATTTGTACAGTGGTCAACGAGGGGAGGTGTATGAAGTGAATGGTGATCAAGTAGCTGTTGTTTTTGACTATAGTGGCAAGACATTGGCCGAAGGAAAGGACGCAAAAAGTGCAGAACCTACTTCAGAACCTTCAGTTTGTTGGCTTGATGGTACATATTTTTAGCAACAAACCATAGTTATAAGAAGAATCTTTCTGCATGCTGCATTGGCACTTTTAATCTGGTGTGCACCATTAGGATATGATGTGTATATACTAATGACTGGACGTTCCATTTCTTGAGTCTCTCCCTTGTTCATTGAAAGTATGAGTTGTGAAATCCTAGACCAAAGGAGCACAAAACTTCTGAATGTTTTTTGTGTTTAGTTTTTCAAGTGTGGTATTTTCTTTCTTCATTAGATACTAATTATTATAGTTCAATTTTAATTTTAATTTTTATCAAAGCTTTTAAGGCCACTTTTATGGGTGTCTTTTAAGGTCTGATGCTGAGGATATGGGGGGTATTTCGTGATTATAATATTGACAAGTACTGATAAATGGTACTTAAAAGTGGATCGACTATCACAGCATCTTTCATTTTGGCTGATAAATCTGAAAATTGTGGCACCATTCCTTGTTGCTTTTGATAGGACTTGGTGATCCTAAAGGAAATAGAGGCTCACTTGAGTGGACAAAATAATGTGTTGTTGATCTGATCTATTCAACTGTTCTATCAAATGAATAATTCATTGTTAAATATAACGTGTTTTTCATGTGGACCTCATTTTGGCATGTTTAGAAGGGATATATGTAGGCTTAATCATTTCTAGTTGCCTAATTTTGATCCTTGTTTGGATGAATCAAAAAAAAAAAAAAAAAAGAACTTTCATTGTCGCCTGAGTCAAGCATGTGAATAATAAAGTGCTTTTTTTCTTTTGGATGTTATATATTAATTTGTTACTTATCCAAGTTTTTTTGTTTCCTGAATGGTGATTTATGCTGGTAGCTTCAAGTTTGAGGTTGCAAAAATTTTAAAAGAACGCTTGAGATTCTTTAATGATAAAATTCCTGACCATTGCTTGCCTTGTCCATAATTTATAAATTGCAGTGAAGGAAGTCGAACATGATCTTGATGCTCAAACTCATGACTGTTTTGTTGCAATTGAAGTTCTTCGTGAGGTACTGGCTTCAGATGAATGAATATAACATAACTTCAGATGAATCAATATAACATGACTGTTTGTGCATGATTTCATATATAGGTTCCTTTTAGTTACTATACTGACAATTTCCCATGACAATGCAGGTCATGGAGTCACAACAGCCTCTTGTGGTGTATTTCCCTGATTCTTCTCTATGGTTATCAAAGGCAGTTTCAAAGTCGAAACGGACAGAGTTTATCAGCAAGATGCAAGAGATGTTTGACCAACTATCAGGACCTGTAGTTCTGATTTGTGGTCAAAACAAAGTGGAATCCGGGTCTAAAGAAAAAGAGAAATTTGTAAGTTTCAATTCTCCAGAAATCGCTTTCATTTGCATTTCTTCTGTGCTCACTAGCCTATGAAGCTTCAGTATCTTTAACCAAAACAATGCATTCATCTGTAGCTGTTATTCGTTCAGCAAGGAATGATGGTTATATATACATCTGTAACTTTTTTCTTTCTTTTTTTTGGACAGACAATGATACTTCCAAACCTGGGCCGTCTTGCTAAGTTGGTAACTCTCAAACTCTGAAACTTTTACGTTCGTCCAAATTATGCCCTTCTATACCTCTGATGTGGCCTGTTAATTTGCTTAACTGCTTGGTCTCTTGACATAAGACATCTAATCTAGTGTTTTTTTTTCTGCTGATGGTTTGAAAACAAGAAGTTTTGCATATCTGAAGTTCCATGGTTTAAGGTCTAACTTAATAAAGTACAATCAGTAAGAGTGATAGTCATTCATTTGGAATTTTTGCAGTATTATGTAACAACCTTTTGTCTAAGCATGTGATACTTTTGGGCACCGCCATGTGCTCTCTATGACATAAAACTATTGAATATGACAGAAAACATAATTTGAGGGCTATCAGTATATCAATAAAAAATTATATATATATATATATATATATATATAGATGCAGATTAGTTACTTGGGTTGCTTTATCGAAAGCCTGTAATTGTTTTTGGTTTTCTTTTGGTGCACGATGTGCAATTTTGAAGTAATTAAACTGTTTAGCCAACATGCCCTGGTCTGCATTGTGAAATCATGTGTTTTTGCATTGCATTTTTTCTTCTGGTGAATCAGTTAACATCTTATTGTGGACTATAACCAAAATCATTTAATGAAGATACTTCTTGTTTCAGCCTCTTTCTTTGAAGAGTCTTACAGAGGGATTGAAATCCACTAAACGCTCTGGAGATGATGATATTTATAAGTTATTCACTAATGTGATGAGTATACATCCCCCCAAGGTATACTATTTGTCATCATAATAATTCATGAAGTTTATGTCGTGTTGAGGTTTGCCACAATCCGTATTCACAAATTATGAATGTTGTCAGCTAGAGGCTCTTTTTCCTGTTTTGTACACGACTTGATCAGCAGAACTATTTCTAAGCATTTGCATTCCTTAGCTTTTAATTTCTCTCCGTAACCCATCTATCTGTGAATCATGTCGCATTCCTTTATCAAGATTGGGAAAGATTTCCAGTGTCAAATTTTCTGAGCAAGCATTATTTTCAAATGATATCTCTGGCTTCCATGCATACGTGTAAATCTCGAACATCTTAGAGTTAGCAATACCAATCCATTAGACATGCATTAGCTGAAAAACATAAAAAAAACTTGTCCCTTTTCTTTTATTATCATATCTGAAATTATGGAATAAGTTAGTATTATGAGCATCAGGTGGGATCACAATATTAATTGATGATTACAGGAGGAAGATCTCTTGGGGATATTCAATAAACAGATTGAAGAAGACAGAAGAATAGTGATATCACGAAGCAACTTGATTGAAATGCATAAGGTGCATTCACAATTTTGTTCTGGTATCTTGTTGGTTTAATTTTGTTTTGCAAACTACTTTTTTCGTCATACCATTGGTGGATGTGATGCTATTAAGGGATGAATATATGTAATATGTCTAATACTATCATCAACTCTTAAAAATTCTATTTGTTCATTTCAGGTTCTTGAGGACCATGATTTATCATGCATGGACTTGTTGCATGTTAACACAGATGGTGTGATATTGACAAAAGAGAGTAAGATCATATACTAACCCTGGAGTAAATATAGATAAATATGCAAAAATACACTAAATTATGTCATAATTCATCAAATGATCATGTTCCATTTTTCAGACCTGTATCTTCTTTAGAGCAGCTAAATTTTAGAATCTTATTGTATCATGGTGACATAATGGGTACTTATTTCTTATCTAAAGTATATATTTTGCTGCCTTGCTCATCCTAATGCTAGATGAAATTAGCTACGTGCAAGTAAATAAAAAACGCGTATTAACAGCATGTGCAATGCTCTATGTAGCACTCATGTAAAATACTGAGTGAACATAGGTGAGTCAGAATGCAATTGGTATTGAAGTTCTGTAGAATATAATTTTATGAATTGTACTTCTATATGATCTCACATCCCTTCTTGCAATTATGAATTGCACTGCTATTTTGAGTTGAAAATACTATGACTAGACTTTATGATTTCCAAATGGCCTCATCACCTCTCATGTACACCAAAAAAAAACTAAGGTTTCTGCTAAATAAGAAGAGAAACTAGATAAAAGCAAAACATTTGAAGTTGTACACAATTCCTGCCAAATAAAGAAATAATGAGATTGGAAAAAGAAAAAGAAAAGTAACTTGAATGTTTCTCCCATGAATGTTTCTGTGGCTGTGGGTTGTTGCATGGTGGTATGAGTGGGTGGGATTGGCGGTGGGTTAGGAGGTCTGTTTCACATGGATGCTGGGAGCTAGTGTATTACCTGGGTTCTCTTAGAGTATTTATTTCTGATCACAGTTTAAAACATAGAATTCAGTCTTGGTAATGAAGTCCGATTTTTTTGGCTATTTCTAAGCTAGCTGCTAAATTATAACTCCTCAATGCCCCTTTTTGAGCCGTTTCCAATTATCGAAACAAGCAGAAAGGATTTGTCAATGCTTTGCTGTTAGACTTGGAAATTACAGTATTATGTACTAGTAGTAATTTATTTCTGATGCTTGGCAGTTCTGAAGTGGATGAACTTAATTCCTAGCAGGATCTATGGCCATGTAAAAGATGCTACTGTGTGCTATTTTAACTTGTTTCCTGATGTTCTGTGGTTCGTATGCCTATAGTGTAGGATGAAAGTGTAAGGTATTTATCAGGTCTTCAAAGAGCTTAAGTGAAAATGAAACTTTAGCTTCTTGTACAACTGGAGTAAAAGACCTGACACTGACTATTGGAAGGGTTGTGGGACGGTTGTTTAGCTTTTGTCTCAATATACAGAATTGGAGTTTGAAAGTTTTCGGCTGTAGTCTTGTGGCATTATCATTCTCTTCTTGGGTAGACAACTGCCTTTCACCAAATATGACATTTTAATTTACTTCCCATCAGTAGATGTTAATTGTTCTGAGCTGGTGCATTAATATTTATAGTTTTATACCCTAACCACAAATAAGAAGTGACGCTGATATTATGGCAAGATTTAGTTTATTTTGTGCTCTCTTTCGTGTAAAATGTTAAAGCTGTGATTTTTATGATAATGAAGTAATAAAGCAGTTCATATGTTAAGTGTTGATAGAGATGATTGACTTTTAAAAAATTAAATTTCTTCTTCTATCTATTATGGTTAATGTTATTCCATTTTGTTCATGGATGACAGAAGCTGAGAAGGTGGTTGGCTGGGCCAAGAATCATTATCTTTCTTCGTGTCTTCTTCCTTTGGTTAAGGGGGATAGGTTACAGGTGCCTCGTGAGAGGTAATTATCTCAGTGCTCATGGTTATCTAAAATCAGCTTTTATCTTCATCAAGTTATGTCTTTAAATTGTCATGTCATGTGCAGCCTTGAGCTTGCAATTTTGAGGTTAAAAGAGCAGGAAACAGCTTCCAAGAAGCCTTCACAGAATTTGAAGGTTTTTTCTTCTTTTCGTTTCTTTATTCGAAAAACTTAAATTTTCTGTTTTATTGAGGCAAATTTTATGCAGAATCTTGCTAAGGATGAGTATGAGAGCAACTTTGTTTCAGCAGTGGTTCCTCCGGGAGAGATTGGTGTCAAATTTGATGATGTTGGTGCACTTGAAGACGTGAAGAAGGCATTGAATGAACTTGTGATTCTCCCTATGCGGAGGCCTGAACTTTTCTCCCGTGGAAATTTGTTGCGGGTAACTTATTGATATAAATGGCTTGTAATTTTTCCATTTTATTTTCCCTGCATGATAGTAAATGCTTCCTCTTTTGTTCTTTTCTTTCTTCATTAGCCTTGCAAAGGAATATTACTTTTTGGCCCTCCTGGAACTGGAAAAACCCTTCTTGCAAAGGCACTTGCAACAGAAGCTGGGGCAAATTTTATCAGCATTACTGGTTCAACACTCACATCTAAGGTAAATGAACCTGTGACCTTAGGACATTTCTGTTTTGGTTGGGTTCTATTTCTGATATTGTGTATACCTTTCTCAGAAAGCTATAAACAATGTAGTATGAACGCTTCAGGCATGTATCTTTAACAAATTATAGCTAAGACCACCTTTGTGGTGTACTAATTGATGCTTTTTGGATACTGACTGTATTATCTACCATATTGTTTCAATTGCTACCAGTTTATTGATTTTGGCTTTGCCCATGGTTTCAAGTTGTGTTTCAGATTTTATAACTTTTGCATTTGTAATGGACAGAGGTTTCTCAGTTTTGACGTCTTCAACAAAAATGCTGTCTGTTTTCAGTGCGATGAGGATATTGTATATACTTATAGTGTAAATTCTGTGTTTTGAATACAACATATGAAGTTAGAATCATGGAAAAAGGTTGAAGCAATATCAAGAAATGAAGATACTATATTGTCCATTTTATATGATCTGGTTAAATAAATGAATGGAAGATGGCATGATAAGAAGGCATTTTTATGCAGAGTAAGTACTGACTATATCATTGATACTCAGATATGTTCTCATGTTAATGGGTCATATAAGCCTCTATGTTGAGTTTCTAAAGATTTGTCCATGAAAAGGAAAATGAGGTGACCAGGAAGAATTAATTAAAGTTTATCATGCTAGGGGTACCTTTCACTGTGCTTTGGCTATAGTTATGTAAAATTCACATCCTTAAAAGCATTCTGAATTTGAGATTGGTGAGACAGTACTGATTGGGTTAAACAATTGATATCCTTAATCTTGTACTACACAAGTAAAGAAGCAACTGAATTGTCTTGTTCCTAATTTAAAGTCCAGTAAAAGTAGAATTAAGGTTGAATTCAAGTAGTGCATATACTACTGTTTATTTCTAAAGCTTCCATCACACCATTTGATTCTTATACCTTCTTTAACTTTTTTTTGTTTTTTTTGCTTCTGATGCAGTGGTTTGGGGATGCTGAAAAGCTTACTAGAGCACTGTTCTCCTTTGCTAGCAAGCTGGCTCCTGTTATTATCTTTGTTGATGAGGTGGGTCTCTACCTCCATTTTTTGTGCCTCCTTGTGGGCTATATGCAGAAAGGCACAACAGTTCAGAATCCTGGAAACCTTGCTCATTCTGCTTCACTTTACTGAGCAATCTATAAATGCAATTGTTTTAGCGTATACAGTTGGAATCTACTTTGTCAAGGGCCCTGATAACAGTATTGAAATCATTTTAGAAAGACAGTTGGAACCATAGAAACACACACAACTTTTGTGGATTAATTTTCCTGTGTGCCATTCCTGTGAGTGCAGGTTGATAGCTTGCTCGGTGCTCGTGGTGGTGCTTTTGAGCATGAGGCCACTAGAAGAATGCGGAATGAGTTTATGGCTGCTTGGGATGGATTGAGGTCAAAAGACAGCCAAAGAATCCTTATCCTTGGTGCTACAAATAGGCCATTTGACCTTGATGATGCTGTCATTCGTCGCTTACCACGAAGGTTAGCTTTTATGGATCTTTTTTGACTTACAATAGAATGATTTCAAATACAGTTATGTAATGTCTGGTTGATATTAGGATCTATGTCGACCTTCCGGATGCTGAAAATCGTCTGAAAATTCTTAAGATAATTCTAGATCAAGAAATTCTTGAACCTGGATTCCCCTTTGAACAACTTGCAAATGCCACTGAAGGTTATTCTGGGAGTGATCTAAAGGTGATGATTCAGTTTCATACTTAGCGATCAAGTGATTGATACTCATTTCTAAAATTGTTTTCTGCACTTTTTATCTTGCAGAACCTTTGTGTTGCTACAGCATATAGACCTGTCCAAGAGTTACTGGATGAAGAAAACAAGGTGAAGAACTCTAAATAATCCTGTGATTATTCTAGCTTCAAAATTTAGCTGTGCCTATATTCCTGCAGTCCGTACTTATAGTTGTGAAAACATAATCTTACCTTTTCTCAACTAATTAAGTTCAAAATATGTATGCATTTTGTACTTTTTTATGCTCTAATTTCTAAGATAAGTACTTTGAATGTATATGAGAAATCAATGAACTTGTTTGTTTGCTAGGTTTTTGAGCTTATCTCTACGTTATTGCTCTTTTTCTGAAAGGAAAGTATGATAGGAATGTTGGAAAAATTCAGTGCATGACAGGGTCCAATGATCCAGAAACCACATGATGATACGCGATAGGGAGCGTAAAATAGAGACAGAAAGTTGGGATTTTTCAGGGGAAGAAGGGCTTAAATTTGACTTTTCTTCCTTCTCCTATTAAACAGTGCAGTACATTTTCTTCCAATATGATTCTTATCTTACTTTTAAAGCATCTGTGAATACAGGGTGGCAAATTTGATGGAGGTCCAGTTTTAAGACCACTCAAGTTGGATGATTTTATTCAATCTAAAGCCAAGGTAAACTCTCTGAAAAAGATTACAGTTTATGCAATTTTTTTCATGGACTCGGTATTCTGGAATAAATTGTTTTTTGTAACCATTTGGAATAGATATTAGTTTGATCTTACGAATCTTTTGGATGCTAGAACCGTTACTTTTCCTCGTTGTCACCTCCCCCCCATAGCTTCATGCTTCTTCTAACAGAAGGAAGTCTGAACTAACGTCACGTGGATCTTTAAAACCATTTGTAGGTGGGCCCATCAGTTGCATTCGATGCAGCTAGTATGAATGAGCTGAGAAAATGGAATGAACAATACGGTGAAGGAGGAAGCAGGAGGAAGTCACCATTTGGTTTTTGACATTACAATCGATTGAAAACTCGAGACTGTTTTTCGTCTCCAATAGAATGTTATCAGACACAGAAAATGGAAGTGGTATCTGTGAGGTTAATTTTTTTTTTTTTCTCTTTCCTTCTAATGAGAAAAGGAGGGAGAGAAGAAACTCCTGTACATAACTTCATGGGTAGGTTTCCTATTTAGGCATAGAGGCATAGAGGAAAAGGCTAATTTGCCCTTTGTATGTTTCGTGATTCCAACTTAGTGATCTTCTCTTACAAAACAAATCATCTTCATACTGCATAGGTCAAAGAATTTAATGCTAATTTGATTTTTATACTCTTCTATCATTTGTGCAATCATTTTTGATCGAATTAGAACTGTATTTGATTTTGTCCCACTTGATGATCTTTTAAAACACATAATATTTTATAGGAAAAAATTCCTGAGACCCCCTCGTGTTTTCATAATCCACACCGGACACCCCGTGATAAAAATTGCATGAAATACATCTGGGGTTTCATAAATTCGGCGCGAGACATTCAAATACGTCATATTTGATGAGTGTGTAGTGGACGCGCTTCAGGTGTGATTTTAGGTCGTTTTTAACCCTATTTTGGATGTGAAAAGACAAAATTATCTCCAACTTTTTATTATATTTATTTGCATATCTTACATTATTTTAAATACATCAATTCAACTATTTAAATACATCATATTCTTCACCTCTTTTAGATTTTCTTCATCTTCCATGATTGTTATTAGATCTGCAAGAAAATAATTTTTATAATTTAAGTATTAATCATAACAATTAGTTTCATTTAATTCACGTCTAATTTATTCAATAATTACCTTTAATATCTAAGAATTTTTTATTTTATTCAATAATTACCTTTTATTTAACTTTAATACATAAAAAAAATAATACTTGAATGCGATTTTAAGAAGAAAATGAGATATGAGAGCATATACCAAGCTAGTTTCCATGCTATGATTCACAAATTATGTCTGAATTTTCTTGGATTGTGTTTGTGATAATCTTGTATTATATTTGAATTATTTCATAATTTTTCTTTAATTAACAAAATAAAATATTGAAAAAAATAATTTAAAAAAGAGTGACACTTGTGTGCCCCGGGATACGCTGCCCCCAAGTTAACCATCATATGATGTTATAATATACATGTATATACTCTTCAGGTATCACATGTATACTCTTATATACATATGATACCTGTAGAGTATATGTATAACACCAAGCAATGTAACACCTGTAAAGTATATATATAACACCTGAAGAACATGTGTATAAGATCTAAATCCGTGCCTCAGGGGTATATAAGTTTTTGCCTTAAAAAAAAGCCCAAATCTCCTCTTTTTCCCCCTTCTTCTCGCTGCGAGTCTCCAACTTCCGCCACCACCACCCACTTCGATGCGGAGCAGCGTGCGCGCTACTCACCGTCGCCGTCGTCTCATATAGACGAGTGTTCTGTCATCAGCTCATCTCAAAATCGACTCTCTTCTTCTCCGATTGGGGTTCTCCATCACAGATCTGAAAATTTTTGGAATAAATATTTTCGTATAAGAATGCATCAAAACTGCAACAGTTGAAACAAGAAAGAGAGTCACAAAAGAGTTGGTACCCTATTCTAGAAAATCTACCTAGTGAATTTGAGAATGATGCTTCACCCACCAAAGATGATTCCAGATCGGCAAAAACCACGACTTTCACGATAGCAAAAGAACTAAACCTTCTGAAGACTCCACCTTATACAAATAAACCATGCCTTTTAGATATTTGATAATCCTTTTAGTTGCAGCGAGATGAGATTCCTTAGGGCATGATTGAAATCTTGTACAAATCCCACTGCAAACATGATGTCCGGCCTACTTGTTGTAAGATAGAGGAGAGATCCAATGATCCTTCTGTACTTTGAGACATCAACATTTTTTCCAGCTTCATCTTTCTCTAAACTCATGGATGTGCTCATAGGTATGCCTACAACGGCTCCACCTTCCATTCCAAACTTCTTAATGAGCTCTTTTGTGTACTTAGCTTGGTTAATAAACATCCTAGCATCCATTTGTTTTACTTGCACCCCCAAGAAGAAGCTTAACTCTCCCATCATGCTCATCTCAAAATTCTTTTGCATGAGGCTAGAGAACTTCTCACAGAGTTGTTTGTTTGTTGATCCAAAGATGATATCATCAACATAGATTTGGACTAGCAAGATAATATCACCATCTTGGATTCTGAAGAGCGTTTTTATCCACTATCCCCTTTTTGAAGCCATTTTTAAGAAGGTAAAGGGACAAGGTATCATACCAAGCTCTAGGTGCTTGTTTAAGTCCATACAGTACCTTCTGCAATCTGTAGACTTTTCTTGCAGTATCATCTTCGAATCCTAGAGGTTGTTCAACATACACTTCTTCCATAAGGAGTCCATTTAGAAATGTGCTTTTCACATCTATTTGATAGACATTGAAATTCATGTGAGAAACATATGCAAGGAAGATTCTTATAGCTTCAAGGCGTGCAACGGGGGCAATTGTCTCATCAAAATCAATACCTTCTTCTTGACAATACCCCTTAGCAACCAGCCTAGCTTTATTTCTCACAACCAATCCGGATTCATCTAGCTTGTTTTTAAATACCCACTTTGATCCGATAACTCCTTGATGTGATGGTCTGGGTACAAGCTTCCATACTTGATTTCTTTCGAATCCGTTTAGTTCTTCCTGCATTACTTGAATCCAATTACTGTCTTCAAGAGATTCTTCTGTCGTTTTAGGCTTGATTTGTGAAATGAAGCAAGCAAACAGTACTTCATGAGGAATTGCTCTTCTTGTTCTTACACCAACTCTTGGGTCACCAATGGTGAGGTCTTTTGGGTGATTACTTAGCCATGTTCTATCTGGATCAGTGTATTCTTGTCTTTCTTCAGCATCTTCAGGTTGTAGTGCAGTAGAGTCCTCTTGCTCGGGATGTTCTACATCCTGCTCAGCTGTACGTTGTTCCACTATTTGCTGTATTGCTGCATCTTGACTTGCTGAATCCTGTCTTGCAACATCTGAATTTGATGCATCCAAGTTCCTTTCTTTGTCAAATATTTCAGAGAGTATAGGAAGATGAGAGCTCTCCATGTAAGAAACTTTGGTATTGGGATTGATTCCTTCAGGTTCCTTCTTCAGATCTTCTAGCTCTGCAGCATTGGTTCATCAAAGACCACATGTATAGATTTTTCAACCATAAGAGTTCTTTTGTGTTAAAGACTCGAAAGTCTTTGCTCATGGAAGAATATCCGAGAAATACAGCTTCATCTGCCTTTGCATCGAATGATTTGAAATGTTCTTTCCATTGTTTAGCACATAGGATCTGCATCTAAAGATGTGTGTGGCGCCCTGATCCACAATAATTGGGAATAGGCCGTCACCCTTTATTTACTTAGTAACTAAAGAATTCAGAAGATAATATACAGCGGAAGACTAAAACGGAAACACGAGACTTTTTTTTTTCTTTTAAACATAACATAATTACTTCTAAAACTCGTGTCTCACCCACATTTCTAGGTAAAATGTTCAAGCATATTCCTGTGTGAGATCATATAACAGAACACATATATTATACCAGAATATAAGTGTAGACCCATCATCTATCATGATTTACACATCCAAAATATAGCATTGTTCTCAAAAGTAAGTATTGTTTTGGTACTTTAACATTAAAGGGGTGATGTAAAGTTAGTCCAACCTGCTACACGTCCACATCATCATATGTCGGATCTGAAAATATTAAAAGTAGAATCATGAGACACCTCCGGAGAGGGATCCCAGTGGGATAACTGTACTCTCTAATATATATTGAAGCAATTAAACTACTACGCACATACTACATGTCCTTCGGGCACGCTCACCCTGGACCATACATAACATAAAGGAATGTGGGAGTTGCTCACCCTTAGCTTTCATAGACCAGACACTTTCGCCTTATGGTCGTCGCCCGATAGTGAAGCAACTACCGGTTATAGCTATGGAGCTTCAGCCGTAGATTTTCGTACATAACTTACTAATTTAATTATCAACGTATAGTAGAGTGTAGGAGTTAACCACTTTAAGTTGACGGTTCGAGGATTGCTTCTGGATTCACCGGTGGTCTCGACTGCACTCGACACACTTAACTGTTTAGTTTCTTATGTCATATAACATGATCTTTTGTATCTTATATTAGGTTATTTAATATAAAGCATAATCATTAGTAATTTATGTGAACACTTCATCCTAAATGCAAATATTAACATGATTCTATATACATTATTCAAGCATTTACAATAACCATACTTTATTAAATACATACTTCATTCCTATATACATGGAGTTTTAAAGATGATCATATCATACATAATTCATCTAAGTGATATTAGAATATTAAATACATCATCATACTTATAACTTAATTGTTAAGCATTTAAACTAGCAATTAAAAACCTAAAATGCCATATAAAGATGTAATAATTTTAATAAGATGTAATAATTTTAATAATTCATATATAATTCCTAAAATCACAATATTACTTGTATGATCACATATCTTCTGTTAGTACAACATAATGAAAATTCATAAATTTTAAACGCTTGTACAAAGAATTAAAAATCATTCATCTAACTAGTTTTCCACTTCAATTTCAGCTAGAAACCAGCCTTGAATGAAAAATTCATCATGCGTTATAGGATTTATGAAAACATTTCATGTTTTTACACAAGGCGGAAAACATGTTCATTTATAACGTATAAAAATTTCAACTCTAAATATAATTCACACAATTAGATATGTATTTTAAAAGTTAGCTGAAAACAATGCATAATATAAGCTGAAAACAGAGTTTCTTGTAAAATTTCTTATAAATATAATTGTTCTCCAAAATTGATGAGGTAAACTTTATTATGTTTCTAAGATCTAGTTCTACAACATATTAGAATGTAACATATGAAAAATCTTTCTACAATTATATACAAATTTTATAAACATATAGAAAATAGTTCACAGTTTTCTGCAAAAACAGGCTTAGTTCAAAAGTTTGGCATAAATCGTACAAGCACCAAATTTAGACCTAAAAACAGTATGAATTTGCTGCAAAACAGGGTCATGTATGAAAATTCATAGTAAATTGAGATTAACTCCACATATTCTGAAATTTAACGTACATGCTCTACACTTCATAACCTAGACCGTGTTAAAAGGGTTTAGCCTAAATTAATCGCTACAACTCATAGAAACTTTTGGAACAGAGAAGTAGAGAATAAATTGGAACTGTAACGTGGAAGCATACTACCTTGTTTCGTTCATAAAATTCATAAACAACAAATTCTCATTCTAATGTCATAACATTTTTGTATTTCCTAACCAAAGATACCATCTATATATCATGGGAAATTAATGGAAGAATTAAAAGAGTTCACCAAAAATAACTTCAAAGCTTTAAAGGGTTGAAATTAACTAGCACTTATCAATTGAAGTGGAAATTTCTAATTAACTAATCATATTCTTTTAGCACATATATAGCTTGAAATCACTGTACCAGAACCGTTAACAAAGCTACGATTAAACTATACAACAAAGAAATTTGAATTCATAGCTTGAATTGTAAGTACGTACCTACATTTTGTTTCTTGCTCTCTTTCTTTTCTTTCTATTTTCTGTAAGTTGTAATCCTCTACTTTGATGTAATGATATTAATGATTTTAACATGAGTCATATTCACTAATACACACGTCCTCTTCTTCTTGCTCTAAATATGAATAATCATCTTTCACTTTCTTAAATGATATTATATTCTTATTTCTTGATTAGGCAAGATATATATATATATATATATATATATATTGCTTGTTACTAAATGATTTAATATTATTTAGTATTCTTTATTAGTCTCATATGTATTGTTTCCTTGTTAGATTATATATATATATATATATATACACACATATCATTAAAGAGGTAAAAGTAATATCGCTTGTCTAGTAAGAATTAATATATTTTGATACCCATTTTGATCATAAATGCATATCAAGTAAAATGTTTTATCACATAAAATCACATATGATGATTATCATTAAAATTTTATAAAACAAGAGCATATATGACACAAACGAATAAGCTTAGCATAAATACCTAGTATCATTTTTCCTCATTTAAACTTAGCTATATCTTATCTTTTTACTTTCATCCATGATTGTTGAGTGAGTTGAGATCAAGCACGGTTTCCTTCATGAGCAATCCTACAAATACCTTTCAAAATCTCGAAAGAAATATTAAATCGTAAAATCTTCAAAATCATGAACCATAACATAACACATTCATCATAACTTTAAATAACATAAGAGCTCATTTAAATCATTTATAGTTGAAAGGTAAAAGAATTTTGTGAAATATGTAATGTAGATTTTCTTGAAAACGGGTGTTACAATGTGAAAGTATGATACATTTGAAGAATATTCATACCAGATTTCATAGGCTGTTTTATCTTGCTCCTTGTTAATTAAACATCGGTTCTACGTGTACAGTGTTGTTAGCTTCAACCCAAAACCTCATCGGCATGACAGCTTCTGCAAGCATCATTCTTGCAGCTTCTTTGAGGGTTCTATTCTTTCTTTCAGCTACACCATTTTGTTAAGGAGTTCATGCAACAGAATACGTATCTTGAATTCCCTTCTCAGGCAATACTTCTCAATTAATTTATTGGTAAATTCAGTTCCTCTGCCAGTCCTGATCTTCACAATATTTGAGTTTTTCTCATTCTGAATCCTCTTCATGAACTCTGGTAGCTTTGATTGCATTTTTGACTTCTTTGCTAGAAATATGGTCGAGGAAAACCTTGAGTAATCATCAATGATTACAAGGGAGTATTTCTTACCGCTCAGACTTGTAGGATCAATGGGACCGAAGAGATCCTTGTGCAGCATATCCAAGATCTTGAACGATGATCGCTGCAACCTTTTCTTGAAGGATAATTTGATCTGTTTTCCCTTTTGACATGCTCCACATATGCTTTCCTTTTTTGTACGCGATGTCAGGTAATCCTCTCAAAAGTCCTTTCTTGGCCAGCTTGTTGATCATCTTGAAGTTCAGATGGCTTATCCTCTTTTGCCATAACCAGCTTTCTTCTGGTGCTCAATCTCTTGATTTGAAATCTCCATAATTACATATATATCTTGCTGATCTATTCATAAGCTTATGATCTCATATAAAATCTGATAAAGTCTTTGATCCTCTTAAAGGAAGTTTTGTCATCATCAAAAAGGGGGAAATTGTAAGGAATATTGTATAAGATTTTGATGAAAGATAAAAAGACTAGAGCCTAGGATCCTATGTATTTAGATTCCATTGTAAAATCTCTAAGAATAGGATCAGGAGGCTTGAAGATCAAGATTGGAGCATGAAGACCTTGCTGCATAGCTGCAGCAGGCTGCTTCAAAAAGAATACTGGCCGCACACTGCTCGAGGATGCTGAGTTTGCTAACTGCTAGATGGACAAATTAAGCTAAAGTCAACTGAAGCATCAGGAGCATCAGCAACCTGTTAAGTAGCAGTTACCTCGAAAGTCATGTATGAGGTTTACGTTAGGCATAACCGAATTTTCAACCAATCAAGTGATGCCACATATCAAAAGAAAAAAGGAAGTCCGAAGAAATGTCAGACTAGGGATGACGATTACAGGAAAAAATACGTACACTCTCAACAATCAGTGTACGAACAAATCAGAAGATGCCACGTTACTCTAAGGCTCATTCTTTCTAACGGACAAAATCCTAATCGCCTATAAATACTAGAAGACCGACACTTGAAACATACCTGAAACTCTTGCAACAAACACACTCAAGCTATCAAACGCAAAACACTCATAAATCATTAGAAGTTTCAAGTCCAGTCTAGCAGCAAGCTATCTTTAGATTAGAGAGCTCATCGTTCCTAAGCTTGCTGCCTGTGTTGTTGAAGAAATCTTTCTTTTTCTTTAGACTGTTAAGGAGTTGCTTGATCGAAGGTTGTTCCTCATCAAGTATTTACGTTCTTAGTAGAAGAACAAGAGCTCTGTGTGAGCTAGTTGAGTTTGGTCACTGTGCAGTAACCCTATGTGGGAGAGACTGACAGTTCTTGTTAGGGTTAGGTTGTCTAAGCGAGGCTTGTGTAAATTAACCGTTTAACCTAACAAAGTTCCTCATTGAGTAGGAGAAGAGAGGACGTAGAGGGATTACTTCACCCTTGAACCTCTATAAATCGATGTGCTCTTTGTTATATTGCTTTCTGTTGTTCTTATTCTTGTTGTTGCTTATCTGCTTTTATCTTTTTCATATCTCTCATAAGCATATCATCGGTTTTCTGAAAAGGAGCTTTGTTTTAAAAGTATTTCCGCTGTGCATAAAACTCATTCTGTTTAAAGCTCTTTCAAGGTAACTGCTTAAGCAGTAACCTTCAGGACAGTAAGTTCTTTAGCAAACTGCCTGAGTGTTTTCTTTGAAGAAAAGTTTGAAAATTATAAGTAGGCTTATTCACCCCCTCTAAGCCTACTACAAATTATATACAAATTTTTATATACAAATAAAAAGCAGGTCACAGATTTCTAGAAAAACAGGCTTTGTTCAAAAGTTTGGCATAAATCGTACAAGCACCAAATTAATTCATACTAAACTTCCGCATGTATCTAAGAACTGATTCTAAAACATATTAAAATATTATACATAATATCTAAGGGTACAGTTCCTTAAAACTCTCTGATTTAGACCTAAAAACAGTATGAATTTGCTGCAAAATAGGGTCATGCATGAAAATTTATAGTAAATTGAGATTAACTCCACATATTCTGAAATTTAACATACCTACTCTAAACTTCATAATCAAGACTGTGTTAAAAGGGTTTAGCCTAAATCAATCACTACAACTCATAGAAACTTTTGGAACAGAGAAGCAGAGCATAAATTGGAACTGTAACATGGAAGCATGCTATCTTGTTTCGTTCATAAAATTCATAAACAACAAATTCTCATTCTAATGTCATAACATTTTTGGATTTCCTAACCAAAGATACCAGCTATATATCATGGGAAATTAATGGAAGAATTAAAAAAGTTCACCAAAAATACCTTCAAAGCTTTAAAGGGATGAAATTAACTAGCACTTATCAATTGAAGTGGAAATTTCTAATTAACTAATCATATTCTTTTAGCACATATATAGCTTGAAATTACTGTAACAGAACCGTTAACAAAGCTACGATTAAACTATACAACAAAGAATTTTGAATTCATAGCTTGAATTGTAAGTATGTACCTACGTTTTGTTTCTTGCTCTCTTTCTTTTCTTTTTATTTTCTGTAAGTTGTAATCTTCTACTTTGATGTAATGATATTAATGATTTTAACATGAGTCATATTCACAAATACACACGTCCTCTTCTTCTTGCTCTAAATATGAATAATCACCTTTCACTTTCTTAAATGATATTATATTCTTATTTCTTGATTAGGCATGATATATATATATATATATATTGCTTATTACTAAATGATTTAATATTATTTAGTATTCTTTATTAGTCTCATATGTATTGTTTCCTTGTTAGATTATATATATATATATATATATATATATATATATACACACACACATATCATTAAAGAGGTAAAAGTAATATCGCATGTCTAATAAGAATTAATATATTTTGATACATTATTGCATTTCAAGTAAAATGTTTTATCACATAAAATCACATATGAAAATTATCATTAAAATATCATAAAACAAGAGCATATATGACACAAACGAATAAGCTTAGCATAAATATCAAGTATCATTTTTCCTCATTTAAACTTAGCTATATCTTATCTTTTTACTTTCATCCATGATTGTCGAGTGAGTTGAGATCAAACTCGGTTTCTTCCATGAACAATCCTACAAAAACCTTTTAAAATCCCGAAAGAAGTATTAAATTGTAAAATCTTCAAAATCATAAAGCATAACATAACACATTCATCATAACTTTAAATAACATAAGAGCTCATTTAAATCATTTATAGTTGAAAGGTAAAAGAAATTTTGTGAAATATGCAATGCATATTTTCTTGTAAATGGGTGTTACAACTCCCCCCACCTTTTTTTTTTTTAAATTTCATCCCGAAATTTTGCCTGGCTATAAGAATAATTCGGGGTACTCATTCTGAATGTCACCTTCACGTTCCCATGTAGCTTCCTCTTTTCCATGCCTATTCCATTGTACCAAAACTAATGGTATATCTCTATTTCTTAAGATTTTGATATTTTTCCCAATAATGGACCCAGGTCGCTCCTCATAGGTTTGATCCTTCTTCATTTCGAATGGTTCAAGTCCAATGTGATGACTTGGATCTCTGCCACATATCTTCGTAGCATTGATACGTGAAAGACGTCATGAACTGCAGAAAATTCTGGACTGAGGGCAAGTCAGTATGCGACATTTCCAATACATTCCAAGATTTCAAACGACCCTATGAATCTTGGTTTCAACTTCCCTTTTTTACTGAAGCGGATTATTCCCTTCATTGGAGAAACTTTCAGAAACACTTTTTCACAAATTTCAAATTGCAGATCCTTCCTTCACAAATCCGCATAAGATTTATGTCGATCTTGGGCTATTTTGATTCTCTCTCGAATCTTAGTGATTGCTTCTGTGGACCTTCCTATTAATTTTGGGCATAAGATCTTTCTTATTCCAATTCATTCCACTGAATTGGTGTTCTACATCTTTGTCCATAAAGTGCTTCATATGAGCTTCTCTTATCATTATTTCATCTCTTAACTCAATATCTTTTGGTATGCAGATTTTTCCCCTGAATTCCAAATCTCTATTTGAGGCTATCAAAAAGTCCTTGATTTTCTAATCTTGAACTTTACTTTGCATTAGATTGAAGAATTTGTCACTCTGCTGAAGTTCGATAATTCGTTCCCTTAATGTAGGTTGAACTATGAGTAATACTAACATCGCAGTTGATTGTTCCGAATCGACAATTGTTAACCTTAGTCGACTAAATTCTTCTATCAATTCTTCCTGATGAGTGAGCATTACTGTTAGCTGTCCCTTTTTTTTGCTGTGTGCGCCTGCTACAATATTTGCTTTCCCTGAGTGGTAGTAAATTGTACAATCATAGTCTTCACGAGTTCTAACCACCTCATTTGACGCATATTAAGTTCCTTTTAGGTGAAGAAATACTTTAAACTTTTGTGATTTGTGTACACTCCACATTTTACTCCATACAAGTAGTGTCTCCATATCTTCAATGCATGTACGACCGCTGCTAATTCCAAGTAGTGAGTCAGATAGTTCTGTTCATGCACTTTCAATTGGCATGATGCATAGGCTATGGCCTTCCCGTGTTGCATTAATACACATCCTAACCCTGATTTGGATGCATCAGTGTATATCTCAAATCCTTCTGATCAATCAGGTATGGTTAAAACTCGCACAGTTGTCAACCTTCATTTTAGCTCCTGGAAACTAGCTTCACACTCAGATGACCATTCAAATTTCTCAGTTTTCTTCGTGAGTTGTGTGAGTGGTTTCGTGATACGTGAGAAGTTTTGGATAAACTTTCTATAGTATCCTACTAGACCCACAAAACTACGAATATCATTGAAGTTTGTTGGGGTCCTCCAGTTTAAGACTGCTTCAACCCTGGCGGGGTCAACCTCTATCCCTTTAGACGTGATGGCATGTCCCAAAAATGCAACTTTGTACAACCAAAATTCACATTTGCTAGACTTGGCATACAACTTCTCTTGTTTCAAAACTTCTAGAATAGTTTTGAGATGTTTTTCGTGTTGGTTTACATCTTTTGAGTAGATCAAGATGTCAACAATAAATATAATGACAAACTTGTCTAAGTATTTGTGAAATACGGTTCATCATGTCCATGAAAATTGTAGGTGCATTGGTAACTCCGAAAGGCATTACGGTAAACTCATAATGACCGTAACGAGTTCTAAAGGCAGTTTTTGGAATATCACTTTCTTTAACTTTTAATTGGTGATATCCAGATCGGAGATCTATCTTTGAAAATACACCAACATTCTTCAGTTGATCGATTAAATCTTCAATCCTTGGAAGAGGATACTTATTCTTGATCGTCAATTGATTAAGCTCTCTCGATAATCATGCACATCCTCAATGAACCATCCTTCTTCTTTACAAACAATACTGGTGCTCCCCATGGAGAGGAACTCGGTTGAATGAACTTATTATCCATCAAATCTTGTATTTGGATTTTTAGTTCTTGTAGCTCCTTAGGGGCCATTTTATAAGGGGCTTTCTACACTGGCGCAACTCCAAACATTAGATCAATAGTAAACTCCACTGATCGATCGGGTGGAATTCCCGAGAGATCATCTGGAAATACCTCAGGGAACTCTCTTACTATTGGCACATCCGCTGGTGTTAACTTCTCATCTTCCTTTTACGTAATGTTCACTAGGTACGCTCGACATCCACCTTTTCTTATTAGGTTGATTGTCTTCATCGCAGAAACAATTAGTACGTATCCTTGTGTTCTTGATCCAAAGAACGTGAATCATTGACCATTTGAAGTTTCTAAATCCACTTTTCTGTCTTTACATTGGATCACAACTCGGTTTTTACCCAACCAATCCATTCCTAAATGGTATCGTACCCCTTCATTCCTATCACATACAAATCGGCTAAGAGTTCATTTTCATCTTTGTCCAATCTAATGTCTTTTTACATGTTCTTGATCTTGATATTCTCACGAGGAGGTGCCCTAACTTCTAGATTTGTATTCTTAACGCAATCTAGTTTTAGTTCTTTCCTATTATCTTGTACCTCCTCACGATGTTGTCTTTCTCTCTGTTGTCTAGAAGGTGGGGCCATAATACTTGCTTTATAAAGAAAATAATTTCTTTTAACAAAACCCTCGATTTACAAAAGAACATCTCATGAAGAAATGCATGTGTTTTGCATGAAACAATTTTATTTGAACAACAATGAAATAATTAAATCGATGAAATCATTGCAATATTTACCATTGCATACTATCTTTTCATACTTTTCATATCATCATAAGATTGTATCTGACAATCTCATACATGCATCAAATCAAAATTCAAACATCTTTCATTGAACATATCATTCTTCATTAAATATCTTTAAAACATAACTTAAAATACTTACTCGACGATGATCCGAACGGTAGCTGACTCCTGACTTTCCCTTCACGTAACATATTTAATTCTTAATCTTAATAATACTTTGACTTGATTAAACAAATAACAGTTGAAAATATAACACCTCGTTTGACAATATTAAACCTAGAGTCTGAGGTGAAAATCCCTAGACCTCGGCTCTGATATCACGTTGTGGCGCCCCGATCCCCAATAATTGGGAATATGCCATCACCCTTTACTTACTTAGTAACTAAAGAATTCAGAAGATAATATACAGCGCAAGACTAAAATGAAAACACGAGACTTTTTTATTTATTTTAAACATAACATAATTACTTCTAAAACTCGTGCCTCACGCATATTTCTATGTAAAATGTTCAAACATATTCCTGTGTGAGATTATATAACAGAACACGTATATTATACTAGAATATAAGTGTAGACCCATCATCTATCATAATTTACATATCCAAAATATAGCATTGTTCTCAAAAGTAAGTATTGTTTTGGTACTTTAACATTAAAGGGGTGATGGAAAGTCAGTCCAGCCTGCTACACATCCACGTCATCATATGTCGGACCTGAAAATATTAAAAGTAGAATCATGAGACATATCCGGAGAGGGATCCCAGTGGGATAACCGTACTCTCTAATATATATTGAAGCAATTAAACTACTAAGCAAATACAACATGTCCTTCGGGCACACTCACCTTGGACCATACATAACATAAAGGAATGTAGGAGTCGCTCGCCCACTAAACCATACTTTCATAGACCAGAGTTTCATATCTTGTTTTAGTATACATATTGAAAATTCTTAAATTTTAACTGCTTGTACAAAAAATTAAAAATCATTCATCTAACCAGTTTTTCACTTCAATTTTAGCTAGAAACCAGCCTTGAATGAAAAATTCATCATGCCTTATAGAATTTATGAAACAATTTCATCTTTTCAAAGAAGGCGGAAAACATGTTCATTTATAACGTATAAAAATTTCAACTCTAAATATGATTCACACAATTAGATATGTATTTTAGAAGTTAGCTGAAAACAGTGCATAACATAAGCTGAAAACAGAGTTTCTTGTAAAACTTCTTATAAATATAATTGTTCTCCACAATTGATGATGTAGACTATATTATGTTCTTAAGATCTAGTTCTACAACATATTAGAATTTAACATATGAATAAGCTTTCTACAATTATATACAAATTTTATAAACAGATAAAAAACAGGTCACGGTTTTCTGCAAAAACAGGCTTTGTTCAAATGTTTGGCATAAATCGAACAAGCACCAAATTAACTCATACTAAATTTCCGCATAGAACTGATTCTGAAACATATTAAAATATTATACATAATGTCGAAGAGTACAGTTCACTAAAATTCTCTGATTTAGACCTAAAAACAGTATGAATTTGCTGCGGAACCGGGTCATGTATGAAAATTCATAGTAAATTGAGATTAACTCCACATATTCTGAAATTTAACGTACATGCTCTACACTTCATAACCTAGACCGTGTTAAAAGGGTTTAGCCTAAATTAATCGCTACAACTCATAGAAACTTTTGGAACAGAGAAGTAGAGAATAAATTGGAACTGTAACGTGGAAGCATACTACCTTGTTTCGTTCATAAAATTCATAAACAACAAATTCTCATTCTAATGTCATAACATTTTTGTATTTCCTAACCAAAGATACCATCTATATATCATGGGAAATTAATGGAAGAATTAAAAGAGTTCACCAAAAATAACTTCAAAGCTTTAAAGGGTTGAAATTAACTAGCACTTATCAATTGAAGTGGAAATTTCTAATTAACTAATCATATTCTTTAATTTTAGCACATATATAGCTTGAAATCACGGTAACAGAACCGTTAACAAAGCTACGATTAAACTATACAACAAACCGTTAACAAAGCTACGATTAAACTATACAACAAAGAATTTTGAATTCATAGCTTGAATTGTAAGTATGTACCTACGTTTTGTTTCTTGCTCTCTTTCTTTTCTTTTTATTTTCTGTAAGTTGTAATCTTCTACTTTGATGTAATGATATTAATGATTTTAACATGAGTCATATTCACAAACACACACGTCCTCTTCTCCTTGCTCTGAATATATGAATAGTCACCTTTCACGTTCTTAAATAATATTATATTCTTATTTCTTGATTAGGCATGATATATATATATATATATATATATTTCTTGTTACTAAATGATTTATTATTATTTAGTATTCTTTATTAGTCTCATATGTATTGTTTCCTTGTTAGATTATATATATATATATATATATATATATATATATATACACATATCATTAAAGAGGAAAAAGTAGTATCGCATGTGTAGTAAGAATTAATATATTTTCTTGAAATATGTAATGTAGATTTTCTTGAAAACGGGTGTTACAATGTGAAAGTATGATACATTTGAAGAGTATCCATACCAGATTTCATAGGTTGTTTTATCTTGCTCCTTGTTAATTAGACATCGGTTCTGCGTGTAGCATGCAGTGTTGGTAGCTTCGGCCCAAAACCTCTTCGGCATGGTAGCTTCTCCAAGCATCGTTCTTGCAGCTTCTTTGAGGGTTCCATTCTTTCTTTCAGCTAAACCATTTTGTTAAGGAGTTCATGCAACAAAATACTCATGCTGAATTCCCTTCTCTAGGCAATACTTCTCAATGAATTTATTTGTAAATTCATTTCCTCTATCAGTCCTAATCTTCACAATATTTGAGTTTTTCTCATTCTGAATCTTCTTCATGAACTCTGGTAGCTTTGATTGCGTTTCTGACTTCTTTGCTAGAAATATGGTCCAGGAAAACCTTGAGTAATTATCAATGATTACAAGGGATTATTTCTTACCGCTCAGACTTGTAGGACAATGGGATCGAAGAGATCCTTATGCAGCATATCCAAGATCTTGAACGATGATCGCTGCAACTTTTTCTTGAATGATACTTTGATCTGTTTTCCCTTTTGACATGCTCCACATATGCTTTCCTTTTTTGTACTCGATGTCAGGTAATCCTCTCAAAAGTCCTTTCTTGGCCAGCTTATTGATCGTTTTGAAGTTCAGATGGCTCATCCTCTTTTTCCATAACCAGCTTTCTTCTGGTGATCATTTCACAATAAAGCATGTCGACATTGTTGATGAGTTCCAGTCCACAAGGTATACATTCCCTTTACTCATTTCTGCAAGCTTGACTTCTTTGCTTGCTGCATCTTTGATTAAGCACTGGTTTTGGAAAAATTCTACCATATGCCCTTTGTCACAGAATTGACCAATGCTTAGCAAGTTGTATTTTGACCCTTTCACATATGACACATCATTGATTTGTACATCTCATCTGATCAATCTTCATATACCCAAGGTGTTTCCTTTTGAGTTATCCCCAAACACCACCCTTGGTCCTTTGCATTTCTTGAAGTTGCGCAGAGAAGATTTGTCTCCAGTTATGTGTCTTGAGCAGCCACTATCAATGTATCATGGGTCTCCACTGCTACTTGACGACTGTACCTGCAAGATGATCATTCAGGTTTAGGTACCCATACACGTACGGGTCATAGGGAGTTAGATTTAGGATATTTCTTTGCAGCGTCAGTCTCAGTCTTGCTTCTTTCTTTAGGGAATAGAGAAGGGTTTCCAACAAACGGGTTCCATGATGCATAGAGGATGAGAGAGAGAGAGAGAGAGAGAGAGAGAGAGAGAGAGAGAGAGAGGATATATATATGCTTAATGAAGAATAAGGAGTACATGTATTTATAGAGTTTGAGATACTCCATGTTGCAGTTAGATCTTCAAAAGATCTCATTAACTGGTTCACCATTTTCCAATAAAGTTGTTGACAATTTCCACAGCTTTTCCTTTTCCTGAGGTGCGTGGTCCACAGCTGGTTCTCTACCCTTGGATTCTTCTGATCGTACGACTAAGATCTTTTTAGGGTTATGAAAATGTAGTCTATTTCTGGAAAGGTGATCAACTTTTTACGTACGCACGTTACTAAAAAGATTTTCAGTTACTGCTCTAATTTGTAACCTCCAAGTGATACCTTTGTCCAGTGACCTGATGATAAGTCCTGATTTCTAGTAGCTTAGTATCCAGTATATTGGTGTCTAGTATCCTGGTTTACAGTAGCCTGGTGTTCAGCGATCTAGTATCCAGCATCTTGGTGTTTAGCGTCCTGGTGCCAGTGACCTAGTGTTCAACGATCTAGTATCTAGCATCTGGTATCTAGCATCCTGTCATCCAGCGACATAATTTCCAGTCAGCCTGGTATCTAGCATCCTGATATACAACGTCCTGTTATCCAGCGATCTAGTATCTAATGTCCTGGTGTCTAGCGTACTATTGTCAGAACTTTATCTTGTTCCTTAGTATCGATTAGTCCTTCTACCTTTTCTCATAACTTGATGACACATACTCTGATGTCTAGTGACCTAGTATCCAGTAGCTCGGTGTCTAGCATCCTGGTGTACAGCGACCTGATGCTCAGCGACCTAGTATCCATCCATCTGGTATCTAGCGTCCTGATTTTCAGCATCCTGTTATCCACCAACCTAGTTTCCGGCAACTTGGTGTCTAGCATCCTATAGAGAGAGCTTTGTTATTTTGCCAATAGTTCCTCCTAAATTCAATAGCTCTTTGTCAGAGGTATCTGCAAAATAAGTTTTCTCGTATAGGTACTCACACAAAGTATGAGTCCTTCATGGTTAATGTTTCTTTTAGGATTTAGACTTTCTTTATAGACCGTGGTTGCTGTAGAGAGAGTTTAACTCCTTTAAGACTTTTAAAGAGAAAAAACATGGTGTGTTCAGGTGTTTTTTTATTGTATCTCCTTAAACTATAAAAAAGGTAAAGCATGATACTAGTAAGGTAGACAATTTTCTTTTCCGTTTTGGAGTTGTTGTTCTGCTATATTCCTTAGGGAATGCCAGTTTGTTGCAGACATTTTCAGCATACCCATATTTGGGTTTCTCCAAGGATTTGACTATTTTTCCTTTGAATTACCTTGATTTGTACTAGAAGTTCCCCCTTACTTTATGACTCTCTTACTTTAGAATGTAGGGTTACTTTCAGCACTATTTCAGGTAACTTTGAGGTTTGCATGAGAAGGTGAAGCGTTCTAATATGAAAATAAACGTGCAGGCTTCCTTCTCATTTTCAAGTCAAGTGACCAAAATTTCAAGCCTGTTATCTTCAATCCTCTGAAGATCTTTTCATTTGGCTCTCTTGCTCTATAGTCACTTGAGTTCCTTAACAGAATAAACATGAGCGAGACTAGAAATAAAAGCGCAAGTTAGAATGAGGTACCTGGTCATCGTTATTCCTTTGGTTTAAAAAACAGATCCTCTTTTATTCTTTGCTTCTGTCTGGAGAATGATCTGTTTGATGGAGTGAGCTTCCCTTATTACTCATTTACTTGACATCCTCCACATTTTCTTCCATGGTTGCTTGCTTGTCTGTTGCTGTAGACTTTGAAGCTTCAGTATGGTCCATACTTCCCAGTTTCACTTTGTATCAGCTTCTTCTTCATGCTCAGCAACTAGTCTTTCTTTTTTATCCACTCCGTGTTGGTCTACTTTGTGATAGGTAGACACTTGCTCCTTTCCGCACCGCTACTTGCTTTGTAGTCCTTTCTTAAAGAAGCTTGCTGTTCACCATCTTCCTTCTTCTGAACAACTTTTCTTTACAACACAGCTTGATTTTCTACATCCTTCATAGCTGTTTATTGTCTTCACATCAATCATGTCCTTTTAAACAAAAAGGCTATGAGTTGATCTATGATGTGAGAGAGAGAGAGAGAGAGAGAGAGAGAGAGAGAGAGATTTTCCAGAGAGAAATTCTTCACAGATGGGATCTGGATAGATCGCTTAGATCTTTTGTTCATCCATCTGCTCTGATACCACTTGTTGGTATCAGATTGACCCAGTGAGCTTTTGGATGAATAATCCACCTGCTCTGATACCACTTCTTGGTCCCAAAAAGGCTGGTAGTAGGCTTTGAAGGGGGGGGGTGAATAAGCCTACTGTATTTTCAAACTTTTCTTCTCCTTGGCTCAATTCTAGGATCAATAACCTTTTGGGAGGTTATTGATCAGAGTGGTTTGTGGAAGTTTTCTCTCAATGTAGTTAACCAAGCTTGGCCTTCGTTTACAGATTGATCTGTTGAAGCTTGCTGCTGGACTGACTAACTGAGTGTGCATCTTTTGGGGTGTGGAGTGTTCGAGCTTTTTTTCTTTTCTTCTGCTTTTCTGAACACTCTCTTTTCTTCTATTTTAATTTCCCTCTTTTTCTGCACTTTCTTCTCTATTCTTTTGCACTTCTCTCTACGAACTTGTATATTCTGTTGTGCTCGTTCT
Organism: Scutellaria baicalensis; assembly: GCA_005771605.1. Lineage (NCBI taxonomy): Eukaryota > Viridiplantae > Streptophyta > Magnoliopsida > Lamiales > Lamiaceae > Scutellaria > Scutellaria baicalensis. Next base: position 17,025,297 of record CM016722.1, on the reverse strand, counting down.
TTCCTCTCTTGCACTCACTCTTTGTCAGTCTTCTTCTTATTTATAGATTAGGAAATCTGCCCATTGAAGGTAGGTAGGCTCCCTAATCTATAATTGTACTGCACTCCTGACATTCTCTGCAGTAACTCTGTTACAGTAACTTATCCTAAAATTGGTGCTTGTTAGAGTTACTTAAGGTTTTGTCTCATCAAAACTTACTTCTAGTGTTTCCAACAGAGATCATGTGGAGAAGAAAGACATCCTAATGGAGAAGATTCACACCAATTAGCAGCTAGCTGGTATATTCACAAAACCTCTCTGTGAATCAAGATTATCCTTTCTTAGAAATGAATTAGGAATTATTAAACTGAGGTAACTCCCTGTAATGAACTTTTATTAAGCATTCTACAAATTAAGGGGAAGTCAGGAAGCTTCACAAAAGAGAAAACCAGGAAGCTCTGAAACATAGCCTCAAAAGAGATACTAATAAAGGTCCCTGCCAAAGGTCCCTGATGAAGGCTACTGATGAAACTTACTGGAGGACACATCAGCATAAGTCAACTGGAACATAATCATCACACAGAAATCTTAAAAGCACACGTTGGAAGTAACTGTCAATTCCAAGATGTGGCACAACAAATCCGGACCAGTTACCCAGCAAAAGACGGTGGTTTTTGCAATTTGGTCCCTAAAAAGATTTGAAAATCATAATGTAGAACAGAGCATTAAATGTCAGGAACCTCAGCCACAGGATGTAAAAACTGTTCAGATTCAAAGTCAATCTTGACCATTGACCAACACACATGGAGTTTTTGTTGGAACATATTTAAATATGTTTTGATGAGAGAAAACCATAGAATAATAACCCTCATTCTATAAGCATAACTTATCTTGTAAAGGTTACTGCAACGAGGTTACTGCAGAAAGATTCGACAGAGAAAGCTTCAGAAGAAGGATACTGAAGAGAATGGTGAAAGGAATCTGGTAAACTAAAAAGGATACTGCTTACTGCAGGAAGCTACCTAGAACAGACTATGCTTAAAGCATACTGCAAAGCAGCAAGCTACCGAACACTCAAGCTACCTGACAGGAAGCTACCTAGAAGAGACCATGCCGAAGCATACTGCAAAGTAACAAGCGACAGAATCCTAAAGCCACCTGAAAGCAAGGCTGGGAAGAGAGCTAGCTACAAAGCAAGCATGAGAAGGAAGCTAGAAGTTACCGGTAGAGAGAAGAGGAATGGAGCCAACCAGATGAAGACACATGGAAAGTGAAAAGCTGACGTGTATTAAAAGAGTGCGGCGCATTTAATGATGAAAACCTACCCACCTTCAACAGGCAGATTTCCTAATTTATAAAAAGAAGAATACTGAAGACTGAGAAGTAGAGAAGAGAGAGAAGTGTGCAAGAGAAAATAGAAGAATGCAAGAGAGAGCGTAGAAAAGAGGGGGAAGACCTTATAGAAGAAAAGAGAGCAAAGTGGGGGAATAAAGAAGAAGACAAAGAATAAGAGAGAAAAGAGAAGGTCAAACTCTCCACACCCTAGAAACGCAAGAATACTCAGTCATTCAGTCCAGCAGCAAGCTACAACAGATCAACTTGCAAAAGAAGTCTAAGCCTGTTGCATCCAGTTGTTGAAGAAGAAGACAAACCTTTCAAGGACTGTCTCGGAGTGCTTAAGTCAGGACTAGAATCCTGATAAACTGTTCGTTTTCTAAAAGAGAAAGCAAGGATCCTAGTTGGGTCGGGTAGGATCATGTGTGGATCAGTTAGGAGAGTAGGCAAGCAGCTGTGTTGGTCCCAAAAAGGCTGGTAGTAGGCTTAGAGGGGGGGTGAATAAGCCTACTATATTTTCAAATTTTTTTTGTTTTTCTATCGACTCAATTCTAATATCAGTAATCTTTTGGGAGGTTACTGATCAGAGAGGTTTGAGGAAGCCTAATACACAGCCGAGTAGAAGATGTGCAGCTTATTAGCGAGTATACATAAAAAACAGTAAGCATTTAAAGATGCAGGCATATACAGAGGTTCGAAGGTGGAGTAATCCTTCTACGTCCTCTCTTCCACTCTTCAAGAGGGAACCTTTGTTAAGCTGGTTGATTTACATAGCCCTATCTATTACAACCCTCACTTAACAGGTAAGTAGCAAACCTTCACTCAGATGATTGCCTACTTTCTACACTAACCCATACAAGGTCCTCACTTTCTCTCCTAGAAAGTGGAAAACTCAGCAGGACTTAACTCCTCGTACTGAGTACTCCAAGACAGTCCTTTAGAAGGAGTTTGTCTTCTTCTTCTTCAACTGGTGCAGCAAGCTTGGCCTTCGTTTACAGATTGATCTGCTGAAGCTTGCTGCTGGACTAACTTACTGAGTGTGTGTTCTTTTGGGGTGTTGAGTGTTCAAGTTTTTCTTCTTTTCTTCTGCTCTACTTGATCACTCTTTTCTTCTCTAAACTTCCCCCTTTTTCTGCGCTTCTTTCTTGTGAGCCTTCTCTCTGTTGAGCTTTTCTCTATTCTTTTAGCGCTTCTCTCTACGAGCTTGTATATTCTGATGTACTAGATATCTTCTCTCTATTTGCACACTCTCTCTTTTACTCAGTCTTCCTCTTTTATAGGTTGTAAAATCTGCCTGTTGAAGCTAGACAGATTTCCATCATTGACACGCTCCACTCCTGACACATGCCAGCTTTTTGCTTTTCACGTGTCTTCTTCTGGTTGGCTTCCTGTCTCGCTGCATTCTACTTTGGCAAGGTTTCTTCCGGTAGTTTCCTGTAGTCATAAGTATCCTTATTAGTTTACCCGATTCTTTTTCACCATTCTCTTCAGTATCCTTCATTTGAGACTTTTTATGTTCTTTTAATCTTCTGCAGTAACTCTGTTGCAATAACCAATCCTAAGATTAGTTATGCTTGTTAGAGTTACTTAAGGCTTTTTCTTCATCAAAATTTACTTCAAATGTTTCCAACAATTTCCCCCTTTTTGATGATGACAAAACCTTTATACAGAAGATCAAAAGAACATAACCTCTCAAACACAGAAAGCAGATGTATGATATAGAGCATACTACTTTCATTTAAATCACATATAAGTCTAATAGAAAGGGCACAAAGAATTATCTTTTTAAAGATCAGAAGAATTTTATTTAGATAAGATATTTACAGTGTAGTACGGTTACGTAAAGTACACTAATCATCCTAACTAGACTAATTCTTCTATTCTTCTTGCTCTTTCCTTTCTTTCTTTTCCCCTTTTGCTTGCTGCTGGCTTCTTTCTCTTTCTGCTTTCCTTCCCCCTCACTTGATGCAGTCACCTGCTCCCAATAGTTTCTTCTCTTAGCTAGGGAGGAGAGCTGTTGGGAGGTGTGAGAGGCGATGCGAGAGAGAGAATGAATTCGTTTGGAGGAAAGTGTGTAAAGAAACAGAGAAGTTCAGACGCCAATAGCTTGCGGCCATCTTTCCTTCTCCTTTAATCTCCACCCATCCCTCCAACTATCCCTCCTTCTGATTCTCTTGCATCTCAAAAGAGAATTCACCTCATAGAAGGGGTGAAATCTCTTTTTCTCCACCTCTGGAAGTCTTTTGATCTTCCATGACCCTTCACAGTTTCTTTCCCCTTTTTGACATCATCAAGAGATGACGCTTTGGGGGTGTTGGAGAGGGGTCCTTAGCTCTATCCCCCTGCCTAGAAGAGAAGAACTTGAGTGCAAGTTCTTCACAGGCGAGATGAGAGTTGAAGGCTAGAAGATGGAATCTTCTGAGAATGGCTTGCTTAGCAAGTATCAAGCGTGAGAGGTGAATATACGTGATTTGGGGTGTGCTTGGTTGATTATTTACAGAAAATGTGTTCTTTGGATGGAATGAAGAGAAGGGTTTCCAACAATCAGGTTCTATGAAACATAGAGGATAAGAGAGAGAGAAAGAGAGAAGATATCTATATGCTTTATGAAGAATAAGGAGTGCATGTATTTATAGAGTTTTTGAGATACTCCCTGTTGCAGTTAGATCTTCAAAGATCTCATTAACTGCTTCGCCGTTTTCCAATAAAGGTGTTGACAGTTTCCACAGTTTTTCCTATTCCTGAAGTGCGTGGTCAACAGCTAGTTCTCCACCGTTGGATTCTTCTGATCGTACGACTAAGATCTTTTTAGGGTTCTGAAAAGGTAGTCTATTTCTGGAAAGGTGATCAACTTTTTATGCGTGCACGTTACCAAAAAGGTTTATCAGTAACTGCTCTAATTTGTAACCTCCAAGTGATCCCTTTATACAGTGACCTAATGATAAGTCCTGATTTCTAGTAGCTTAGTATCCAGTATATTGGTGTCTAGCATCCTGGTTTACAGCAACCTGGTGTTCAGCGATCTAGTATCCACCATCTGGTATCTAGCATCCCGATAATTAGCATCTTGTCATCCAGCGACCTAATTTCCAGTCAGTCTAGGTATCTAGCATCATGATATACATCGTCCTGTTATCCTAGCGATCTAGTATCCAATATCCTGGTGTCTAGTGTACTATTGTCAGAACTTTATCTTGTTCCTTAATATCGATTGGTCCTTCTACCTTTTCTTATAACTTGATGACATGTGCTCTGATGTCTAGTGACCTAGTATCCAGTAGATCGGCGTCTAGCGTTCTGGTGTATAACGACCTGATGTTCAGCGACCTAGTATCCATCCATCTGGTACCTAGCGTCCTGATTTTCAGCATCATGTTGTCCAGCAACCTAGTTTCCGGTAACCTAGTGTCTAGCATCCTATAGTCAGAGTTCTGTCATTTTGTCAATGGTTCCCCCTAAATTCAGTAGCCCTTTGTCAGAGGTACCTGCAAAATGAGTTTTCTTGTATAGGTACTCACACAAAGTATGAGTCCTTCACGGTTAATGTTCCTTTCAGAGCTTAGACTTTCTTTACAGCCCATGGTTGCTGTAGAGAGAGTTTGAACTCCTTCAAGACTTTTAAAGAGCAAAAATGATGGTGTGTACATGTATTTTCTTATTGTATCTCTTTAGAATATAGAAAAGATGAAGCATGATACTAGTAAGATAGACAAATTTTTATTCCCTTTTGGAGTTGTTGTTCTGCTTGATTCCTTAGGGAATGTCAGTTTGTTGCAGACTTATTACAGAATGCCCATATTTAGGTTACTCAAAGGATTTTAACCTTTTTCCTGCTAAGATGCCTTGATTTGTACTAGAAGTTCTCCCTTACTATATGATTATCTCTATTAAGATGTGGGGTTACTACCAGTACCATATCAGGTGACTATGAGGTTTACATGAGAAGATAAGGCGTTCTAATATGGAAATAAACATGTAGGATTCTTTCTTATTTTTAAAGTCAAGTGACAACAAATTTTAAGCCTAATATCTTCACTTTCTGGAAGATTCTTTACTTTGGCTTCTATGATTGTTGGTATATGGTCACTTTATTTCTTTAACAGACTAAAACATGAGCAGGACCAATAAATAAAAGTGCAAATTGGAATGAGGTACCTGGTCATCATTTGCAAAGAGTAGATCCTCTTTTATCTCTTGCTTCATCCTGGTGAGTGGTTTGGTTGATGGAATGGTTGTACTTATTTGCTTGACATCTTCCATATCTTCTTCTAGGTTGCTTGGTTGCCCGTTGCTGCTTCAGTATAGTCCATACTTCCTAGCTTCACTTTATCAGCTTCTTCTTCATATTCAGCAACTAGTCTTTCTTTTTGATCCGCTCCGTGTTGGTCTACTTTGTGATAGGTAAACACTTGCTCCTTTCCATACCTACTTGCTTTGCAGTCTACTTGCTTTGCAGTCCTTTTTTCAAGTAGCTTGTTGTTTACCATCTTCCTTCTTCTGAACAGCTTTTCTTCACAACACAACTTGATTTTCTGTATCCTTCATAGTTGTTTGTTGTCTTCACATCAATCATATCCTTTTAAACAAAAGGCTGTGAGTTGATCTATGATGTGAGGGAGAGAGAAATAGAGATTTTCCAGAGAGAGATTCTTCACAGATGGGATCTGGATAGATAGCTTAGATCTTTTTTGTTTATCCATCTGTTCTAATATCAATTGTTGGCATCAGATTGACCGGTGAGCTTGGATGAATAATCCACCTACTCTGATACCATTTGTTGGTCCCAAAAAGGCTGGTAGTAGGCTTAGAGGGGGTGGTGAATAAGCCTACTGTATTTTCAAAATTTTCTCTTCTTTTCTATCGGCTCATTTCTAATATCAGTAACCTTTTAGGAGGTTACTGATCAGAGGGGTTTGAGGAAGCTTATTACACAGCTGAGTAGAAGATGTGCAGCTTATCAGAGAGTATGCATATAAAGCAGTAAGAATGTAAAGACGCAGGCATATACAGAGGTTCGAAGGTGGAGTAATCCTTCTACGTCCTCTCTTTCTCTCTTCAAGAGGGAACCTTTGTTAAGCTGGTTGATTTACATAGCCCTATCTATTACAGCTCTCACTTAACAGGTAAGTAGCAAACCTTCACTCAGATGCTTGCCTACTTTCTACGCTGACCCTCGCAGGGTCCTCACTTTCTCTCCTAACAAGTGGAAAACTCAGCATGACTAAACTCCTCGCACTGAGTACTCCAAGACAGTCCTTTAGAAAGGAGTTTGTCTTCTTCTTCTTCTTCAATTAGGTGCAGCAAGCTTGGCCTTCGTTTACAGATTGATCTGCTGAAGCTTGCTCCTGGACTGACTGACTGAGTGTGTGTTCTTTTGGCAGTGTTGAGTGTTCGAGTTTTTCTTCTGCTCTACTTGAACACTATTTTCTTCTCTAAACTTCCCTTTTTTCCGCGCTTATTTCTTGTGAGCCTTCTCTCTGTTGAGCTCTTCTCTTTTCTTTTAGTGCTTTTCTCTGTGAGCTTGTATATTCTGATGTACTCGATATCTTCTCTCTTTTTACACACTCTCTCTTTTTCTCAGTCTTCAGTCTTCCTCTTTTATAGGTTGTAAAATCTGCCCGTTGAAGATAGACAAATTTTCATCATTGACGCGTCGCACTCCTGACATACGCCAGCTTTTCACTTTCCACATGTCTTCTTCTGGTTGGGTCCTCTTCTTTTTCTCTCTACCGGTAACTTTCTTGTGTCTACCGGTAACTTTAACTTTTCTCCCCATGCCTTTTTTGCAGCTTCCTCCTCTTGCTTCACTCTGGAGCTTCCTTCTCTAGCTTGCTCCTTCAAGAGGCTTGAGGCTTCTGTAGCATACTGCCCTTGCAGCATGCTTTCTGCATGGTCTTCCAGGTAGCTTCCTGTCTCGCTGCATTCTGCTTTGGCGAGGTTTCTTCTAGTAGCTTCCTGTAGTCATAAGTATCCTTATTAGTTTACCTGATTCTTTTCACCATTCTCTTCAGTATCCTTCATTTGACACTTTTTCTGTTCTTTTAATCTTCTGCAGTAACTCTGTTGCAGTAACCTATCCTAAGATTGGTTATGTTTGTTAGATTTACTTAAGGCTTTGTCTTCATCAAAATTTACTTCAAATGTTTCCAACAAGTTGTGAGCAGCTATGTGTAGGCTTGCTACTTACTTGTTAAGTCTGTGTTGTAATAGATAGGGCTATGTAAATCAACAAGCTTAACAAATGTTCCTTCTTGAGAAGAGGCAGAGAGGATGTAGAAGGGTTACTACACCTTCGAACCTCTGTATATCTATGAATTTATTTGTGCTTACTGTTCTATCTGCATATCTTATGTTAGATGCATGTCTTCCATATTTGGTCTTTTAATGAGAGGAAGTTTCCGCAATATAGAACTGATAAGTAACATCCAAAAAGATTACTGCCTCTCGACCTAAGCCTTTTGGATTGAAGAAAAGTTTGAAAATACAGCAGGCTTATTCACCCCCCCCCCCATCTAAGCCTACTACCACTTGGGGACCAATAGTTTTCCTATAAATAGGAACCTTATACACTCTCAAAAACTTTACGCTCACTTACTATTCTCTCTCAATATTTTCTACAAACAAAAACCTAGCAATCCTTCTTGCTCTCTCTGTTCTCTTTGCAAAAGCTCTCTTTCTTTCTCTTACTTCTCTGAAATGGCATCAAAGAACTCCCAGATCATTGATTGACATTTTATTGATGAGAAGATCCTAAAGAAGGTCATCAAAGATGAAGGTAGAAGCACCGACCTCATCGAGAGCATCCTCAACAACCTGCACAACTCTAAGGTTTTGGGTTTCCGCTCTCACTACAAGGAGCCCTACTGTGAGGACCTTAAGAACCTCTTCTACGCCAATGCTGAGGTATTTAAGGACAAGTTGAGAATTGTGTCCAGTATTGGGTCAAAGACGTTCGAACTCAAGGCCAGCATCCTTGGGAAGATCTTCCAGCTTCCTACTGAAGGGATGAGTGGGAGAGAACTGGACATCTATGGAGAGGAGCAGGTAGAGGAATATTGGAAAAAGTTCACTGGGTCAGATGACTTGTTGACATTGAACAAGAGCTGCAACAAAAAGCTCTTCCAGGTGGAGTATTAGATGCTTCACAACATTTGCTGTCATATCATAGAGAAACGATCAGGTTCCTTTGATAAGTATACCAACCTAAGGTACAAGATGATGATGGAATTGATGGAAGCTGAGGAGGTGAACTGGGCAGAGTACGTGTTCAACCGGCTGAGGAAAGAGGTTGAAAATAAGGTTGGCAAGCCAACCTATGGACTCATCATAAATACCATTTTATGGTATATGAGATACGACCTATCAAAGGGTAAGTTCATAGGTTATGGCAGGATCTTTGCCAAGAAGGGTACTAAAGTCTCTCCAGTAACCAGGAAGATTACTGAGGTGAAGGAGAAAGAGACTCAGGGGGAACCAAACAAGGAAAGCTCGTCGGAGGGGGAAGCCTCGACAGCTACTGTTTCCCCTCCTTAACAGTAGAAAAGGGCGAGGAGTGTGAGACCGAGGGTGAAACAAGAAGTTCAGAGGAAGCTGAGAATCTTTGATGATGAAACATCTCCATCATTACCACCTACAGTGATGCTACAGCTTCCTGCTCCCCCGAGCAAGAAGAAGAATGCTGAGTCTAAGATTCTTACTACTGTGCAGGCGGAAAGTAGTTGTGTAGAAGGTTACTGCTCAGTTGAGGGAGCTGTTGGGGTTGGAATAAGAGATGGAAGAAGAAGATGAAGACATTGAAGTGGTCCTTGACATGGTGAAATTGAAGGTAGAATTTAAGAAGCAGTGGGATCGCTTCATGGCCTAGTGGGAGTATAGGCACCTTCCATGTCAGGACCTTATCCAGTGGCGGATTTGGTTGTTGAGGAGGAATGGGCGTTGAATTGGGCCGAGGTGGAGAACATCAAGGAGGAGAAGGTACTAGTAACCGGCTTCCTCAGGGACTGCAAAGGAGGAAGTGGAGGGAGTATAAGATAATGTGGAGGTAGAGTTACGGTTTGCCGCCATTGTAGAGAGGAGGAAGCAAGCTGAACCTCTTGCACTGCCCCCACATTCCCCAAGGATAAAAAAGGGGTAGAAGCCCATCGAGTAACCTGATTTCTTCAAGGATGATGCTATCTTGATGGTTGTTGCTGATCAGGTTAAGGTTGGTGATGATGTGGGCTTCGCAGAAAAATAGACAAAAGCTTTCGGAGCAGAGGAGGCTGAGGAAAGGATGCTGAAGCAGGCCTTAGATGCTAGCATTATAGAGACCAGGATGCGACATAGGCGCCAGCCTATCCAACCTAGTGAAGGATCCTCCTGTGGAACAAATACGACTGAGCCACCTCTTATGCTTAAGCTGATAAGCCAGAAGATGCCTTCACCAACAGCATCCACACCACAGAGTCTAGTGGTGCCTTTAGTCAACTAGTGGACATCGAGATTCTTCCTGATGAGGAGGTAGAGGGATCCGATGTCACAGGAGTGGTTCCTGCCCTTGAGGAAGCTCCTACCACCAAGGAAAAGGTTGACTCGCCGATGATGGAGCTGTCAACTACTCCAGAGGCTGAAAGTTTGGATGTCCTTGCAGTTGCTGTTGAACAAGAAAAAACATTGGAAATGGCTAAGGAGCCTGAAGCAGCAAATGTTGAAGGACCCTTCGTGCCAGAAACTGAAGAACAGACACCGGAGGAAATTAAGTTGGCAAAGGAGGTTACTCCAATGGAGACGGAGGGTGTAATCTCTGAGGATCCTGCGAACCTTGGTGAGAAGGTTGCAGAGGAGGCCGCAACAGAATAGACTGCTATCATAGAGTCTACTGTTGAAGTTGTTCCAACAGGATAGGCTGCTCCTACAGAGCCTGCTGTTGAAGAGGCTGCTCTTACAGAGCTTACTGTTGAAAAGTCTACTAACACAAAGACTTCAAAAAAGATGAAGGAGGTGGAGGAGGCGCCTGTGGAAAAGCAAAGGCGTTCAGAAGAAGAAATAAGGAGGCTGCAAGCCTGGAAGGGGGATATGTCTCAGGATGCAGTAATGGAGGAGCCTACTAATGAGATAGAGGCATGATTTGAATGCTGAAAATGAGGAATGCAAACTCACCACCTCTTCCGACAGCAATGATGGTGCACCTAGTGAACAGGGTGCTACCGGAGCCGAAAAATCCAAAAAGCTAACCTCTTCTTCTTCTGTGCAGGATGCTGTTGATAAGTCATTAACTGATCTGTTCATGACAGTAGAGCAAGTAGGAAAGACCCTGTCCAAGGCCAGTCGGAAAATATGTCTAGAAGCAAAGAAGGATCGATTCAAAGTAAACTTCTTCATCGACTCCGTAAATGCTATGTTGGCTAAGTTACAGGCGACTCTCTCTGCTCAAGCTACGCCTACTGAAATAGTCGACACAATCAAGAGCCTGAACGACAAACTCAATGCTCAGGAGAAGAAGCTGCTAGACATGGAACTTGAACAAAAGTCCATTACTTCATCCCTGAAGAAGATAAATGACTCTCAGTTCAATCAGAAACAAACCTTAGAGGATCATACTGACATTCTAACCTGTATGCATTCGATGATTAGGTTTGGAGTAGGATTGGGATATGATGATGACAAAAAGGGGGAAGAAGCAGTTAAGAGAATAGAGCAGAGGAAGCAGGATCCTTCCACATGTAGGCAGCTAACTATTATACCAAGGAAGGATACCGGAGGAAACAGATGAAGCAAAGGAGGAGGAACCCAAGGACACTCAGATAGCAAATCAACCAAATAAAAATCTAGTGCTATCTCAGGAGTCCATCCGAGTCTACGCAGAGGGCACGAAGAACGGGAAGAAAAGAAGAGAAAGGTCGAGGAGATGTACAAAGCTTCAGACGAGCATATTGTGAAGCAGGCCCAAGAAAGTCATGCAAGACTATATCTGCATCAGAAGCAACTTGACCTTGAAGGATTGGTTGAGCAAGAGAAAGAGGCGCCGAAGTCCTTAATCATTTTCCTTGATGGCAGCCCGGATGTCAAAAGCTCAAGATTTCAAGAGTGGCAGCTCCCTGAAATCGACCTGCGTACTTATTTCTTCTTCTGTGTACAAGATTTCAAGATTTCAAGTTGTGCAAGGAGTCCATAATCATCAAAGGAAGAACCAACGAAGAAGGACTTCAATGCTTCAGAAACCTTGCCAGCAGAGGTGTACTTCCGATCCAAATAAGACTAAAGAGCCGAAATGGACAAAGGGGAAGTAATTTCTTTCCATGAGGATTTTTGGTTAAGGTATGATGAAACCTTAGAGATGAGGAGGAAGATGGAACTGACCTACCAGGAATCCATCCTGAACTGGTGGAAAGGTTCCCGTAATGAGAAAAGACCCAGAGCCTCCTGGTTGAAGAGATGAAGATAGCTCCCTATCTCTTTATCCTTCTGCTTACTACTTTCTGTTCTTTTTCTTGTACCGCTTGTTTCTTATTTTGTTCTGCCCTGATACCTTTCTGATTTATCAACTCTATTGGTCCCAAAAAGGCTGGTAGTATGCTTAGAGGGGGGTGAATAAGCCTACTATATTTTCAAACTTTTATCTTTCTTCTATCGGTTTGGTTCTAATATCAGTAACCTTTTGAGAGGTTACTGATCAAAATGGTTGCGGAAGCTTCTCTCTCATTACAAAGCCAAGTATAGAAGATGTGCAGCCTATCATGGAATATGCAGGTAAAGCAGTAAGCACATAGAGACGCATGGATATATAGAGGTTCGAAGGTGGAGTAATCCTTCTACGTTCTCTCTGCTTCTTCTAAAGAGGGAACCTTTGTTAAGCTAGTTGTTTTACATAGACCTTTCTATTGCAACCCTCACTTAACAAGTAAGTAGCAAGCCTTCACACAGCTGCTTGCCTACTTTCCCCACTGACCAACACAGGATCCTATTGTATCTACCCAGGGTCCTCACTTTCTCTCCTAGAAAGTGGAAAACTCAGCAGGACTCTACTCCTCGCACTGAGTACTCCAAGACAATCCTTTAGAAGGAGTTTGTCTTCTTCTTCAATTAGGTACCGCAAGCTTGGCCTTCTTTTGCAAGTTGATTTGCTAAATCTTGCTGCTGGACTGACTGATTGAGCATGCGTCTCTTGGGGTGTGGAGTGTTTGAGCTTTTCTTCTTTTCTTATGCTCTTCTGAACACACTCTTCTCTTCTATCTTATCTTTCCTCTCTTTTTGCGCTTTCTTCTTATGAGTCTTCTCTCTGTTGATATTTTCTTTCTTCTTTATCCAGTGACCTGATGATAAGTCCTGATGTCTAGTAACCTAGTATGCCAGTATATTGGTGTCTAACATCCTGGTTTATAGAAACCTAGGTGTTCATCGATCTAGTGTCCAGCATCCTGGTGTTTAGCATCTTGATACCCAGCAACCTAGTGTTCAGCGATCCAGTGTCCAGCAACCTGATATCTAGCATCCTGATATCTAGCGTCCTGTTATCCAGTGACCTAATATCCAGTTAGCCTGGTATCTAGCATCCTGATATACAACGTTCTGTTATCCAGCGATCTAGTATCCAATGTCCTGGTGTCTAGCGTTTTATTGTCAGAACTTTATCTTGTTCTTGATATTGATGAGTTCTTCTACCTTTTCCATTAACTTGATGACAAGTACTCTAATATCTAGTAGCTTAGTATACAGTAGCTCGGTGTCTAGCGTCCTGGTGTACAGCGACCTGATGTTCAGCGACCTAGTATCCATCCATCTGGTGTCTAGCGTCCTGATTTTCAGCGTCCTGTTATCCAATAACCTAGTATCCTAGCAACCTGGTGTTTAGCATCCTAGGGTTACAGTTTGTCATTTTGTCAATGGTTCCCCCTAAGTTCAGTAGCCCATGGTAAGAGGTACCTGCAATACGAGTATTCTTGTATAGGTACTCATATAAGTATGAGTCCTTCTAGGTTAAATTTCTTTCAGGAATTTAGACATTCCTTATAGCCCATGGTTACTGTAGTGGGAGTTTGATTCCTTCAAGACCTATAATTAAATAGCAAAAAGATAGTGTGTGCAGGTGTTTGCTTACTGTATCTCTTTAGAGTACCAACTCTTTCAGATATGGAAATGATAAACTATGATACCAGTAAGGTAGAAAAAAATTTCGTTCCACTTAAAGGTGCTGTTCTGCTTGATCTCCTTAAGGAATGTCAGGTTCTTTCCACTTTTTACAGGTTGTTCTGACATACAGTCACTTCAGTTCCTCAAGAGGATAAACGTAAGCAAAATCAGAAATAAAAGAGTAAGTCAGAACGAAATACCTGGTCATTTGTTCCTTTGGTTTAAAGAGTAGATCCTCTTTTATTCTTTGCTTCTGTTTGGAGGATGATCTGTTTGATGGAGTGAGCTTCCCTTCTTAATCCTTTACTTGACATCCTCCACATCTTCCTCTTTGGTTGATTGCTTGCTCGTTGCTGTAGACATGGAGCTCAGTGTGGTCCATACTTCCTAGCTTCACTTTGTATCAGCTTCTTCTTCATGCTCAACATCTAAACTTTCTTGTTGATTCTACTCCATGTTGGTCTACTCCGTGATAATTAGAAGCTTGCTCCTCCAGCTCAGCTTCCTGTTTCGCAGCCCTTTCTTCGAGTAGCTTACTATTCACCAGCTTCCTTCTTCTGAACAACTTTTCATCACAACACACCTTGATTTTCTACATCCTTCATAGTTGTTTGTTGTCTTCACATCAATCATATCCTTTTAAACTAAAAGGCGATGAAGTGATCTTTGATGTGAGAGAGAGAAAGAGATTTTCTGGAGAGATATTCTTCACAGATGGTAATTGGATAGATCGCTTAGATCTTTTGTTCATCTACCTGCTCTAATACCACTTGTTGGTATCAGATTGATCAGTGAGTTTTGGATGAATAATCCACTTACTCTGATACCACTTGTTGGTCCCAAAAAGGGTAGGCTTAGAGGGGGGTGAATAAGCCTACTACATTTTCAAACTTTTCTCTTTCTTCTATCGGTTTTTTTCTAATATCAGTAACCTCTTTGGGAGGTTATTGATCAGAATGGTTGCGGAAGCTTCTCTCTCATTATAGAGCCAAGTATAGAAGATGTGCAGTCTATCATAGGAATATGCAGGTAAAGTTGTAAGCACATAGAGACACATGGATATATAGAGGTTCGAAGGTGGAGTAATCCTTCTACGTCCTCTCTACCTCTTCTCAAGAGGGAACCTTTGTTAAGCTAATTACTTTACATAGACCTATCTATTACAACCCCAACTTAACAAGTAATTAGCAAGCCTTCACATAGCTGCTTGCCTACTTTCCCCACTAACCCACACATGATCCAATTCTACCCACCCAGGGTCCTCACTTTCTCTCATAGAAAGTGGAAAACTCAGCAGGACTCTACTCCTCGCACTGAGTACTCCAAGACAGTCTTCTAGAAGGAGTTTGTCTTCTTCTTCTTCAACTGGGTGCAGTAAGCTTGACCTTCTTTTACAGGTTGATCTGTTGAATCTTGCTGCTGGAGTGACTGACTGAGTATGTGTCTCTTGGGGTGTGGAGTGTTTGAGTTTTTCTTCTTTACTTCTACTCTTCTGAACACTCTTTTTTCTTCTGTCTTATCTTCCCCCTCTTTCTGCGCTTTCTTCTTATGTAGCCTTCTCTCTGTTGAGCTCTTCTTTCTTCTTTTTGCGCTTCTCTCTGTGAGCTTGTATATTCTGTTGTCCTCGCTTTCTTCTCTCTTCTGCACGCTCTCTCCTCTCTTTTTGTCAGTCTTCTTCTTATTTATAGATTAGAAATTTTCTCGGTGAAGGTAGGTAGGTTCCCTAATCTATAAATGCACTGCACTCCTGACACATTCCAGTCATTTTGCTTTCCACGTGTCTTCTTCTGACTGGCCCCTCTTCTCTTCTCTCTACTGGTAACTTTTTTGTGTCTACTGGTAACGTTTGACTTTCTTCCCATGCTAGCTTTATAGCTTTCTCCTATTGCTTTACTCTGGAGCTTCCTTTTCTGGCTTGCTCCTTCATGCGGCTTGAGGCTTCTGTAGCATGCTGCTCCTGCAGTATGCTTTCGGCATGGTCTCTCAGGTAGCTTCTTGTCTCGCTGCTTTTGTATTCTGCTTCGGTGAGATCTCTTCCAGTAACTTCCTGTAGTCATCAGTATCCTAATTAGTTCACCAGATTCCTTTTCAACCATTCTCTTCAGTGTCCTTCCATTTGACACTTTCTCTGATCTTTCTTTCTTTTGCAGTAACTCTGTTGCAGTACCCTATCTTAAGATTGGTTATGCTTGTTAGAGTTACTTAAGATTTTGTCTCATCAAAACATACTTCAAATGTTTCCATAAATTTCTTTGATGATGACAAAACCTTTACAGAGGATCAAAAGAATATAATCTCTCTCTCATGCACAGAAAAGCAGATGTATGATATAACAAGATAGAGCATACTACTTTTATTAAATCATATATAAGTCTAAAAGAAAGGGCACAAGGAATGAGCTTTTTAAAGAACAGAAGAAATTTTATTTATATAAAACATCTACAATACAATGTAGTAAGCAATGCATAATAAACATCCTATCTAGACTCATTCTTCCTTTCTTTTTGCTCGTTCCTTTCTTTCTTTTCCCCTCTTGCTTGCTGCTGTCTTCTTTCTTCTCTAGATTTTCCCGCTTTTGGGTGCAAGGGCCTACTCCCAGTTGGTTTTCCTCTTAGTTTAATGAGAGAGAGAGAGAGAAAAAGTAAAGAGAAGAGGCTTCTTCGGAAGAGAGTAGGGAGGCATCAGGAAGAGTTTTCAAGAAGAGGGAGATAACATTGACACAGTAGCTTGATGTAGCCTTTCTCTCTCCATAATCTTACCAACTCCTCCCACTGTTACTCCAGCTCAATTCCTTGGAAGCAAAAATCATCCAACATCCCCTCTAACATCTTCTTGTGGAGGGGCTGAAATCTTCTCTTCTCCTCCTCTGGAAGACTTTTGATCTTCCATGATCCTTCGCAGTTTCTTCCCCCTTTTTAACATCATAAAAAATGAGGTTAAGCTTTGGGGTAACTGGAGAGGGATCCTTTCACTCTTTCTCCGACTTTAAGAGGAGAACCTGGGTGCATGCCCTCAAGCTCCCTCGAGACTGAGGTAAGGAGAGAGTACTAGAAGATCAAGTCTTCTTAGAAAGACTTGTTTAGCAAGTGTCAAGCATGAGAGGTGACTTTTAGTGATTTGTGAGATGCTTGGTTGATTATTTGCAGAAAATGTGTTCTTTGGAAGGAATGAAGAGAAGGTTTCCAACAATCTGGTGTCATGACGCATAGAGGATAAGAGAGAGAGAGAGAGAGAGAGAGAGAGATGATATATGTGTGTTTTATGAAGAATAAACAGTGCATGTATTTATAGGGTTTGAGATACTCCCTCTTTCAGTTAGATCTTCAAAGATCTCATTAACTGCTTCGCCGTTTTCCAATAAAGTTGTTTGACAGTTTCCACAGCTTTTCCTTTTCCTGAAGTGCGTGGTCAACAACTGGTTTTCCACCCTTCGATCCTTCTAATCGTACGGCTGAGATCATTCTAGGGTTCTGAAAAGATAGTCTATTTCTGGAAAGGTGATCCATTTTTTATGCGTGCACGTTACCAAAATAAGTCTTCAGTAACTGCTCTGATTTGAGAGTTGTAACTTTCAAGTGATCCCTTTATCTAGTGACCTGATGATAAGTCCTGATGTCTAGTAACCTAGTATCCAGTATATCGGTGTCTAGCATCCTGGTTTACAGCAACCTGGTGTTTATCGATCTAGAGTCCAGCATCATGGTGTTTAGCGTCCTGATACTCAGCGACCTAGTGTTCAGCGACCTAGTGTCCAGTAACCTGGTATCTAGCATCCTGATATACAGCGTCCTGTTATCCAACGATCTAGTATCCAATGTCCTGGTGTCTAACGTTCTATTGTAAGAACTTTATCTTGTTCTTTGATATTGATGAGTCCTTCTACCTTTTCCACTAACTTGATGACAAGTACTCTAATATCTAGTAGCTCGGTGTCTAGCATCCTGGTGTACAGCGATCTGATGTTCAGCGACCTAGTATCCATCCATCTGGTGTCTTGCGTCCTGATTTTCAGCGTCCTGTTATCCAATAACCTAGTATCCTAGCAACCTGGTGTTTAGCATCCTAGGGTTACAGTTTGTCATTTTGTCAATGGTTCCCCCTAAGTTCAGTAGCCTTGGTAAGAGGTACCTGCAAAATAAGTATTCTTGTATAGGTACTCATATAAGTATGAGTCCTTCTAGGTTAAATTTCTTTCAGGAATTTAGACTTTCCTTATAGCCCATGGTTGTTGTAGTGGGAGTTTGATTCCTTCAAGACCTATAATTAAAGAGCAAAAAGATAGTGTGTGCATGTGTATGCTTACTGTATCTCTTTAGAGTACCAACTCTTTCAAATATGGAAATGATAAACTATGATACCAGTGAGGTAGAATTTTTTTTCTTTCCACTTGAAGCTGCTATTCTGCTTGATCTCCTTAGGGAATGTCAGGTTGTTGCAGACTTTTTACAGCATACCCGTATTTGGGTTTCTTCAAGGTTTTTAACTCTTTTACCTCCTGCTAAGTACCTTGATTTGTACTAGAAGTTTCTTCTTACTATATGATTCTCTCTATTAAGATGTAGGGTCATTATCAGTATTATTTTGGGTAACTATGAGGTTTTCTTGAGAAGGTGAAGCGTTATAATATGGAAATAAATATGCAGGCTTCCTTCTCATTTTCAAGTCAAGTGACAACAAGTTTTAAGCCTAATATCTTCATTCTCTTGAAGATTCTTTTCTTTGGCTTCTTTGGTCATTAACATATAGTCACTTCAGTTCCTCAACAGGATAAACGTAAGTAAAATCAGAAATAAAAGAGTAAGTCAGAACGGGATACCTGGTCATTTGTTCCTTTGGTTTAAAGAGTAGATCCTCTTTTATTCTTTGCTCCTGTCTGGAGGATGATCTGTTTGATGGAGTGAGCTTCTCTTCTTACTCCTTTGCTTGACATCCTCCGAATCTTCCTCTTTAGTTGCTTGCATGCTACTTCAGTGTGGTCCATACTTCCCAACTTCACTTTGTATCAGCTTCTTCTTCATGCTCAGCATCTAGTCTTTCTTGTTGATTCTGCTCCATGTTGGTCTACTTCGTGATAAGTTGAAGTTTGCTCCTCCAGCTCAGCTTCCTGTTTCGTAGCCCTTTCTTCGAGTAGCTTACTATTCACCAGCTTCCTTCTTCTGAACAGCTTTTCTTCACAACACAGCTTGATTTTCTACATCCTTCATAGTTGTTTGTTGTCTTCACATCAATCATATACTTTTAAACTAAAAGACGATGAAGTATTTTGATGTAAGGGAGAGAGAGAGAGAGAGAGAGAGATTTTCTGGAGAAAGAGATTCTTAACAGATGGGATTTGGATAGATTACTTAGATCTTTTGTTCATCCACTTGCTCTGATACCAATTGTTGGTGTCAGATTGATCAGTGAGCTTTGGATGAATAATCCACTTGCTCTGATACCACTTGTTGGTCCCAAAAAGGCTGGTAGTAGGCTTAGAGGGGGGGTGAATAAGCCTACTACATTTTCAAACTTTTCTCTTTCTTCTATCGGTTTGGCTCTAATATTAATAACATTTTGGGAGGTTACTGATCAGAATGGTTGCGGAAACTTCTCTCTCATTACAGAGCCAAGTATAGAAGATGTGCAGCCTATCATGGAATATGCAGGTAAAGCAGTAAGCATATAGAGACGCATGGATATATAGAGGTTCGAAGGTGGAGTAATCTTTCTACGTTCTCTCTGCCTTTTCTCAAGAGGGAACCTTTGTTAATCTAGTTGCTTTACATAGACCTATTTATTACAACCCTCACTTAACAAGTAAGTAGCAAGCCTTCACATAGCTGCTTGCCTACTTTCCCCACTCACCCACATAGGATCCTATTCTACCCACCCAGGGTCCTCACTTTCTCTCCTAGAAAGTGGAAAACTTAGCAGGACTCTACTCCTCGTACTGAGTACTCCAAGACAGCCTTTTAAAAGGAGTTTGTCTTCTTCTTCTTCTTCAACTGGGTGCAGCAAGCTTGGTCTTCTTTTGCAGGTTGATCTGCTGAATCTTGCTATTAGACTGACTGACTGAGCATGCGTCTCTTAGGGTGTGGAGTGTTTGAGCTTTTCTTCTTTTCTTTTGTTCTTCTGAACACTCTCATTTCTTCTATCTTATCTTCCCCCTCTTTCTGCGCTTTCTTCTTATGAGCCTTCTCTCTGTTGAGCTCTTCTTTCTTCTTTTTGTGCTTCTCTCTGCGAGCTTGTATATTCTGTTGTGCTCGTTATCTTCTCTCTCTTGCACGCTCTCTCCTCTCATTTCGTCAGTCTTCTTCTTATTTATAGATTAGGAAATCTGCCCGTTGAAGGTAGGTAGGTTCCCTAATCTATAAATGCACTGCACTCCTGACACATTCCAGCTTTTTGCTTTCCACGTGTCTTCTTCTGACTGGCTCCTCTTCTCTTCTCTCTACCGGTAACTTCTTTGTGTCTACTGGTAACTTTTGACTTTCTTCCCATGCCAGCTTTGTAGCTTCCTCCTCTTACTTCACTCTGGAGCTTTCTGGCTTGCTCCTTCAGGCAGCTTGAGGCTTCTGTGGCATGCTGCTCCTGCAGTATGCTTTCGGCATGGTCTCTCAGGTAGCTTTCTGTCTCGCTGCTTTTGTATTCTGCTTCGGTGAGATCTCTTCCAGTAGCTTCTTATAGTCATCAGTATCCTAATTAGTTCACCAGATTCCTTCTCAACCATTCTCTTCAGTATCCTTCCTTTTGATACTTTCTCTTATCTTTCTTTCTTCTGCAGTAACTCTGTTGCAGTACCTTATCCTAAGATTGGTTATGCTTGTTAGTGTTACTTAAGGTTTTGTCTTATCAAAACATATTTCAAATGTTTCCAACATACTCAATAAACATAAAATTCAGTTCTGAAAAACACACTGCTTGTGAACTTGCCTTTTTGCTCTGATACCTTTTTATCTGTTTTTCTGTTGGTTACTGTTGATTCCTTTCTATATATAAAATATGCTAAGTCTTTGATCCTCTTAAAGGACTTTTGTCATCATCAAAAAGGGGGAATTGTAAGGAACATTGTATAGATTTTGATGAAGACAAAACATGTAATAGTTAAGGCCTAGGATCCTATGTACTTAGTTTCAGTTGTAATTACTTAAACTAAGATCAGAAGGCTTGAAGATCAAGACTAAAGCTTGAAGATGGATGAAGGCCCTGCTACCTGCAATAAATCAAAAATGACTAAGTATAGGTTACTACAACAAGTTGCTAGTTAGAAGTTGGGAGGATGCTGTGATAGGATACTATTTGAACAAACTGCAAAATAGGCTAAGTACAAAATATACAACAGCCACTAGAAGGTCACTATCACGAAGGAAGTTGTCCGAATAAAGACAAAGTAGCAGTAGCAACCGCTCCCTCAAGCAGTTATCTCAAAGTTAGCACACTGAGTTTACGTTAAGCACATCCACAAGTCAAACCAATCAAAATGTACCACGTAAGGAAGCAAAAAGGACGATATGGTGTTACCAGACTGAAGAACGACGTAGCAATAACAAAGGCGCACAATCTCAACAAACTATGTATGGGCCAATCAGAAAGAGCCACGTCGCCTAGAGCACGCTGCAGAAGGATACTCTCTTCAACGGGCAGAATCCTTGCACCTATAAATAGAAAAAGACCGGGACTTGAAAACTACTTGAAACCTGAAACTCTTGCAATCAAAACACTCAAGCTATCTAACGATCAATCTTTCAATCCTTAGAAGTTTCAAGTCCAGTCTACAGCAGCAAGCATACTCTGTTTTAGAAAGCTTTTTATTCTAAGCTTGCTGCCTTTGTGTTAAAGAAAACTCTTAATTCTTTTCTATAGACTGTGGGAGTTGTTTGATAGGAGCTTGTTCCTGATCAAATATTTTCATTCTTAGTACAAGAACAAGAGCTCTGTGTGGGCTAGTTGAGTTTGGTCACTGTGCAGTAACCCTGTGTGGGAAAGACTGACAGTTCTTGTTAGGTTTAGGTTGTTTAAGAAGGGTCTTTGTAAATCAACCTTACAACTTAACAAAGTTCCTCCTTGTGAAGGAGTGGAGAGGACGTAGATGGATTACTCCACCCTTGAACCTCTATATATCTTTGTGTTCTACTTTCTGTTTTAAGCTTACTGCTGATCTTATATATATATATATATATATATATATATATATATATCTTGCTTAACCGTTTTACTTGCTATATCTCTCTCATAAGAATCATAACTGTTTTCAGAAAAGAAGCATCGTTTTCAAAGGAATTTCCGTTGTGCTAAAACTTATTTTAACTAAGTTCACAAGGTAACTGCTCAAGCAGTAACCTCAGGATCAGTAAGCTTACTAGGTACCTGTCTGTGTGACTTAAACAATCTATTTGAAAGAAAGTTTGAAAATTTGAGTAGACTTATTCACCCCCTTAAGCCTACTATCACTTGGGACCAACAATAAATAATCCTATAGTATATCAATGTATATTTACTGCAACATTATCATACTTTATATCATATTAGTATACATTTATCTATAAATATCTTAACCTAATTGAACATGTATTATATTTTTGCTTAAAAAGATTTGTATAATTTGATTGTATCTTTATATGATATTACTCATACATTTATATTAACATAAATGTTATATTATTATAACCAAATGTTTAAATGATATTACATTCATGTTTTTGTAAAATATTATAATAACATAAAATTTTATTATAATTATATAAACGTTTAAAATATTTGTGTAATATAATGTAAATATTAAACCAACGTGACAAAAAAGTTGTGGTAAAATAAGATAGTTGTTACATGTGTGGGAGAGAGTGTGTGAGTGTAGTAGAAATTTGGAAGAATGAATTTGAGTCAATCCTTAGGATTGCATGAATTTAAAATCCATACATAAAAAATATTTAAATAAAATTAGATGTGTAAAAGTCATACCAGAATTATCTACTTGAACATAAATAAAATTTAATTCTAAGAAATATTGGACAAACTTTATTAATTTAAATTTCAAACACATTATTCACAGGAAAAAATAATTTCATATTCAAAATTTCAATGGATTTTCCACTGAAAAATAAAAATAAAAAATCTCTTAAGTTTAAAATAAAATGAGATAAAAATAACTCAAAGAGCTGTCAACTATTGACTGCAATTATGACTCTCTTTAAGACACAACAGAACCTCGTAGCTGCTGTGACGTGAAATGTCATATCTACCCTTGGTTTGGACAATCTTTCATGTTCGAAAATTACAAAAAGGCAATTCTATACACACCCCATCAACTTCTAAATACACTCTATTTATATATACATTCTTTTTTTTTATTATTTTAAGAATGTATGTATAGATGGGGGTGTTTAGTATTGATGGGGTGTATATAGAATTAACCTCACAAAAAACACACCCACCCTCGCTCGCTCCTCAGATCTCACCTTCACAGCTCTTATAAAGCTCCAACTCCCAAGTTACAGTAACAGGCACAGCCCATCACAGACGATCAATCTCAGGATCCAATTGAATGGCTATTTCTCGTAGAAAAGGCAAGTTGATTTTTGTTCTAACTGTTTCTTTGCTTGTTTCAGATTTGTTTTATTTCCCACGTTTCCCTTGCCTTGTTCTTGCATCAGAATCAGACCCATCTTCGAATTTTGACTCATTGATCGAAACCAGTACTGAAACTCACAACCCTTTTAGGGAAAGACTTGATCTTGATAATGAAAACAGTGATTCTGATGTTGTTTTGATTAGAAAACAGCAATTCCAATTGGAAAAACTTCAAGAATTAGTCCAAAACCTCACGCAGCTTGTCACTAGGTTAGAGTCCAGGTTTTCTGATGCTCCTGATAAAGTTAAGACTTCATCATCATCATCACCACAAGCATCCTCTGGTGATGGTGTGACCAATATAAAAGATGGGGATAGGTTTTCTGGTAACGAAGAAGTAAGGGAAGGAGTAGGGTCAAGGGCGGAGACAGTTTCATTGAGAAAGTACAACTCATTGTGGTCTGAGAGGTTTCAGTTCGTGTCAGCTGTGAAATTGAGGTCTAATCCAACTTGTATTAGTGTGTTGCCTCACAGGGATTTTGAGGGGTTGAGTAAGTATTTTGCTGTTGGGGATGATAAGGGTATGTTATATGTGTTCATGAGGAGTGGCGACGTTGCCTTGGAGTTTGAAACGTTCTCGGATTCGGAGGAGCCCTTCTCGATTACTTCTATTGTGTCTTACTTGTCAGTTTACAAGAATGAGAGTTTTATTGTCACAGGGCATGAAAATGGAGTCATTGTAATGCACAGGGTCTGGGAGACAGTGGGCGATGAATGGAGTTCGCTTCACTTTGAGAAAGTTAGGAGGTTTGAGATGCCCGAGTCAGGTGGGTCCCGGATTAGCATGTTAGACGTGCACCATGTTGGTAGGAGGAGATACGTTTTGGCAACGGATGGTGGTGGGAAAATTATTGTGTTTAGGGAAGATGGGACTGTATATGGGACTGCTACTCCTAGCAGACGGCCCATTGCATTCTTGAAGCAAAGGCTTCTGTTTCTTACAGAGAATGGGGCAGGGTCTTTGGATTTGAGAACAATGAAACTCAAGGAGACAGAATGCGAAGGATTGAATGGTTCTTCTGCAATAAGCTATGTTTTTGATGCCATGGACCGATCAAAGGCATATGGGCTGACATTGGAAGGTGATATGGTACAGACATTATTGTTAGGAGATGTAATGAACTTCAAGTGTCGTGTTAGATCAAAGAAGAAGCTGGACCTGTTCGAACCTGTTGCCTTACAAGCGATCAAGGGCTATTTGCTGGTTTCAAACAGGAAGAAGGTTTTTGTGTACAACGTGTCATCTCAGCATTACGTTAGGGCTGGCGGGGTCAGGTTTTTGTTCTCTACCGGCCTTGATGAAATCATAGCATCCTTTTTAAACCAGCAAGCTGCTGATGTGGCCAATGAGCACAGAATGCAAACACCTTTGATAACAACTGACTATGAGAAACTTGTTATCATTAGTCTTGGGAATGGTTACGTTGCGATGTATCGTTCAAACCTTCCAGTGTTCAAGAACGAGTTCAACAGCATATTGTGGACCAGCCCGGTTCTGTTTTTCATTCTTTTTCTCTTTGGAGCATGGCATTTCTTTGCTAACAAGAAGGAGGCACTAACCTCATGGGGCCCGGATGATCCATTCAGCTCAGGATCGGTGACAAGTGGGGCTCCGTTGGGTTCTGGATCAGGTGAGAGGTCTTTCACGGAATCTTCAAGAAGCCCTGAAATGGTGGAGCTAAGGGGCAGTGGTTTAAGAGGTTCTTCAAGGTATGTTTCTCCTCCACGATATCCTGGTGGAACAACGAATCCGTACAGGCCAGGTCCTGATACGGATTCTAGAACTGCTTCAGTCGACCCCCGTTTCAGAGCAAATTCAGAGCTGAAATTTAGAGGGCCGACTATTGAAGCTGCAGGTGTTCCCAAGAGAAGGGATACCCTTTTCGTAAATAGTTCAGTTGTAGACGATAACACTTCATGACTTTGTCGATCCTTTCCATGTTGTACACTAATAACTGTGTTTACGTAAACTCTATCTTTGTCCTCGGGGTGGGGTGACTCAGATAGGCCTAGTTGTGATTTGTAACATTATATCAAAAAATCAAAAAACAAATAATTGGTTAATGAAAGCAATTGTTACCAAACATGTCCTCATTTTGATTTTGAGTGAGAGATGAAGATGATTGCATATTGCATTAATAAGTACTGAAGAAATAGTGCTCCTTTCTTGCTTTCTTTAGTAAAAGCTAGCTAATCTCTTGCTTCTTTATTGACAATAGATTTCCTCTGCATACAATATTCTCGATATCTATCGTCTGTTTTCAGAAATTCCATAAGCTGATGAGCATTGTCGAATATTTTCATTTATACCTTTTCGCCCGTGATTCCTCATAGAATGATCAGTTTAGGAAAGAATTTTAGTCTATTCGTATACGACTTTCTAATTCGTTACAGGATTGTGTGTGGAGTCTGGTGAAAATTTCTGCTCCGTACCGTTGACTGTCTATAAAGATGACATTTACTATCACGGTATGTGTCGTGTTTGATGAATGAATTATGAGAATGGAACAGAATGGAGACTAGAGAATATGTGCAATATATTGAGCAGAATTATTAGGGTAATTTTTGTTTCTAACTGGACGGGGCCAGGTTGGATAAACCCGACTTCAATATCCTGGACTGTATAATAAAAGTGAAATCGAAACGCAGATGAAGGTTGAATCGCACGTGATTGTGCTCGGATCAAGTCCTGAGAATCCAACTAGAAAATGATCTATAAAACATTTGTTGGACTTGCTGAGGGAGAGTAGAAGATCATGCTCAAATCAATAGCACAGAGAGATCTGCTAATGCTGTTGTCTGAAATAGTTACCAATCTTAATTTGGGACTCCTCAAGTTCAAGGAGACATGCAAAACTTGGGCCTACCTTAAGATTGGGGAAAAAATCTCAGTTTAGAGCGGGTTTTATGTGAGACAATTTCACAAATAATGTTATGTTACGTAAAATGAGTTAACCTACTTCATACACCCCACAATTCACATATAAATCAGTGGAAATGAGTTTGATCTAAAAGTAAAAATGACTCATCTCACAAAAACTATTCGTGAGACCGTCTAACATAAATTTTTGTGCTAAGTTTATCTTTTTGGACTTCTCATCATTTATATCTTTTACTTTTTAATTTTAATCTTTCATGTTTAAAATTCACAATTTTTTTAGTCCTCTAATATGCTAGATAGGTAACTTTTTTTTAATTTAAATTCATCTTTAACACTTTTTTTTTCAATAATTTAGAGGACACTACAATACTAATTAGAAATATACAAAAAAGAAAAAAAAAGTGAGACGGTATCACGGATAATTTTTGTAAGAATTTTATCCATAGGTCAAACTCATATCCATTAATTTATATGTGAATTAGAAAGTTTGAGTTATCGGTCAACCCATCTCACGTAACATGATCCGCGAGACGATATCACACAAGACTCACTCTTAAAAATAAACTTTATTTTATTAACATATGTAAGTTCGGGAAGTTCACGATACCCACATTATTAATACTGATAATTTTTACAAAACCCACTTATTGGGATGAAAAATAAAATTTTATATCTTTCATATACTAAATAAATAACCGTTAAAAGGATGCATGTCATTCTATGGTTATTCCAAATTTTCACTCAATTTTTTTAATTTATATATATGATTTATAATTTAATTCATTTAATGATAATTGTTAACAATTAGCAACCTATGTAATTTTAATGATAATAAATAACAATTTGTAACCTATGAAATTTTAGTCAAGATATTTTAATATATGAATTGATTGTTATTTTAATGAGGCAATACATTTTAATATGTATAAACTAATTGCTAATAAATATAATCATCATAAATTGGAAAAAAAAATTAAATCAAGCATATCATGAGTAAGAATATTATGTTCATATACTTTTTAGGTCATGTGAGTATATAAATATAATTTTAAGAGCAATAAAAATCAGTAAGTTCATGAAAAAAATTATTGATTGCTAATTAATATATGTTAATATTAAATTTTTTTAGGAAAATATGTTAATACGATATAATATACATTAAATTAAATATTAATAGAAAATGAGATGTTAATTTATGTTAATACAAATTAATAAAAAAAAACTAAATATAATGTATTTTATGTATTATGGCTAATGTATATTTATTACCTACAAATTGACAATACAAATATTTTCGAAGTCGTGTGAATAGAACAATACAAATATTTTTTAAGATAAAAATAGTCCGCTAAATTTGAAGTACCAAATTTTTTCCCCTTAAAGATTATAAATGCATGAAATGATGATCATCAATACATTATGAATAGTGATGGAGTAAAGATATAAGGAATTTATATATATAAAGAGAGGGTTGTGTCTCTCCTATGCTTGACAAATAAGCATTTTCAAGGCTTTATATTTCGACAAGTGGCAATCTATGTAATATCTTACGTGTCATTATATTTTTTATTTATCAAGAAAATATATGAAAGGTTGAATGGAGATAAAAAGTCTACATCTCTTAATTTAGTTATGAATATATGAAAAGTTTTATCTCTTAATTTAATTATGATTGATATGAAAAGTCTTATCTCTCAATTTATATATATACACACATATATATATATATATATCATCTCCTATGCTTGACAAATAAGCATTCCCAAGGCTTCTTATTTCGACCAGTGGCACTATATGTAATATATTACGTGTCATTATGTTTTTTATTTATCAAGAAAATATATGAAAGGTTGAATGGAGATAAAAAGTCTACATCTCTTAATTTAGTTATGAATATATGAAAAGTTTTATCTCTTAATTTAATTATGATTGATATGAAAAGTCTTATCTCTCAATTTATATATACACACATATATATATATATATGTATATATCATCTCCTATGCTTGACAAATAAGCATTCACAAGGCTTCTTATTTTGACCAGTGGCACTATATGTAATATATTACGTGTCATTATGTTTTTTATTTATCAAGAAAATATATGAAAGGTTGAATGGAGATAAAAAGTCTATATCTCTTAATTTAGTTATGAATATATGAAAAAATTTATCTCTTAATTTAATTATGATTGATATGAAAAGTCTTATCTCTCAATTTATATATACACACACATATATATATATATATATGTATATATCATCTCCTATGCTTGACAAATAAGCATTCCCAAGGCTTCTTATTTCGACCAGTGACACTATATGTAATATATTACGTGTCATTATGTTTTTTATTTATCAAGAAAATATATGAAATGTTGAATGGAGATAAAAAGTCTACATCTCTTAATTTAGTTATGAATATATGAAAAGTTTTATCTCTCAATTTAATTATGACTTATATGAAAAGTCAATTTATATATGTGTGTATGTATAGATTCATGTTCTTTACTTTCCTAAATTCGTGATGTTCTTTATCTTCTTGAGTTTTTTGTAGAAATAGTTGTTTTTCCCATCATGATGTTTTTCGGGTATGTTCTGTCCACATTCCCAACTTTGCTTGAAGGTATATCTAAAGTCTTACTGAATTGATGTCCTGCGAAAGAACTAGCAATTTATAACCTTTGAAGGAGCGTTACTTTGTGACAAACGAGCGAATCTAGCAGAACTCAAGTTGTAAGGCAAATGATGTAATCACCTTTGTTAATTCTCCTGATTGTATAACGTAATTCTCTTATAGTAAGTTCATTCTTAAGTGCATAACTTTAATTTAAAAGGGCAAAATGGTGGCTTAATAGCACTTTAGTAGCTTAGTTACATGTTGTGCCTAGGAACACCTTGCTATGGATGTAATATTCACTTTTCAACTTTAGAATTATACAAATTGTTTATGTCTCCAGTAACTAATATTAAACATAACGTGACTTTCTTTTCCATTGTCATAAAAACATTGTTTATTTTGAATTTTGTTTTGAAATTGTCATTTTGTTTCTTAATTCTTATGTGATAGAATTGTATTGATTGGATTGTATGATATTTCATGAGGGATTAGTTTAACGCTTCATTTTCATTTTTTAATCTTTTTTTTCTGATCAGCTTTGTATTATTGTTTCAAGAATCTATGAACGGTGAGAAGCATCCATGAGATCCTTGGTGTATATTTTGAAGTTTATTTTGTCTTTGACCCATTTTAGATGATATCTTTTCACGAAAAGTTTAGGTTTTAAAATTCACAATTCAATATTTCATTATTAAAAATGTGTTAATATGTTAAAGACAGTTATATTATATGCATGTATGCATGCTTATTTGGTGTATATTATGCATTTTCTCTCATAATATATAAATAACAAAAAAATGCATTAATTTATGTGATTTATCTATAAAAAAATGTAGAAGAACAATGTTTTAAGGAAATTGTTTCTCAAGTAACATCACTACAGGTCTTTCAAGAAGATTTAAGTTTACCTTGGAAAAATGATTCACTATGCATTCATAAGGAAGGAAGTTGAATATTGTATTCTTTATAATTATGTACAAATAACAAACTTACTTCAATACTAATGTCAATGATGTCAAATATATCTCATATTAAATAACAAAATTGTTCCATGATTAACGAAAAAATAAATCTAAATTTAAATTTAAATCATTACAAAAGATGATTTAAGATTTAATTTTATAGGAAAAATATTTTGATATAAATTGTAAACCAATCCCGTGCAACGCACGGGTCATATCTAGTTATATATATATAAAAGTGTAGTTTGCACCCTCAAATGTTTGACAAATGTCACATTCAAGTGTTTGACAAGTGACACTTTACAATGTTGCCAAGTGTCCTTCCTTAAAAGTTATTTTATTTATAAAATATCAAAATATTAATATCAATTAAATACACACCCCACTACCCTACAATAATAAAGTGTTTTGAAAAATTAAATATGTAAGTTACAAATATTTGTTAATGTTATACTGTTTTTTTCTTTTTTGTTTTACATGAAATCTTTGGTGTCAAACTTGAATAATTGTTTTTGTCCAACATTTCAATTTCAAAAAATAAAACAAAATTTGAAGAGTAATTCTGCTACTACTTTTTACGGAATTAAAACAAATAAATAAAAGATATTTGAAGGTGCTAATAATATTTTACATAAGAACATTCAAGTAGTTCAAACTCAAAAAAATAAAAACCTTTAGAGAAAAAATTATTTAGAGGATTCAAGAAAAAAATAACTTATAAATATTAGAATTCAGTAATGTCAGGCATGAAATAAAATAATGTACTCTAAAATTTTAATTTAAACTATGAAACATATTGCTAATGACATTACCAAAAATAGGTGTTAAAAATGTGAGATATATTGAAACATATTTGGCATTAGATAATGAAAAGGCATGCAATTTGATAATTTTGTATTTGTTAAGAAATTTTAAAGGGTATTATATAAAAATAATTGCTTGGAAAAAAATAAGTATGTAAGTTACAAGTGCTTGCTAATGTTGTATTATTTTTTTTACATGAAATATTTCGTTTCAAACTTGAATTATTGTTTTTGTCCAACATTTCAAATTGACAAAAAAAAAAAAAAAAGTAAGCAACAATGTGCAAACATTAGTTCGGTAATGTCATGTATTAAATAAAAATAATGTACTTTGAAATTGTGTTTAAACTCTAAAACAATATTATTAATGACATTAGCAAAAAATAGGTGCTTAAATTATTTTTTTTGGATATGTTTAGGTTAAAACATATGTAACTTTGGACAAGTATGAAAGTAAGTTATAAAAAGGATGAAATTTGATAATTTTGTGTTTGTTTAGAGATTTAAAAGGTAGGATTACAATTAATATGTCATGATACAGGGAATTATAAGAAAAATAGATGATGTACTGTTATTTTATCTTTAAAAAAAGGGCTAATATTTTCAGTTCAAATTGTAAAAAAGTGGATGAAGTAGACAAAAAAGAAATTATAAGATTTTGCAAACAAATAACATGATTCAGATATTGGTAATCCAAAATCCAAACGGGCACATTCAGTCCAACAACCCCCTTAAACAATCGAGAAATTGTATTAAAATATTACAATATGTAACAATTTGTTAAGGCTAATAAAAAGATCACAAAAAGAACACAATTACAAAATAAACCAATATATAAAGCTAATAATGAGTGCACTTAGGACAAACATTGAACAAAACAGATGTTTTCGAGCGATAAAACTGAGATATATTATATACTTTTTACAGAAATATATAATAATACCTAATGCAATAATTAAAACACCTATTAAGAACTATATATTAACAATTTTGTGTTAAAGAATAAATGAAAAAAATTATTAAAGAAAACAATAAAGCTCCGTTTGGATAGAGTGATTTCAAATCCAGAATTTGAAATGAGTGGATTTCAAATCCTTTCAAGTTTCAGTGGATTTAAAATCTACCAAAATGACTCTAAAATTAGCTTAAAATGAAAACTATGAATTTTAAATTCACATCCAACCAAACACTATCAGTAAATTTGCTACCAATGATTTCAAATCTCTCATCAAATCCACATATTCAAATGGACCCTAAGAAATATTATTTTAAGAATAAAAAAAATATCACATTTATGTAAAATTTTACTATCATATAATAATAAATACTAATTATAAAATAAAAAATAAATAAGTATTAAATGCACGGGTTAAAACCTAGTCCTTTATAATTTCAAACACATGAATTCAATTGATTTATGATAACCAAGCTTGAAAACTTTTGAGACTCGTGCACTCACTCGGGTTTCATCGAAATTTGATGAGTGAGAAATTCAGCAATATGTAACGTCCATCTCCAATATGAGTGAGATTTATATATTAGTATGAGTTTTATTTGCAATTTCACATATATCCAATGTATATTAAATTACACACTTCAACTCCTTATACATTTTGTTTGTTCCACAGAGATAGACTTGTTATTATATTAGTATGATTTTTAATTTTCAATTCCATAAACATCCTTAGTTAAATGTATATTAAATCACCACATTTTAACTTTCTACGTGTTTTTTTGAAGTAAAAAAAAAGTTCTCATTCAATGTTAGAATCAATGAAAGATAAGTATTTTCTTAATTTATGTAAAAAAAACAAAAGTAAGTATATCTTTGTTGGATGGAGGAAGTAATGTTTTGATAAAGACTTCTATTTAACAAATGTGAAACTTGACCAGATCTTCTTTCACCTGTCTTACACACCTTCATGCCTACATCTATAACAGTTATCCGTGTATGTTTGTATCAAAATATGCAATACATTTTATTTATAAATACAATTGATACCTTTTAATTTAGAGAGTGTCTCTCATAAATATAACTAGATTGTCTGATTTGAATTTGTGACTTGATTGGGCGCTGCTGTTGCTATCTTTACTAGTTATATAAGAGTATTACTACTAGAAATCACTTAAATTCCAACGGAACAATTCCGTTGGAATTTTGTAAAATTCTATTGGAATTCTTTATTCCAACGGAAGTGGACCGTCGGAAAAAGGGGTGTTGGAATTTAAATTCCAACGGAAATTCCAGCGAAAAAACAATTCCAACGGAACATTCCAAGGATACTTTTCCGTTGAAATATACAACGACCAATAAAATTCCAACATTATTCCAATGGAATTTCCAAAGGCGTTGAATTCCGTTGGAAATTTCGTTGGAAATTCTATTGGAAATTATAAAAATTCCAACGGAATTTCCAGCGGAATTCAATGTTGAAAATTCCAACGATTATTAATTCCGTTGGAATTTGATTGTTTTCTAGTAGTGTATATATTCTATTATTTTTAATGTTATATACCGTAATTCATATATACATACTCAAAATTTGTAATATAATCATATCACTGTAGATAAGTATTATTATTAAAAAAAATTTAGTTAAATTAAAAGTTAAATATGGATAATTATTTCATATATCTTTTAAATAATGCTTATACATATTATCAATCTTTCCTTGAAATAATGATTATATAAGCGATATATCCTTTTTATATTATTCTTTCAGATTAATTTTAAGAAATAAAAAAAATGCATTCTTGTCCTATAAATATATATAGTATCACCTCCACACATTATTTAAATTTATTTCAAATAGTTGAAAAATGTTATCAAATTTTTGTTTATTATTATGTAAGGTCAAGACAATTTAATAGATCTTCTCATATATAAACAAAATTGTCTCTTTTTAGAAGCTAGCGATATTATAATTCTGAATATACATTGGAACTTTGATTTATAAAAATATATAATGACTCTATTTAGTTTAACTCTTTTTTTTTTTTTATAGCAAATTGTAAAGTAAGAAATGAAGCTTTAGCATAAATGAAATTTTGATGTAATATGTGACTATAACAATAAATAGATTAGAAAGACTCGTTATGGTTGTTCTAATCAATATATATAATACATAAATCAATATCAATATCTAGATTAAAGTATAAGGGGAAAATTAAAATCTCAAGCAATAAAAATAAAATCTTAAACAATAAATTAATATCTTTAGCATCCATATTATCAATAAACATATATATTATTTTTTCCCTAACTTTATTAAATATATAGGTTGATTTCCTTTTTCCCCCTCAATTTTATTAAATATATAGGATGTCTGTTTCTTTCTCTTTTATTATTAACTTGTTGAGTAAGCCCTGAATTTTAGACATATATGTCTTTGTTAAATGTTTTGTTAGGTAATTTAATGTTTAGTTTTGATCATGAATAGGAAAATAGAGTACCCCATTTCTCACACTGTCCAAGTGAGCTAGAATATAAGTTAGATAGGTTGCTGAATCGAAGACATCAAAATAATTTCTAAGGCATGAAGGTCACTGCTGCAACCTCTAAAGGTTACTCCACAACAACATATGCTTAGGAGCCCAAGGTCACTGGCGTTAGATCCAAGATCACTTAAATAACAAGTCTAAACAAGAACAAAGGGAATGTTGTTGGGTTACCAGTAGATACATCAAGAAAAGCAACAAATAAGGATATCAAGGCTATAAATAGAAGACAAGTTCGACTGAAACAACTACTGAAAAACTTTAAGCATGCTACGAGATTCAAGTTTTAAGCTTCCAAGTTCAAAACCTTCAAGTTTCAGCCACTCAATCTAGAAGCAATCAATAACAGAGCTACCTGCATTCTCAAGATCAAGCTTGCTGCTCCAAGTTGAAAAACGAAAGAAAATACCTTTTACTTAGACTGTTTAGGAGTGCTTAGAGCTAGGGACTATTTCCTGCTAAGCTTTCACTCTTTGAAGAAAAGAGTGAGGATCTTGTGTGGGTCATTTGGTTGAGTAGGCAAGTAACCTGTGTGGGAGGCTTACTACTCTTTGTTATGTTTGAGTTGTAATAGTTAGAGTTGTGTAAATCAATCTTTCTAACAAAGTACCCCTTGTAGAAAGGGGTAGACAGGACGTAGAAGAGTTATTCCACCTTCGAATCTCTATATATCGCATGCATCTCTTATATCTGCTTGTGTACCTATCTTACTCCATTTGCATAGATAATATATTTCCATACTTGTGTTTTCAAAAGCTTACATAAAAGAATTTTCGATGCATAAAACTCTACAAGTTCAAGCTACCAAGTAACCTTTCAAGAAAGGTCACTGCATTATCATTTGACCAGTAAGCTTGGTAGCTACCTTGGCAGTGAGCTGAACTTAACATAATTTGGAGAAAAGTTTGAAAATTTGAGAAGATTTATTCAACCCCCAACCTTCTACCACTTGGGACCAACATGTTTAGTATTTGATAAATAATTTTCTAAAATTAATTATTAGATGTGTAGGCGATAGTTGTAATAGATGTATTATTATCTTTATAAGTACTCAACATGATTTGATTTAAAATATTATAGGTTTCCAACATAGATATAAATATGATGGATATGAATTTTACAGAGGAGTATATTATTCAAGAAAAAGTAATAATGTTTATATATAAAAATCACGAAATGTGAACAAACCAATTACATTGTTCTATATATGTAGAAGGAATAATTCGACTAATTACATATAATCATGTTATCTCTAATACTAATATATTGTATGACAAAAATCTCAAAAAAAAAAAAAATACAAAAACAAAATATAGGATTCATTTTAATAATTTCTATAAAAAGAACAAATAAATCTTGTAGTGTAAATCTCTAATCTTCAAAATCATTATCACTTCTCCATATAAGATGTCAATCCGGTTTCTTCATTGAATTCCTACATAAAGTAAGTAAAAGAAAAAAAAACATAAATTGCAATAAAACTAATCCATATGTTATACTAATGAAAAAAACATTCATCTCCAAATTTAAATAACAATAGGAACTTCTTAAATTATTGAAAAGTTATTGATAAAGTCAAACAATTATTAAGCACTCGCTGAAACTATATTGTAGATCAAATAAAATTCATAACAAAAAAAAAAGTCAATTACTTTTTCAAAATTTTACTCTACACATTTGAAGAACAATAATAATGGGAGTAAGAGAGTCTTCATTCATCAAATGTAGAATCCTATCAATGAAGCCACTATGAAATCCAAAAAAATATAGATGTCTCCATCATTCAACATTCCCAAAATCTTCTCAATATTTGTACGACAAATGGATCCATGAATTGTTGATCTCTGAAACATTATCATCAAATACAATATTATAAATAATAAATAGTTTAATTTAAAATAATTGTTTTAAATATTACCTCTTTATTACGAAAATTGTCTCATAATTAAAGGTACCACCACGATTTCCCTGAGCTGGAATTTCATAGTGTAAGAAAAAAATGTTTAAATTTTGATGAGACAAAACCTGCTGTAAGTATTAGGAAGTTAGAGTACCCCATTTCGTTTCAATAAGTAACATATTTTGAGATTGTGAAACCTTCTACGACACTAAATGCTACACGCTGTAAGCAACATGGAAAGAAAGAAGTATGCTTACAATGCACTACACTTAGAAGGATTTCTGAAAGAAAGTAAGGTGCATTTTAAAACATGGTCAACGCACGTTTTAGAATGCAACGACCTATGTAATGCAGCAACCGCCAATAAATTGCAGCCACTAAAGTCACATGCAGAAGATCGATAAGGATCAACCAGAAAAGGCTGCTGCATATCAAAGAATACGAGGAAACATTTATACTTTAGTTGACACTACAGTTCGATCATAGGCAGTTATACTAAGAGAAATATAATGTTGAATAGGCCAACGAGAAGCCCCCACCTACGTCTGGAGCAACTGCATGTAAAAACTGCAGCATATGACAGCCGCACTTACTGGACTGCAACATGTAGAAAGCGATATACCATACAAGCTGCAAGTGAACATTAATGGACTGTACCCGAAGATATCAAGAGGATCAAGGATTCAACCATTGAGGATCATCATGGACGATTTGAAAATCAAAATTGGTGTGACCAAAAGAGGAATCAGAAGAAGACACATGGAATGAGCTTTCTTCAACGAGCCAATTCCACCACCTATAAATAGAGGAAGAGTGAAGTTGAAGAAGACAACTGAAAAATTGAATATTGCTAAGAGCTCTCACTTTTATATCCTGGAGCTTGTAGCAATTCTGAGAATTCAAAGATCAAAGCATTTTTCAGTTCACTCAACCTAGAAGAAAGTCCTCATCAATGAGCAAATCCTTTGAAGACTTAGCTTCATCATAGTTGGAGAGTTTTCTTTTATTCTTTAACCATTACAGTTGTGTTCGTAGGTTGTTTTAGTTAGGTGTCCACATTGGAGAGAAAAAATATCTTGTTGTGTGTTTTAGTCCTTGTGTGTTTTAGTTAGGTGTCCACATTGGAGAGAAAAGATAAGACCCTATGTGTGGGTTCCTGTTTGATTGCTGAAACCTAGGAAGGAAGTAAGAATCATAGTAGGCAGTGTCCATAGGCGAAGCTTTTTTGGATTGTGTCTTGTAAATCAATTGGCCTAGTGGATTTCCTCCTTGTGAAAGAGAAGAGAGGATGCTGAATGCTTACACCACCTTTGAACCTCTATAAACCCTTGTGTGTTTATTTACTACATTTACAGCTTTCGTATTTCTATATGTTACTGTATACTTTATCTATGGGTTTATATATGTGCTCTAATTTTCTAAGTTTCTAGTTAAAGGTTACTTTAATTGTTGAAACTCTATCTATCATGAATTCTATTGTACATAAAACTCTAAGTGTTTTGCAGTTGCATCATTTTATTGCTGCAAGCTGAATACACTAAAGAGTGAATTTGCTGTAAGTATCGATAACTTGCAGTAGAATTGTTTGATAGAGTTCAAAACGGAAAATTGGTAGAGGTTCACCCCCCAAACCTCTGCACAACTTAGGACCAAGTAGTGGTATCAGAGTAAGTTGGGTTAATAACCAATTTGTCTGGTTGCTTACCCAGATCCACCCTTGTGACCAACTATTTGCTTATTGTGTTTGTCTTAGCTGCCTTAAGTGCTCTGTTCATTTTCTTCAAACATGGATCATAATCATTCATGTAAAACTACGTATGTTTTCTATTGAAGAATATGATGACTAGAAAATAAAATGCATGCACATCTCTCAGCAATGCACAATGAAATGTGGCTAGTGATCATTGAAGGATAACCCATTATCACAAAGTCAAACCTTGTCTTTACAAGAGCAACTGAAGAAACAAGAAGGGTAGAAAGGGTTGCAGAGGAGGCTGAAAATGACAAGGATAAAAAACACACTGAGGAAGAGGAAAGGCCACTAGTTCAGGCTTACATTGAGAAGTCAAGGCAGAAGTAGACCAGTGAAGATAGAAAGAGGTCCAACTTAAATAACATTGCAAAGAAATGTCTTATTCCTCACCTTAGACAAGAGAACTTTCAGAAATGTGAAATCATGAAAAATAGAAAAGGATATTTGGGACAAATTGGAACAAGTTTGTAAAGGGACTGAGCTTACAAAGGATAACAAAATATCCACTGTAACTCAAAAATTTGAGTTATTCAAAGTGAAGCCAGATGAAACTCTAGAACAGTTGGATCTACGATTCACGGGGATAGTGCTGGAGTCTCTAGGAAAACAGTACTCACAGAAAGAGAAAAATCTAAAAGTTCTAAGAGCGCTGCCAGCAGAATGGGACATCATGACTACAACCATAAGAGTTTCCATGGACTTAAAGTCAATAAACACATTTGATCTCTTATCCGATCTGAAGCTTTCGAGTTCGATATCAATAGGAGAAAGAAGGATTTGGATGAAGGGAGCAACAAAGTCACTGCACTTGCTATAAGAACGACCAAGAAAGCGGTTACTGAAACCAGCGTTGCACGTACAACAGACCCTAGAGAGGGAGCTCACGAGGACATGACTCTGATGCTAAAGAAAATTTAAAAGTTTCATGAAAAATGAAAAAACAGAGAGGTTTGTTCAGAAAGAAAACTTTCATACAGCAGCAGTAGCCAGTGCAACAACCACAGAATGCAGCAGAATCACATGATCTATGCTATAACTGGACTATGTAAGAAACTGTCCTCATCTAACTATTCACGGATATCCACCAGAGAAGAGAGCCCAAAGGAAGGAAGGAAGTAGAAATGAGAAATGAAGACTGAGAGCATTGCTAGTGGAAGTAGAGAAAACCAAAGGGATAGATGCATTAACATATGAGGGAAAGAAGAATCATCCTAAGATTCAGACTATGAAGACTTCTCATCTGAGGATGAATCAATGATATGCTTTATGGCCAAGGGAGAGGAGGACACTGAAGAAGAAAAAAGTACAGTTGCCAGGTAACAGCCAGAACTTAT
Source organism: Scutellaria baicalensis (assembly GCA_005771605.1). NCBI lineage: Eukaryota > Viridiplantae > Streptophyta > Magnoliopsida > Lamiales > Lamiaceae > Scutellaria > Scutellaria baicalensis. The sequence continues at coordinate 16,986,520 of CM016722.1, read as the reverse complement.
GGTATATTGATAGTGGCCGCTCAAAACACATGATTGGCAACAAACTTTCACTGAGGAACTTCCAGCAATGCAAATGACCAAAGGTTGTATTTGGAGATGATTCAAAAGGCCATACTTTGGGTACATGAAGTATAATCATCAGGATCAATCTGCTTCATTGCAAAAGGATCACCTGAAAAAAGGTGGCTATGGCACAAGAGAATGAGCCATTTGAATTTCAAAACAATCAACAAGTTAGCCAGGAAGGATTGATGAGAGGTCTACCTGGTGTAGCCTACAAGAAGGAAAACACTTGTGGAGCATGCGAGAAGAGTAAACAGGTTAAGGTTTCCTTCAAAGATAAAATGCAGAGATCATCATCTTAAATCTTGGATCTACTACACATAGACCTTTTTGGATCTGTTGTGCCTGTAAGTATGAGTGGAAAGAAAATACTCTCTAGTCATTGTGGATGACTACTCAAGATTTGTCTGGACAATCTTTCTTGCTAAAAAGTCTGAAACTCAAACAAGATTGCCAGAATTTATGAAGAAAGTGCAAAATGAGAATAGCCTGAAGATAGTGAAAATCAGACCAGACAGAGAAACTGAATTCACTAACAAATTCATAGAAAAATTCTACTCAGATAATGGCATTTATCATGAATACTCAGCTGTTAGAACACCATAGCAGAATGGATAAGCAGAAAGGAAGAACAAGACTCTCAAGGAAGCTCAAGAACTATGCTTGCAGAAGATACTGTGCCAAAGAGATTTCACTACAAGAAAATCGCTGATAGACAACGGTTAAAAACCGTTGTCGTAGGCTAGAAAGCAGCGTTGTCGTAGCCAAGGTTGTCGTAAGGGTCAGCAAATTTTCGCTCATAGACAACGATTTTTAACTGTTGTCTTAGACCCCTACAACAACGGTTGTGACACACATAACCATTGTCGTAGGGTTGTTGTTCTAAAGTAACGTTGTCTTATCTATCTACGACAACGCTTTGACAATGGTTTTAAGCCGTTGTTGTAGAGAGCAACGACAACGGTTTTTAACCGTTGTCCCGTCATTGTCATAGATAAGAAAGACAACGCTTTGACAACGGTTTTTTGCCGTTGTCGTAGATGCTTACGACAACGGTTTTTAGCTGTTGTCCCACCGTTGTCGTAGAGTAATTACACAACGTCTTTTGTTTTGGACCGTTGTCGTAGATACTTATGACAACGGTTTAAACCGTTGTTGTAGGTTAATTTTACCGTTGTTGTAGACCCTTACGACAACTGTTTGGAAACTGTTGTCGTAATTTATTTCAGCGTTGTCTTTTACAAGTCATATTTATTACAGTCTAATAAAAATTCAAATATATAGAATAAGACATTCAACTCAAAATAGTCATATCAAATTCATCTAATACTTCATACAACAAATATTCATCTAAGAGTTCATAACAAAAATTTAACGTCAAAAGAGACAAGTTATCACCCACAAGGTTATCATAAGTTCATCAAAACAAGTAACGTACATTCCTCCCACAAAGAGATCCAATGACAAATGAGTATATGATTCAATCCTCTCATCAACTAAGTCTCCCATTACCTAATATTCATAAATATGTTCTTGAACACGTCCTGCCCACTCCTTACGCACTTCACTGATATCCCCTTCAGTGTATTTCTCTTCAATGAACTGTTAAACAGAAAATATACATTATATGTACATTGAATGGATATTTTTCTAATAAAACGTTCAAGAATAACATATAAGAAATTTTATAATCTTACCAATGACTGCATCGAACTAATCTTCTCAAAGGGATCACTCTCAACTATTTAGAGTTTGGTGAGAATTAGAATAAACCTTTGCATGAACTTCTAGAAATCAAATAGAATAAAAAAAGATAAAACAATTGAACAAGGAATAGCCCATGCTGAAGTTCATTGCCGCAAACACAGCAGACATATTGAAATTCATTGTTGGAAAAGGTTTGGACAAAAATTTTAAAATGTGGCACTAAACGTGCACATCATCTGATAACCAGGAAAGATTTCAAGCCTCAGTCACTTGTAAAGTAAAGGGAAAAGTGAACCATAAGTATTAAACAATATAGGATTTGGCCATATAATGCAACAGCCGTGTGAACTGTATCCATCTTCCAATATTCACCAGTAAAATGGTGTTCCATCAGGATACACTCACATGAGAGCAATCTCCAAGCCTACTAGTATCAAAGTCAAAAGGAGTCAAACACATGATAGAAGATCACCTATTCATGGCAGTGCCTTTCTCATTAAGAAGAGGTAATAGTGCTGTCTTCGTCGAAAAGTGCCAAGTCAGCGGGACTGGACGCTTAGATGATGTAACTAACTCAGTTTTGCCATGAATCTTGAAGCATCACAAAGGAACAAGGCATTATAAATAACAATAAAACTGAACACCAGATAAAGAAATATAAAGGAAGCGAGAAAAAGAATAAATTCCCATTTGTTCATTAAATAGCTTACTTAAACCCCAATAACAGATAACTAACAAATTGAATGGCAGTTCCCACATAAATTAGAGAAGTCATGCTGGAGATTTTATTGCCTCATGTAAAGAAAATACAATTGGGCACGGTCATATTCCTTTAACTAAGATACACGAACAGAAAATAAAGAAAATTGAATTATCAAGATAAACTAGAGTAGGAATAGATGGAAAATGAAGCTGATGCCATTTTAAAATCGACCACCAAAAACAATAAGGAAATGCCATTATCAGACTGAACAGGGTAACATACAGTGAATAGTCCTATCAGAATTTTAATCAAGTTCCATGTTTAAATCAAACATGATAATTTTGAATCTATAAAAAATTTCCAACTACTTCAGAGAAAGACTTTTACATGTATGATATATTAACTAGTACAAAACTGCATGACACACCAAGAGTAGCAGCAGTACCTGACTAATCCAACCTGCCAACTCATTTGGGTTTGCAACAGTGGCTGAGAGACAGATAAGTTGTACTTGTTTGGGGCAATAAATAACCTACATAAGCACAAATTAACAACATATGCAAATGCTTAGATTTTCACTTTATGTAGGTCTAACAACTACTCACAATCTCTTCCCACACTGTACCCCGAGATATGTCGCTCAAGTAATACACTTCATCTAAAACAATCATGTACACATGAGAGAGTGCAGTTTCAGAGGAAGCCATTCTAACACTGAATATAAACATATATACGTGAGAAGAAACATAAATAAGAGGCTTAGTTGGATGTGCACAAAACAAAAGAAATACTCAGAAAATACTAAGGAGCATTCAAAAACACTGAGATTTCAATTTTCCATTTAAAAGTCTAATATACAGAAAATAATTCAGAACTTTGCAGAAAACCTTATTATTTTCCAAGGTAGAGAAGAAGCTATGGGCTGAATGGTATCGCAAATATACATGAATCAATTTTATTTATTTTTATAAGAAACATAAAAGAACATATATTATAAAGCAAACATTCAACATTCGGTATTTAAATATAAATTCAAAGCACCCAATAAAGATAATTAACAAAAGCGCCAGTTTATAAAACCACCTGTGATACATCATGTTCCTCAAAATATCTGTGGTCATTATCAAAATTTGAGCATCTTTATTGACAGCAGAATCTCCAGTAAGAAGCCCAACATATATATACATCTGAGTTAGGTCATGAAACACATCCAATTAATAATTTACAGATCTGTCTGACCTTATCAAGATTCAACAATAATGAGCATTAACTTTTATAATGCATTTGACCACTACTCTACAAGTCATTCATAAGTACAACTTTATAATATTGTTCAATGCCTGCTTGCTACACCAGGCTGACAAAATCAGTTGATCATAGTACCGTATGTATTAAAAACTGCGCAGTAGAAATTCAGTTGCTTCAAGGCAAAAAAATATCTTAAATGGACTTCTCCTCTAAATCTAGAAAATGAACTATCCTGTTAGGACCTAGGTATCCATCAAAAGATGCATGATTTGCATATTGTTTGAACTCTAACCAAAAAGTGATACTATTGATTAGTTCCACTATCTACATTCAATACATCACGTTCTTCAACTACTATCATATCCCCAAATCAATTCTCATTCACATAATACATCTAAACTGTATAAACTCACAAATCCTGAACCATTAATCTACCAATTCATGGAATGGATGATATGTTTTTCTTTTGAACAAATGAGCACCAAATTAATAGCCAAAAAACAAATGTAGTTAAAAACCCACGAAAAAGTAAACAAAACAAATCCAGATTTTCCCTTTCCTGTTTCAATCATGCGCTTCAGTTCATTACACCACGTAGGGTATGACATAGTTATTTGGCATGTAAAATATATTCGTAAAGCTTACTGAAGAAAAGGGACCTGAAATTTATCAATCCTGAAGTCGTATACCGATGCCAACTCCTCAACATCAATGATCTCCTCACCAAACTCGCGCACCTCATAACCACAATTTCATAAATCTCATCATTATTCACACAATACTTTCTTGCTTAACCAAAATTATTCTAATCTATCTATCACCAACTATATTTCAAAGAAACTAATAATTATCTGCTTGGTGCTCAATGAATTTGGGATGAACCAAATGTAAATTTTGCATGGGAAAAATCAGAAAAACATTTCAAATTTTCAAATGGGGATGGGTGCGCGGAGCGTACCAATGTTTGTCAATGTTTGCCCATTTCATGTATTTGCTCGGCTGGGAATGGAAATAGGGACCGGCATCGACGGAGGCGGCGCTGCGGGGATGGATGCGCGGTGAGGGTGCATGCTGCCCGGCGGCTGGAGGGGATGGGTGCGCGGTGAGGGTGCACGTTGCGTGGCGGCTAGAGGGGATGGGTGCGAGCGGCTGGAGGGGATGGGTGCGGGGCTGGAGGGGATGAGAGGAGAGGCAGCTGCCGGTAACTTGGGTGCGCGCAACGAGATGGCCGCGGCGTGGGTGCTCGCGGTGAGACAGCGGCTTGAGGGTATGTCCGCGCGACGAGGCAAGAGCTGACGGTGATGGTTGAGCGCGGCGAGGCAGCGGCTTGCGGCGTGGGATAGCGGCGACGACAGCTAAGGTTCCGATTGAAATAAGGGTATTCCAGGGTAAAATTGGGGATTTTGACTTGGGTAATATGTCTAAGTAATTTTTTTTACATGTATGTATTTACATTTAGTAATAATAAATAAAAATCAAGTTTATTTAGCCTACGACAATGCTACCACGAGGTTATGACAACACTATAAATTTACCGTTGTCTTAGGGATATATGACTACGCTTTAACGACAACTTCATATTGTACTCGTTGTCTTAGGGATCAACGACTTCATATCTACGACAACCTCATATCTTAAGCGTTGTCATAGTGTTCATTTTTTACCTAAGACTACACCACTACGACAACATCAAGTCACCACCGTTGTCTTAGGGCTGAATTTTACCCTACAACTACGCCTCTACGACAATGCCAAAAAAATGTCGTTGTCTATGAGCGGATTTTTGTGCCCTACGACAACGGTTTTATCTACGACAACGCCAGTTTTGGCTACGACAACGGTTTTTTCATAAAATCGTTGTCTTAGGGGCGTTGTCTATGTGCATTTTTCTTGTAGTGTTTTGTGCTGAAGCAACCAATACAACATTCTACACACAGAACATATGTTTGATAAACAAAGAAAAGGAGAAAACTCCTTATGACGTGTGTTATGGCTACATTCCAAGTGTATCATACTTCCACATCTTTAGATGTAGGTACTATATACTGAACAATGACAAAGAATATCTTAAAACATTTGATGCCAAGGCAGATGAAGCTATTTTCCTTGGATACTCTTTCATGAGCAAAACATTAAGAGAATTCAACAAAAGAACATTGCTTGTTGTGGAATCAATATATTTTGTATTTGATGAGCCCTACTGTGATATTGCTGAACTGGACAACCTCAAGGAGGGAGTTGCAAAAGTCAAAGAAAGTAATCAAGTTACTTATACAAAATGATCTAGCATGCCTATATGTTGGTCCCAAAACTGCAGTGGGTAGGCTTAGGGGGGGAGGATGAATAAGCCTACCTTCTTTTCCCCCTTTTCTTCTAACTCTTTTGGCTCACTTCTAAAATCAGTAACCTTTTGGGAGGTTATTGATTAGAGTAGTTTGCGGAAGCTTAATACAGAGCCGAGTAGAAGATGTGCAGATAAAGACGCAAGGATGTATAGAGGTTCGAAGGTGGAGTAATCCTTCTACATCCTCTCTTCCTCCACACAGGAGGGAACCTTTGTTAAGCTGGTTGATTTACATAGACCTATCTATTACAACACACCCTTAACAAGTAAGTAGCAAGCCTTCACACAGATACTTGCCTATTTTCCCTGATCCATACAGGATCCTACTCTACCCACCCAGGGTCCTCACTTTCTCTCCTAGAAAGTGGTAAACTCAGCAGAATATTACTCCTCGCACTGAGTACTCCGAGACAACCTTTTAGAGAGGTTTATCTCCTTCTTCTTCAACTGGGTGCAACAAGCTTGGCCTTCGTATACAGACTGATTCTGCTGAAGCTTGCTGCTGACTGGTAGACTGGGTGTGCGTCTTCTTGGGGTGTGGAGTGTTCGAGCTCTTCTTCTTTTCATCAGCTCTCCTTGAACACTCTATTTTCTAAGGCTTCCCCATTCTTCTGTGCTTCTCTATTTTAACCTCTTCTCTCTTCTTTTGTGCTTCTCTCTGTGAGCTTATATATTCTGATGTGCTCACTTCTTTTCTCTCTTGCACACTCTGTGCTTCTCTCACACACGTCCCCATTTTTAGTCTTCAGTCCTCCTCTTTATAGGGTGTGAAATCTGCCCATTGAAGGTAGACAAATTTCCATCATTTCTGTATCACACTCCTGACACACGCCAGCTTTTCCCTTTCCACGTGTTTTCTTCTGATTGACTCCTCTTTTCTTTTCTCTCTACTAGTAACTTCTTGTGTCTACCGGTAACTTTGACTTTTCTCCCCATGCCTACTTTGCAGCTTCCTCCTCTGGCTTCACTCTGGAGCTTCCTCTTCCGGCTTGCTCTTTCTTGTGGCTTGAGGCTTCTGTAGCATGCTGCCTATACAGTTTGCTTTCGGCATGGTCTTCCAGGTAGCTTCCTGTCTCGCTGTGTTCTGCTTTGGCGAGGTTTCTTCCAGTAGATCCCTGAAGTCAATAGTATCCTTATTAGTTCATCCGATTCTTTATAACAATTCTCTTCAGTATCCTTCCATTGACACTTTCTCTGTTTCTTTTAATCTTCTGCAGTAACTCTATTGCAGTAACCTATCCTAAGATTGGTTATGCATATTAGAATTACTTTAAAGGTTTGTCTCATCAAAACATTCTACAAATGTATCCAACAATTTCCCCCTTTTTGATGATGACAAAACCTTTACAGGAGATCAAAAGTATATAACCTCTTAAGCACAGAAAGCATATTTAAAGTATGACATTTATTGGGCATATTACTTTCATTCACAAATTACATATAAGTCTAAAAGAAAGGGTACAAGGAATGAGCTTTTTTAAGAACAGGAGACATTTTATAAAGATAAAAAGTGTACATTACAATGCAGTAAGCAAAGTTACAATAAACATCCTATCTAAATTCATTCTTCTATTCTTCTAGCTCTTTCCTTTCTTTCTTTTTCTCTTTAGCTTATTGCGAGTTTTTTTCTCGTTTCTTCCTCTATTATGCGAGGTTTGCTCCCAGTCGATTTCCTCTTTGATCGTGGAGGAGAATTTGAGTAAAGGTATGTCTCTTTCAAGAAGAAGGAACTGAGGTTTATACTCAAGAGTCAGTGAAGGAGCAGAGAAGTCTTGGTGCAGTAGCTTGCTGCAACTTTTTTTCTCGTACTTTTTCTCCAACTCCTATGTCTGACCCCTCTTCCTCTTTCTTTTTGGACACAGAAGAAAGCTCACACAATTGATGGGCTCACCTCTTCTATTCTTCACCTTAGGAAGACTTTTGATCTTCCTGAATCCTTCACAGTTCTTCCCCCTTTTTGACATTATAAAAAATGAGCTGAAGCTCGGGGGTCACTAGAGAGGGATTCCTCCAATTTAACCTCCAACATCTCAGAGGAGACTGTTGGGCAAGACCTCAAGCATCCTCAGGTCTGAGGTGAGGAGAGAATGCTAGAAGATCAAGTCTTCTAAGGAAGACTTGCTTAACAAGTGTTAAGCGTGAGAGGTGACTGTATGCGATTTGAGGTGTGCTTGATTAATTATTTGCAGAGAATGTGTCTTTTGGAAGAGATGAAGAGAAGGGTTTCCAACAATCAGGTTCCATGATGAACATAAGGATGAGAGAAAGGGAGAGTATATCTTTTTATGTTTTATAAAGAATAAGAGTGCATGTATTTATAGGGATAGAGATATTCCCTGTTGTAGTTTAGATCTTCAAGGATCTCATTAACTGCTCCGCCGGTTTCCAATAAAGGTGTTGACAGTTTCCACAACTTTATGTCTTTTCTCATTTGTTTGAGATGACGTGGTCAACTGCTTGATCTCTACCTTTGGATTCTTCTAATCGCACGGCTGGAATTCTTTTATGCTCCATTTGGATGGAGTGATTTGAAATCTAGAATTTAAAATAAGTGGATTTCAAATCCTCCCAAGTTGGTGTAGATTTCAAATCCACTAAAATGACTCCAAAATTAGCTCAAAATGAAAACCATGGATTTCAAATCCACGTCCATCCAAACACTACCGGTGGATTTTCTACCATGAATTTTAAATCCCTCCTCAAATCCACCCATCCAAATGGACCCTTAGGGTTTAGAAAAGATAGTCTATTTTTGGAAAGGTGATCTCCTTTAAATGTATGCAAGTTACCAAGAAATATTTCCTCAGTAACTACTTTTGACTTGTATCATCCAAGAGATCCCTTTATCCAGTGTCATGATGATAAATTCTGATGTCAAGTAACCTAGTATCTAGTACATTGATATCTAGCATCCTGATACCCAGCGACCTGGTGTTCAGCGATCTAGTGTCCAGCTTCCTAGTATTTAACGTCCTAGTTGCCCAGTGACCTAGTGTTCAGCGATCTAGTTTCCAGCCCCTGGTATCTAGCATCCTGATATCTAGCGTCCTACCACCCAGCGACCTAATTTCCAATCAGCCTGGTATCTAGCATCCTGATGTCCAGCATCCTGCTATCTAGCGACCTAGTATTCAATGTCCTGATATGTAGTGTTTCTTTTTATCAGAATTTTATCTATTCCTTTTGAGTCCTTCTACATTTTATATTGATTTAATGACAAGTGCTCTTGATTTCTAGTAGCTTAGTATTCAGTAGCTTGGTGTCTAGAGTCTAGGTGTACAACGTCTTGTTATCCCATGAACTAGTATCTAGTAGCCAAATGTTCAGCATACTATAGTCAGAGTTTGTCATTTTGTCAATGGTTCCCCCTAAATTTACTAACTCTTTGTCAGATGTACCTGCATAACAATAATCATGTACAGGTACTCATACAAGTATGAGTCCTTCTCGGTTAGTTTTCTTTAAGAAGCTTAGACTATCTTTACAGCCCATGGTTACTATAGAGAGAGTTTTGGCTACTTCAAGACTTTCACAGATCAAGGAGTGATATTGTGTGCAGGTGTTTTTAAGCAAGTCAAGATAGACAAAGGTACAGTAAGTAAGGATTTTTTTTATTTTAATTTTTTTTAAAATTAATCTATTTTTCTGGAGTTGCTGTTCTGCATAATTCCTTATGGAATATCAGATTTTGCAGACTTACTACAGTGTACCCATTTTGGGTTACTCCAAGGATTTTAACCTTTATGTCTTCAAAGTTTCCTTGATTTGTACTGGAAGTTCCCCCTTACTTTATGGTCTTCTCTTTTAAGATGTGGGGTTACTGACAATACTGTTCCAGGTTACTTTGAGGCTTTGCATGAGAAAGTGAAGCATTATAATATAGAAATACGCATGCAGGCTTCCTTCTCATTTTTAGAACCAAGTGACAACAGTTTAAAGTCTATTCTTTTGAAAAATGGTCACTTGAGTTCTTTGACAGAAAAAAAAAACATGATTATGACCAGAAGTAGAGAGTATAGAATTAGAACGAGGTACCTGGCCATATTTGTTCTTTTGAAAGAGTAGATTCTCTTTAATTCTTTGTTTCTGTCTGGAGGTTGATCTGGATGATGGATTGAGCTTCTTCTTCTTGCTTCTTTGCTTGGCATCCTCAGCATTTTCCTCCATGGTTGTTAGCTTGTCCATTGCTGCAGCCTTGAAGCTTCCTTTGTATGTTCAACAACATATCTTTTTTGTTGATCAGCTTCATGTTGGTCTCTTCCATGATAGAAAAGGACGTTGCTTCTTGTGTATAGCTTTCTTCTTCGCATTCCTTCCTTTAGTGGCTTGTTGTTCCCCTTCTGAAATAGTTTTTTTTCACAACACAGCTTGATTTTCTACATCTTTTAGCTGTTTGTTATCTTCACATCAATCATTTCCTTTTAAAGCAAAATGTAGTGAAATGATTGCTGATGTGAGGGTGAGAGAGAGAGATAGATTTTTGAGAGAGGCTTTTTCATGGATGGGATCTGGATAGATCGATTAGATCTTTTATTCATCCATCTGCTCTGATACCACTTGTTGGCCCCAAAACTGTTGTAGGTAGGCTTAGGGGGGGGGGGTGAATAAGCCTACCTTCTTTTTCCCTTTTTCTTCTAACTCTTTCGACTCACTTCTAATGTCATTAGCCTTTTGGGAGGTTACTGATTAGAGTAGTTTGCGGAAGCTTAATACAGAGCCGAGTAAAAGATGTGCAGCTTATCAGAGAGAATGCATGTATGCATGAAGTGCAGTAAGCAGATAAAGACACAAGAATGTATAGAGGTTCGAAGGTGGAGTAATCCTTCTACGTCCTCTCTTTCTCCACACAGGAGGGAAGCTTTGTTAAGCTGGTTGATTTACATAGACCTATCTATTACAACCCACCCTTAACAAGTAAGTAGCAAGCCTTCACACAGATACTTGCCTACTTTTCCTGGTCCACACAGGATCTTACTCTACCCACTCAGGGTCCTCACTTTCTCTCCTAGAAAGTGGTAAACTCAGCAGGACATTTGTAACACCCCGTTTTCAAGAAAATCTGCATTTCATATTTCACAAAATTTCTTTTACCTTTTAAGTGAAAAAAAAAATGATTTGAAGTGAACTTTTATGTTATTTAAAGTTATAATTTACGTATTATGTTGTACTTGATGATTTATTTCGTATGTTGTGATCTAATATTTCTTTCGAGATTTTAAAGTATTTTACAGGATTGCTTACGGAGGAAACCGAGCTTGATTTCAACTCACTCGACAATCATGGATGAAAGTAAAAAGATAAAATATAGATAAGTTTAAATGAGGAAAAAAATAATATTAGATTTTTATGCAAAGATTTTCGTCTATGTCATAAATGCTTTTATTTTATTAAATTTAATCATGATCTCTATATGTGATTCCATGTGATAACATAATTTACATAAAATGTACTTAGTAAATACTTGTGTATAAATTATGTTATTGTATTATTATTATTATTATTATTATTATTATTATTATTATTATTATTATTATTATATTTAATGTTATTAATGTTGATCTAATATATATAAATGTGTACGTGTGTAATATATATATGTAAATTATGTATGTATATTATTTAATTAACTAAAGCACATACATGTATATTTTTTTATTATTTTATGAAAATTTTAGATAATGTTTTGGACATATATTGGAGGAATTAGTCAACTTATGCTTTTGTCTTCTTCATTCATCATCAAACATTTTCATTTGCAGAGGATTTGGAGTGTGGAAGGGTAAATGATTTATTTCATTTTCTTGTTTTATACTTCTATATTAATTGCTTTAAAAGTTTTATCCCCAAATCAAGATGTAGATGAATATGTATGTATATGTGTGAACTTGTGTGTGAAGTGTTTTGTGTGTGTATTGCTGTTGGGAAGAGGAAAAAAGAGCAAGATGGGGAAACAGGGGAAATGAGAGGGGGCGGCGCTGCGTAGGGGCGGCGCCGAGCAGAGGAAGGGGGGGCACCGCCGCGACGGGCGGCGCCGTGCAGAGGGAGTTAGCGGCTGACGTCGCCGTGCTGCAAAATCAAGGGAGCGGCAGTGTGGCAGAGATGAAGAGGAGGGGTGTGAATCGGCGCTGTGCTGGTGTGAAATAGGAGAGAAAGAGAGGGGCGCCGCCACGTCGGGGCGGCGCCGTGCGCGCGGATTGGGGGACGCAGCGCCGTCGGCAGCGGCGCTGCTGTGCGTGCGTATATATTGATGTGGGTAACGACGGGGCTGGAGAAACGAGGGGGAAGCGCCGCCGTGAATCGTGGCGGTGTGCGTGCTGGGTGAGTGCAGAGTGGGGGCGCCGCCGCGGCGGGCGCCGCCGTGCTATTTTGAGCGAAGGTGTGTGTGTATCATGCTGTGTGTGCGTGTGTGGGCGCCGCCGTGTGTGGCGGTGCCGTGCAGGGGTCGGGACGTGTGTGCTGCTGCCGGCGAACGGTAGCAGCGGCGGCGGCGGAGCAGAAATGAAGGCAACGGCGGCTGCAAGGTGGGGCTAGGGTTTTGGGGTGTGTTTTTGGGAATTAGGGTTAGTTGAGGGGCTTATGTGCAATTACTCAATTTGTCCTATTTATTTTCCAGCCCCTTAACTTTTGTATTCTGCATTACAACCCCTGAAATTAGAGGGACTTAGATTTTGACCCCAGAACTTTATAGAATTCATAATATAACCCTCATACTTTACTGAAATTATAGAAAGACCCCTGAACTTTAATGAAAATTGTAAAATGACCCCAAAACCTTACAAGATTTTAATATATGATCCCAGACTTTATAGAAACTGTAGAATCACCCCTAAACTTTACATAAATTATATTTTAACCCCTAAACTTTGCTGAAATAACATTTTAACCCCAGAACTTTGCTACAGTTATAAGTTGAACTCAATACTGTACCGGATATTATTTTACGACCTCAAACCATATTTTACGTGTCATTTTAAGACTAAAATTACTAGTTAAATACCTAAAGTTTAAATTATAATTCTATTTGTTGTTTATATGTGAATCTTGTTCAATGATTTTAATTCTTTGTACAAGCAATTAAAATCTATGAATTTTCAGTATGTTAACCTAAATGAATATATATGATCATATGAATAATATTGTGATTTTAGGAATTTTATATGAAATATTAAGATTGTTACATCTTTATATTTTATGTGTCTTTTTAGGACTAAAATTTCTAGTTCAAATATCTAAAGCTTAAGTTATGAGTATGTTGATTTCTTTCAAATGCTAATCATGTTTAAATAATTCTTATATGATAATGTTATCATCAAAATTTTATATATGAATCTAATATATATATATATTACTTGATGTATAATTAATATAAATGCTTAATTTATGTGTATAGAATCATGTTAATGGATTAGCTTACAACCTGTATTTCTATTTTGAGTTGATTACATGATAATTAAAGATTATATAAATTTATGTACATTGGTTATTGTTTCGCTAATTTATTTTGTTAGTTGCGGTGTGTATTTCTAAATTCTTATACTATTTGGCAAATTATGTATCTTAATTATTTACTTTGCAAAAATCAGTTATAGCTAGCAATACAATTGTGGTTTCTTTAAATTATATAGTATTAAAAGATAATCTATCTTGCCAAATTGAATAAGAAATTGGTATCCTGCATGACAACATAAGTTTATTTTTTTAGTATTAAATGTTGTGTGTAAAATGTTGGTATACACTATTAATTAGTGATATTATTCCAGAAATAAGATTTGAAAAGTGTTATATTAGTTAAATTAATTTAAGGAATGATTTAAGTAATATAGAATTAAAGAGAAATTGGGTATAGGATTAGTGTGTTCGGCTAAATTAAGGGTCGATTGGTAATTACCATAATATTTTCATTCTGGCTTAAAATTTTATATGAACCAGAGAAGTATGTAAACTTTAAGAATCTCTTTTAGTTATATTTAATTGCTATGGGTAGATTATTTATAAGTCTTTACTTCATATGTTAACTAATGGAATCTTTTATGTTACACTAATTGTAGAAACTCATAAAAGATAAAGAGTTAGTTAATGAAACAGAGTAAAGATTTAATTTTAAGTCTTTCGATAATATTTACATGTTATATGATATAATATGACATAAGAAACTAAACGATTAAGTATGTCGAGTGCAGTTGAGACGAACGGTGATTCCAAAAGCAATCCTCGAGTTGTCATCTTAAAGTGGGTAACTTCTAATCTCTACTATGCGTTAATAATTAAATTAGTAAGTTATGTATGAAAATCTACGGCTGAAGCTCCGTAGCTATAACCGGTAGTTGCTTCACTATCGGGCGACGACCATAAGGGTGAGAGTGCCTGGTCTATGAAAGGTCCAGGGTGAGCGTACCCAACGGACAAAGTAGTATGTGCTTAATGATTTAATTATTTCAATATATGTTAGAGTGGGTAATTTCTACACTCTACTATGCGATGATAATTAAATTAGTAAGTTATGTACGACGGTCTACGGTTGAAGTTCTGTAGCGGTAACCGGTAGTTGCTTCACTATCGGGCGACGACCATAAGGGCGAGAGCGCCTGGTCTATGAAAGCAAGGTTTAGTGGGCAAGCGACTCCCATATTCCTTTATGTTATGTATGGTCCAGGGTGAGCGAGCCCAACGGACATGTAGTATGTACTTAATAATTTAATTGTTTCAATGAATATTAGAGAATACAGTTATCCCACTGGGATCCCTCTCCGGAGGTGTCTCATGATTCCACTTTTAATATTTTCAGGTTCGGCGTATGATGACGTGGACGTGTAGTGAGCTGAACTGTCTTTCCATCACTCCTGTAATGTTAAAATACCGAATAATACTTACTTTAAAAAACAATGCTAATTTTGGATATGCAAATTATGGTAGATGATGGACCTAGACTTATATTTTGGTATAATATGTTTATTTTATTACGTTATCTCATGTAAGAGTTTATTTGAACGTTTAACCTAGAAATGTGGGTAAAACACGAGTTTTGGAAATAATTGTTTTATGTTTAAAAAAAATGTCTCGTGTTTTCCTTTCAGTCTTCCGCTGTAATCTATTTTATGAATTCTTTAATTATAAAAGGTGACGACCTGATTTCCAATTAATGGGGATTGGGGCGTTACAACATTACTCCTCGTACTGAGTACTCCAAGACAACCTTTTAGAGAGGTTTATCTCCTTCTTCTTCAATTGGGTGCAGTAAGCTTAGCCTTCGTATGCAGACTGATTCTGCTGAAGCTTGCTACTGACTGGTAGACTGGGTGTGCGTCTTCTTGGGGTGTGGAGTGTTCGAGCTCTTCTTCTTTTCATCAGCTCTCCTTGAACACTCTTTTTTCTAAGGCTTCCCCCTTCTTCTGTGCTTCTCTATTTTAAGCTCTTCTCTCTTCTTTTGCGCTTCTCTCTGTGAGCTTAGATATTCTGATGTGCTCACTTCTTTTCTCTCTTGCACACTCTGTGCTTCTCTCACACACGCCCCTATTTTCAGTCTTCAGTCCTCCTCTTTATAGGGTGTGAAATCTCCCCGTTGAAGGTAGACAAATTTCCATCATTTCTGCGCCACACTCCTAACACACGCCAACTTTTCCCTTTCCACGTGTCTTCTCCTGATTGACTCCTCTTTTCTTTTCTCTCTATTGGTAACTTCTTGTGTCTACCGGTAACTTTGACTTTTCTCCCCATGCTTGCTTTGCAGCTTCCTCCTCTAGCTTCACTCTAGAGCTTCCTCTTCCGGCTTGCTCCTTCTTGTGGCTCGAGGATTCTGTAGCATGCTGCCTATGCAGTATGCTTTCGGCATGGTCGTCCAGGTAGCTTCCTGTCTCGCTGTGTTCTGCTTTGGCGAGGTTCCTTCCAATAGCTCCCTGAAGTCAATAGTATCCTTATTAGTTCATCCGATTCTTTATAACCATTCTCTTCAGTATCCTTCCATTGACACTTTCTCTGTTTCTTTTAATCTTCTGCAGTAACTCTATTGCAGTAACCTATCCTAAGATTGGTTATGCATATTAGAGTTACTTTAAGGGTTTGTCTCATCAAAACATTCTACAAATGTATCCAACACTATACCCCCCAAGTTGTGCAGAGAACTTGAGAACTTGAATGTAGAAAACATCCAAGTGGTGCAGAGGTTCGGGGAGGGGGGGAGTGAATGAACTTCTACCATTTTTCCGATTTTGAACTCTGTCAAACAGTTCTGCTGCAAGTTATCGATACTACAGCAAACTCGCTCTATAGTGTGTTCTACTTGCAGAAATGATCAGGTGCATCAGCAAAACACTTTGAGTTTTTGCACAACAGAATTGGTGGTGATAGAGTTAGAAGGTTACAGCACATGTAAGCACATAAAATAAACCCAATCAAACAACTTACAACAAGAGATATAAAGAAAATAAAGTTGTAAATGCAGAATGTAAATGCACAAGGATTTATAGAGGTTTGAAGGTGGTGTAAGCCTTCTACGTCCTTTCTTCTCCTACACAAGAATGAAATCCACTAGGCCAAATGATTTACAGATCTCAATCCATGCATGCTTCCCTTAAGGATACAACCTACTATAATTCTTACTCATTTCCTAGGTTTCAGCAATCAAACAAGGATCCACATAGGGTATTATCCTTCTAATGGACTATAACACACATCGAGGTATTTTTCCTCTCAATTGTGCACACCTAAAATAACCTAAGCACACAACTATAATAAAGAATAAAATAAATTCTTTAACTAAAATGAAGCGAAGTCTTCAATGGGACTGATCATTGTTGATGACTTGCTCCTAAGTTAAGTGAACTGAAAAATGCTTTGATTTCTGATGTGCAATTCTTGCTGCAAGCTCTAAGGATATAAATGTTGGAGCCCTTAGTTATCTTCTTCAGCTTCACTCTTCCTCTATATATAAGTGGTGTAATGTACTCGTTGAAGGAAGCACATTCCATGTGTCTTCATCTGATTATTCTCTTGGTCACACCAATCTTGATCTTCAAATCGTCCTTGATGATCTCTTGTTGGTTGACTCCTTGATCATCAAATATCTTTGGGTACAGCCTCATTAATGCAAGCTCGCAGGTTGTATGCTATGCCACTTTCTCCAGGCTGCGGCTTCATTAAATGTGGTTGTCCTCTAGTCGCAGAATCTGTAGCTGCTTCATTTATTAAATTTGATTTAATTTGAAGAGAAAATGGAACAATAAGCATCACCCTTTCCTATGAGGATCAGTCTTTCTTTTTGAATTGACTCATCACTGATTTAATTTCCAATTTCTATTTGAAATAGATCAAAGAAACGAATAAAGAAATCTATTTTTTTTCATGAGATGTATAAAGATGAGATGTATAAAAAAATGATGTAAGTTAGCTGCTTCTCGTTGGTTTGCACCACATCGTATTTGTCGATTTTCTCAGCTGCCTTTGATAAAGCTGCGGTGATAACTGAGGTCTTGATGTTTTCGCGTATTTTTTGATCATGCAACAACCTTTTCTTATTGATCCTTAGTTGATCTTCTGCATGTGACTTTAGTTGCTGCAACTTATTTGTATCGTTGCATCTAGGGTCACTGCATGATAAAATGCGCAGCTTCCAGGTTGAAGCGTGCAACATCATTTTTTCTGGAAATCTTTCTAAGTCTAGCGCGCTGTAAGAAAATTTCTTCATTTTGATGTTGCTTGCAGCGTGAAGCTCTTCATTGCTGTAGAAGGTTTCACAATCTCAAAGTTTGCTACTTATTGAAATGAAAAAATGGAGTACTCTAAATTCCTAAATCTTACAGCAGATTTTGTCTCATCAAAATCTAAACAACCTTCTTCTTACAAAACAAGAATGCAGTAGTTTAGGTTATAGCATAACATGCAGGAGGCTAGGATACAGCAGACCATAATGCATCGTCTCAATGTTCAGAATTAGCTGCAGCACTGTAACCTAAATATGATGAAATAGAGAGACAAGAGGTTACAGAGCTTGACAGAACGTGGCTGAGAAACCATCCCAAAGATCTCATCATTGAAGATCCCAGAGCTGGTGTTAGAACCAGAATGACAACTCTATATGAAGCAATGTTTGCTTGTTTTATCTCACAGGTTGAACCCAAAGACATTGAAAAAGAACTTGAAGACAACAACTGGACTCAAGCAACGTAGGAAGAACTGAATGGTTTTGAAAGAAATCAAGTATGGAAGCTTGTTCCTAGACCAGAGCATCAAGGTGTCATTGGAACCAAATGAGTCTTTAAGAACAAGCTTGATGAACCAGGTCTTGTAGAGTTAGAAATAAAGCTAGATTAGTAGAAAATGGAGGCATTGATTTTGATGAGACATTTGCCCTTGTTGCAAGACTTGAAGCCATCAGAATCTTCCTAGCATATGCAGCTCACAAGAACTTCAATATATATCAGACGGATGTCAAGAGTGCATTCTTGAATGGACTTCTCATAGAAGAAGTATATGTTGAACAACTACCTGGATTTGAAGATAATTCTAAAATAAAAGTCTACATGTTGCAGAAGGCCCTGTATGGACTTAAACAAGCTCCCAGAGCTTGGTATGACACACTATCCTAATACCTTCTGGAGAATGGCTTTAGAAAGGGGACAGTGGACAAGACTCTCTTCAGAATTCACGATAGTAAAAGCATCTTGCTTGTTCAGATATATGTTGATGATATCATCTTTGGTTCAAAAAACAAGCAGCTCTGTGAGAAGTTTTCAAAGTTGATGTGGTAGAAGTTTGAGAGGAGAATGAGGGGAGAATTAAGTTTCTTCCTAGGGTTACAAGATGGGAACTGTAATCTTCATCAACGAAGCCAAGTACACCAAGGAGCTGATCAAAAAGTTTGGATTGGAAAGAGGAGCTTCAGTAAGTGTACTTATGGCTACATCCATCAGCTTAGAAAAAGATGAATCTGTAAAGGAAGTTGATGTCACAAAGTATAGAAGAGTCATAGGATCACTCTTCTATCTCACTACAAGTAAACCATACATCATGTATGCTGCAGGAATATGTGTAAGATTTCAATCTTGTACCAAAGAGTCTCGTCTTGCAACAACAAAAAAGATTATCAACTATCACAAAGGTACACAAGATATATCTCTATGGTATTCAAAAGGAGGATTTGATCTTAAAGGATAATCTGATTCAGACTTTGCTGGTTATATATAGTGGATAGAAAGAGCACCAGTGGAACTTGACAGTTCATGGGCAATTGGCTAGTATATATCTTAGTTTTGCAGAAAACATACATCTATAGCCAATTCTACTTCAGAAGCAGAATATGTTGCTGCAGGAAGCCATTGTGCCCAAAACCTCTAAATACAACAACAACTAAGAGATTATGGTATTGAGGAAAAACAAACTACAATGATGTGTGATAACACATGTGCAATTGGCATTACTCATAATCCAGTCTTCCACTCAAGAACCAAACATATTGATATAAGACATCACTTCATCAGAGATCATGTTAAGAACAAGATATAGTGTCGGAAAAGATCCACAATGATTTGCAGCTAGCTGATATATTCAATATATTCATTAATCTATTATGTAAAGCAAGGTTCTCTAGTTGAGAAGTGAATTAGAAATTATCAAGCTATTATAAGAACGAGGTATGAGAAAGGAGATCAAGATTGCAGCTCGAGAAGCTGGAAGGAAATGTAGTATACAGTTGAGGGGGAACGCTGGTTACAAGCAACTGGAAGTAAGAGAAAGATGCAGCAAGGGTAACCTTTGAAGAGGGCTTACTCTATGGGAGAAGTGTATTGCTTACAGCAAAACTGCTTGCTGCAGTACAGGTTACAACAAGTGTCCCAGAGATATCCTATTAAGCGCTTCTAACATCAAGGATAGAGGTGCGTACTTACTGCTTAAAACACGGAATTGCACTAAGGATTCTAGTGCATTTATGTTTAAGTGTAGTAATTATGCTGAAACCTCGGGTTGGGAACTGTCACATTGAAGGGCAATGATTTAGGCGGCAACCATGTCTTATCGTATTAAATTCTAAGATTACACTTTTATCAGAAAGGCAATAGGCAATGCAACAAACCCCTCAGACTTTTGCAAAATCACAAAAATACCCCACCAAGTTTTTGAAGAGAATCGTTAGATCGTGACCACGTCAGCATCATCCATGAATCTGAACCATCCAAACGATTCACATTCAAATTGTTTTGATCAAAACTTTCCTCCTTCATCATCTTGATCACTGCTCTGAAACACACTTTCTGCAAATATCTCTCTTTCAAAACCCTAAGTCCCTCAATCTCTCCCGCTTCAAAACTCTACTAAAATGGCCGGAAAGCAAACTATCATGGTGGAAGGACGAGTAATTGATACAAAGGCTCTACAAAGGGAAGAGCTCTACGACTAGCTGGAACTAGAAAAAGTTCTGGATGGTCTTCATCAGACCAAGATCTTTGGAATTTTGGAGAATAATAAGTGTGAGTTCTCTACAGGATCAATACATCAATTTCACTCCTCCACTAGAAGGAGTGAAACAGGAAAGAGCATCATCTTCTCCATGGATGATGCAGATGTGGAAAATGAGCTCAGTACATCAATAATAGCAGAGATCTTCAACTTCTCTGCAACTAGTCTGAGCCCAAAGCAACTGAGCACCTTCGGGGATCAATATGCTCAGATTATGTGGGAAATCATCACCATAGGAGATGAGGGTGAAGTGAAGAGAAGTACCCTGAAGAAGAACTTCACTGCAGATGTCACGCCCACATTTCTTACATAGCGATATTTATAATATGTTTTCATATAAAAAGGTCTGTAACTGAGAGTATGCATTTTTTTTCCTTTTTAAAATGTAATGATATAAATATCCCTCTTTGCACACAAAAACCATTTAGTATAACATGTTTTCTAACATGTATTATAATTTTAAACCACACTCACTAATATATTTACATATTTATACATATCCGAGTACAAGAATGAACCGGAGGTTTAACAAACATTAACAAAATATTCTTTAAAGCAAAATAAGCTCATAACATAACATAACCCAACAGGTCGTCATCCATGTACACCATCTCTGAACCCATAGGAACCCAACACAACATTAGTAAGTCCATGAGTTTATACATCATTAGATTTACTTACGATACATGAACTATATGAACTAAAGCTAAGTAAGCAGAAATTATGCACATGACATAAATAATATGAATGATGTCAATGATGCATGTTAATGAATGAAAACATTTCTTTCGAAATCATTTTCTTTCATTGGGACCTTGACCACCACCTACTAGGCACCAGATTGAGCTCAACATAACAGTTGGAAAATACTCGGGTCCCGAATCGAATTTGGGTTGAATAAAATCCATCTTTTCAATCTAATCGAACGGTAGCAGAAGTGATGGATTTCAAAAATCATAAATATAAGAACATATCCTCAATATCTAATTTATTTACTGCTAAAGCAAATGAAAAGAAATAATACCTTTAATGATTTCCTCTTCTCTCTGGCCAACGATTGAATCACGAATTGCCGAAGACACCACAATCTTCCGATTCGATCCTTCCTTTCAACGGTAGTGTGTGGGCACCCAAATATTATTTATTAATTTCTAATTGAATTTTCCTATGATATTCTAAACTCATTAGATCACACGATTGAGCTAATTGAGTTGGGAGGGATATCAAACTATTTTGAGATTCACAATCGCGTTCTTTTTATTTCTCAAAGAAAACTGGCGTCTCTCACTCTCATGAAGTAGGCTTGTGTCTTCTCTCTCTCTCTTTCTCTCTCTCTCTTATAGATTCAATTCTATAAGATATGTATCCCGTTTGAATTTTAATCCTAATCTAATTAGGATCCTAATCAAACAAGAGATCAAATCTTATTAAGATTCATATTCTTAATATAATTAGTCCTCATCCAACTAGGATTCCAAATCCCATCCAATAATCAAGAGACTAGTCTTGATGTCGATATATCGTATAATTCATTATATCTTATATCGCCATTATTTCTATACACTACCCATGCAATCCGGGTTATATGATCCGAGAGGTGATTTTCACGTCCAAAACACGCTGGAATGCGCCCCAACGCGCTGACACGCACCCCCAAATCACGTTCAAACCCTAATTTCACTCCATGATCTTTTAGTTATTTCGTTTAACCTTTTAGTTATGCCCGCCTAACCTTTTCATTATGTTTACGTAACCTTTATGATATATTCGCATAACCTTTCTATCCTGATGGTTTAATATTTTACAGAGTAAGATAAATATATATTACCTTTTAAACCTTTATGTTATAATAACTTAACCCTAATGTTATAATAATTTAACTTTTATATTATTATAATATAACTTTTATATTTTTCAAAGGTTATGATAGTTGTATATAAATGTTATATCAATATAACATAAATGTTAAGTTATAAGAATATAAAAGTTTTCTAAGTATATAAGTTTAAGGTTTTAACACACTGTAAACCTTTAAGTTGTAATAATGCAACATTTACGCGTAATAATATTAACCTTTATGTTATATTAACACAACTTTCATGTTATTCTTTAAGTAAATAGATGTTATGATATTTATATATAAAAGTTAAATCAACATAACATAAAAGTTAAATCATCACAATATAAATGTTTTCAGCTATATTATCTTACATTTTATATTGAAAAAAGTTTGAGTATATTAACTTAAAGATTATGATATTTGTACAAAAAGGTTATAGTCATATAACATAAAGGTTATACTCGTATAACATAAAGATTACCGCATAAATTAATAAATAAATGGGCGTGGATCCGGGTCAAATCCGGCTCGACCCGACCCGTGGGCGCCCAGTTGCATGGATCTAGATTCATGCAACTGGTGCATAAGAACAATACTCATCTTATATTGATGTTGATATTTATATAATAGCCCAAATCACATAGAAAACTATTTTTCCATAATTCATTAGAAACGTATAAACTTATATTCAATCCATTATACTTAGGAAGGCGAACCGGGGACCATATTGCATGGACCCATAACCGTAAGCTCCAATAAATCGAACAAACAATTAAACTCTTTAATTAATTAATTCGACTTATTAATTCCTATATTACTCCACTATAAATACAGAATTGAACTCCTACAGTTATAGAATATTTTACTTTTTGAAGTTGAGTCGTCCACTAATATAACCATTACATATAGATTAATCCTCCATAGACAATTCGTAATTGATACAGGTATTATCCGTGAACGTTTTTAATCACCTCTTTTCCTCATTTACCATTAATTTACTAGTGAACGGTTAATTTATAATCCAATTATGAATTAGAGATCTCAAACCATTCACTTCCAAAATCAACAAATGAGATAATTGTCTTTATACTTCCCACAAAAAGGAATGGATTCCATATCTACGATTTATATTCCCAGCCATTTAATTTATATGTAACTTTAAATGCAAGTGTTGCGAAAGTCCATTGACAAACAGAAACGAGCAAATTAAGAATCACACCCAACTAAACAGGGGTCTATAATCACTCAGGATTAAGATTCATCCATATATGATCATCTTATGATTTAATTTGGTTTTCCATGTCTTAATGGAATTTGCAGGAAAAACAAAAATTAAATCGGTCCTAGTCTTATATGATCAAATCATATATAAATGCCCCCACTTAGATGTCTCCACATCGACGGTCTGGGTAAGACGGTCACATTTAAAATGTTTTGGGCCGCATTAATGATATTTTAATTAAAGATTGCATACTTGAATTAATTTCATTATAGACTTAATTTAAGTTCATTATCCACAATCTTAATCCTCTCATATATAACACTTATATACTAAGATTATGGTCACATCAAATAAACTAAGGATTTTCTATGTTGTTTCTAAAATACATACGATACGCATAAGAGTTTGAAAATAAATGTCGCATTTATAAATAATCAAAAACAATTCATAATTGTTTTAAGGGCACTATCCCTAACAAATAATATCATTCATCATAGTCATATCCATGTCTCACCTAAACAAATCATGTCATATCCATGTCTCACATGCCCCCTGCTGAACGAACCAAGCCATATCCATGTCTCACATGCCACCGGCTGAACGAATCAAGCCATATTCATGTCTCAAATGCTCCTGGCTACCCATATAAAATAAGCATGACTTTCATGCCTCAGTGAACTAGTAGTGGTCAATAAAATATTTTTCTTAATCTTCAAATCATGGTGTGCATGTAAATGCAATAACCTTTATCATTTGAAAATGTATGTGTTGATGCTCATGAATGACATTTTAACGCAATTCATATATTTCACCATAGTATCAATTAAACACGTCAATTCCCTAAGATACATAAACTCACATAATATCAATCAATCAAAGAATAACGTGAAATACTATGTTCACACATTGTAGTTGCAAAATGAATTTCTACTTACCTTGCCTTAAACAAAGATAATTATTTGGAATCCCTTTTCGTTTATGTGTTACTACAATTAATTTAAAATAAGAGGTACATCAACTAGAATATAAAGTAAACTTGTAGAACTCCTTATTCATAATACATGAATTTAGCTAAAGAAAATTCAAAGGTATCGAATACTTCTCTCTCTTTAATAATATAAATGTTGGATAAGAAAAAAAAACAACATTATTATATGTTGGAAACGTTTAAGTATGTTTTGATGAGACAAAACCTTAAGAAAGTAACTCTAAAGTATAACCAATTTTAGGAGAGGTTACTGCGACAGAGTTACCGCAGAAGAAAGAAAGATCAGAGAAAGGGTCAAAGGAAGGATACTAAAGAGAATGGTGGAGAGAATCGGGTAAACTAATTAGGATACTGATGACTATAGGAAGCTACTGGAAGAGAACTTGCTGAAGCAGAAAAGCAACAAGCCACTAGATAGGAAGCTACCTAAGAGACCATGCCTCAAGCATACTGCAAGACAACATGCTACAGAAGCCTCAAGCCACCTGAAGGAGCAAGTTAGAGAAGGAAGCTCCAGAGTGAAGTACGAGAAGAAAGCAGCAAAGCAGGAAACCAGAAGAAGACACGTGGAAAACGAAAAACTGGAGTGTGTCAGGAGTGCGACACATCAATGATGGAAATCTACCTACCTTCAACGGGCAGATTTCATAACCTATAAAAAGAGGAGGACTGAAAACTGAGAAAAAGAGGAGAGATGAGAGCGAGCACATCAGAATATACAAGCTCGCAGAGAGAAGCGTAAAAGAAAAGAGAAGAGCTCAAAAGAGAGAAGACTCATAAGAAGAAAGTGCCGAATAGAGTGGGAAGACAAAACAGAAGAGAAGAGTGTGCAAAATACAAGAGTAGAGAGGAAAATCTCAAACACTCATCACCCAAAGACGCATCCTCAGTTAGTCAGTCCAGCATCAAGTTTCAGCAGATCAACCTGCAAAAGAAGTTTAAGCTTGCTGCCACCAGTTGAAGAAGGAAAAGACAAACCTTTTTAAAGGTTGTCTTGGAGTGCTTAGTGCGAGGAGCGAGTCCTGCTAAGCTTTCCACTTTCTGAAGAAGAAAGTGAGGACCCTAGGTGGGTAGAATAGGATCCTGTGTGGGTCAGTGAGGAGAGTAGGCAAGCAGCTGTGTGAAGGCTTGCTACTTACTTGTTAAGTGAGGGTTGTAATAGATGGAGCTATGTAAATCAACTAGCTTAACAAATGTTCCCTCTTGAGAAGAGACAGAGAGGATGTAGAAGGATTACTCCACCTTTGAACCTCTGTATATCCATGCGTCTATATGTGCTTACTGCTTTACTTGCATAACTCTATGTTAAGTTGCACATCTTCTATACTAGGCTCTTATGAGAGAAAAGCTTCCGCAATCACTCTGATCAGTAACCTCCTAAAAGTTTACTGATATTGCAACCAAGCCGACAGAATAGAAGAAAAGGTTTTGAAATAGGAGTAGGCTTATTCACCCCCCTCTAAGACTACCACCACCACATTTGGACCAACAAGTGGTATCAGAGTAGGTGGATTATTCATCCAAAGCTCACTGATCAATCTGATACCAACAAGTGGTATCAGAGCAGGTTGGATGATGTGCAAAAGATCTAATCTATCTATCCAGATCCCATCTGTGAATAGTCTCTCTTTAGAAAAACTCTCTCTCTCTCTCTCTCTCTCTCTCTCTCTCTCTCTCTCCCTCACATCATAGATCAACTCACAACCTTTTGTTAAAAAGGGTACGATTGATGTGAAGACAACAAACAGCTATGAAGGATATAGAAAATCAAGTTGTGTTGTGAAGAAAAGCTGTTCAGAAGAAGGAAGATGGTGAACAACAAGCTACTTGAAGAAAGGACTGCGAAGCAAGTAGCGGTGCTTAAACTGTAAACAATAGAACATGTTCTACATTAGAAATTTGCAAAGTTTTTTTTTCTTTCCCTCAGAAAAGTTTCATCATTGGGATTATCCTATTGCCACTAAAGATGAGATGGCAGCATTAAAATAGTCTTAAAATAGACTATGTCAAGCTACTACATGTAACACTCTGTCATATTTAAAAACAATGCAGTTGCAACAACAATTAATGTTGGGCAGAATCAGACAACAATCAGCATACTTCAGATCATTTTACATAAACTGAAAACAATATAACAATTAATGTTGTTCTATTATTCACACCTTCTAAGCCTACTTATACCACATTTGAAATTTTAATATTATATAACCAATTCATTAATTTTAAAGGATATGTTACAAAATTAACATAAATCATTTCTCTTTACAAGCTGGCGTAATGTCATGATTCAATTAATTTAGTTCAATATAATATTAGAATTTCATTCTAAAATCCATTAAACATTTTCACGTATGAACTATAAGTGTACATATATTTTACTTTGTTTAATAGCAAAAAGAAAGGGAGGAATTAAACTAACTGTTAATGTCCTCTAGTCTAATCCATTAAGATAATTTATACATTCATTCTTTATATTATAATAATATTGTATTAAGCCTCACTTGTATATTCAATGTAATCAATATAAATCGTGTAGTAATCTCACACACACGCACATATATATACATACACAAATTAATTTAACTTGATATTTATAAAGGACGTACTTAAGTTTCACTAAATTAATTAGGGAATTCAATTGGTGTATAAATCTTACATTAACTTCAATAATTAGGAACAAAATTCACATTTAATTAATTATTTAGATTTAACCAACAATTGAACAACTAACTCCATTAGCATACACATATA
Organism: Scutellaria baicalensis; assembly: GCA_005771605.1. Taxonomy (NCBI): domain Eukaryota; kingdom Viridiplantae; phylum Streptophyta; class Magnoliopsida; order Lamiales; family Lamiaceae; genus Scutellaria; species Scutellaria baicalensis. The sequence continues at coordinate 16,959,206 of CM016722.1, read as the reverse complement.
TACTTTCTTACTAACAATTAATTTGATTACATCCTTAAAACTTATAACTATAATTTACATACCTCACGTTTTCTTGCTGTTTTTATTCTCCTTTCTATTTCATCTTAATTTGTTTGTGTTTTTTTTCTTCTCTATTAATAAGAATGATATAAACACATGGGTCACCACTTATGGGACACATGTCTTTCTCTCTACTCTACATTAAGAGTCATCACTTTAAAAATATGTATCATATTATCGATTCTCGTATTATATCTTCCTTTAATATAATATCTATATAATTTAGTTTATAGATATTATATGAAGTGAACATGATATGACCATATGTGCATAAAAATATATATCATATTACCGATTCTCGTATTATATCTTCCTTTAATATAATATCTATATAATTTAGTTTATAGATATTATATGAAGTGAACATGATATGACCATATGTGCAATGACACACGTATACATATATACATATTTACACAAATTATTATGAACACTCATATATAATATTTAAAATTCCTCCATTAAATTTGATTTTACAAGCAACTAATACATAACACCTAATTTATCATTCTTTCTATGTTCTTTTGCACAGACATTTTGGGCTTTCAAGTGATATAACTAATAAATACAGTGAACACATTATAGGATATCCAAATAGATTTAAGTACCATTTAAACATCAAGTAATAATGCATTGATGCATGAACTATATTGATTATAAGTAACTGAAAGTCTCGGGTCTCACAGTTTAATACTCCCTTTTGCACGACATTTGTGCATACATCATTGAAGGGAGGTTGAGCTGCTACGACAAGTGCACTGATCTCAGATTCTGGCTGATGACAACAATTATGACCCTACAGAGGTCAACTAGAGTAGATACATCCTTCTTAGGATATGGGAGGAGGTGGATAAGCCCACTACTCACAAAAGTTATGGGATTTCTAGCAGTGCAATCCTTCACCATATGGGGATTCAACTCATTGATCCAATCACCATCCCTGCCAGAAACTTTCTTGGGGAGAAGAGGAAGGGCAAGAAGGTGCAGCCCAAGGAAGAGAAGGTCAGGAAACCTGCTGCAGTGCAGAGGAAGCAGGTGGTAAAGGTTCCAGCACAAGAGAAAAAGAAGCATGTGCAGCAAGTCCCAGAGAGTTTTGCCAAGAATGGCAACCGAGTGAAGATGTCTACCACCAAGACATCTAAGAAGGTTGCTGCAGCAACCAAGGAAGCTGCACAGAGGATGAGCTCTACAGTAACCAAAAAGGTTGCCCAAAATATGAGTCCTGCATGCAGCAACTCACCTGGTTGCAAGCAGCAAATGCAGCAGTCCCACCTAGGAGGGAACGGGTGTGGACATGCTAGTGGCTGCAAAACCTAGGGATGAGGAGATCATAGTTATAAGAGAAGGAGAAGTTGGAGGTCCTATCGAAATAGTTGGATCTGATGGTGAGAAGGAAAATGATCCAAATGTTGTAATGGAAGAAGTGCCCCAAGTAGCAAAGGTTGCAACAGGAGAAGCTCGATATTTAAGTCTTGAAATTGAAGCAGTGGGGGTTGCAACAAGAGAAGTTGAACCACCGACTGCTATGTATGTCTCCAGGAGAAGGTTGGTGTAAAGAATGCTCAACAAGGGGCTAAGTAGAAAACTGCTTAAGAAGTATTGGCTGAAGCAGAAAGCGACAAGGAAGCAGGTTGCAGCTGCACTTCTAAGGAAGTAGAAGAAGGCAAGAGCTAAGAGAGAGGTTGCTGCCAGGATGTTGGTCCCAAGTGGTAGAAGGTTTAGGGGGAGGGGGGGATAAATAAACCTTCTCAAAATTTTAAAACTTTTCTCCAAAGAATATAAGTTCGTGGAGTGAGCAGTAAACTACAGAGCTTGCTGCCTCAGAACAGAGTTTATTATTTTTTAGCTAGTAACTTTGGAACTTAAAGAGTTTATGCACTATGGAAAATATTTTGAAAATATGGTGTGTTTTGAAAGATGGTATCAATGTAGTATGCAACTGATATATATGAAATAAGCTTAAAGACAGAAAATAGAGTAAAAAACACAACTAGATATATAGTGGTTTTAGGGTGGAGTAATTCCTCTATGTACACTCTACTCATTTCATACAGGAGGAACTTTGTTAATGGTTGATTGATTTACAAAGACTTAACTAATACAATCACAACCTGGCAAGAACTAGCAGCCTCCCACATAGGTTACTACAATCTCCAAAACAAACAACCCACACAGGACTCCTGCTCTTCTATAAGAGTGAAAACACTTAGTAGGAACTATCATCTGCTAAGAGACTCCTAAACAATCTATGTATAAAACTAAGAAAGGTTTTTCTTCAACTCTGGAGTGCAGCAAGCTTCTGTAGAGGTAGCTCATGTAGCTGGATTGCTTGCAGCTATAGTTTGAGTGACTGAAACTTGTAGGATTTCTAAATGATTGAAAATTTGCTTTAGCGCTCTTGAATTTCAGTTCCAGTTTTTGTTCCAATTGCACTCATCATCTATTTATAGGCATGAGAGAAATCTGCCTATTGAAGGAGACAGTTCCCTGATCAGTGAGGTGTCCAGCTTTGATTGGCTCGTAATGATTTTTTGTACATTCTGGTACACCGTTACACTCGCCTTTTCATTCTCTGCAAGATCGTCCTTTTGTCCTTCTTATTCTTCTAGGTGTCATGTTCTAATAGACTCTTCCTTGATTATTCCTTCTAGCAAATCATGGCAATGAATCAGAGATAACAGTTTTGGACGAGGTTACTGAAATGTCACTTAGTGAAGCTAGCTTGCTGTATGCAGTAGGTTTTTGGCTAGCTTGTTGTAGTGACCTTTCTTAGCTTGCTGAATTTCTACTCGCAGTTTTCATAGCTTCCTGCAGTGACCTCCGTTCTTCATCCAGCATCCTTGACTTAACTTAAATTTTTACATAGAAAATCCTCAGTACAAGGTTACTACAACATATCTATTAAATGTTTTGTCCTCATCAAAATCTATACAAAGGTTCCTAACACATGAGGATAAGGAAAATAGTCCTCAAGAGAATTCTCCAAACACCATTGGAGAGATTCGATGAGGAAATGCAGCAGAATTTATAAATCTGGAAGGATGTGCATTTCCAGGAGAGTTGGGTGCTGCAATACTGGACACATTGGACTGAGATGGATGAATCTGCCCTGCTCTTGGCTTGCACGAGGAACATACAACACCTGCTCGTATCTGACTTTTTTTCCAAGGACAAGGAGTAGAGGATTACGGAGATCAAGGCCCATCTAGACAAGATGAAGAAAAAATGGGTAGAGAATAAGCAGGCCGAGGAGCAAAGAATTCTAGCACACGTCGATGATGCTACTGAGAAGGGCTTGAAAATAGTTGTAGAGGCAGAAATGTCAAAAGACAAGGGCTTGATCCAAGTGGATGCAACATTAGAGCAATAAGAAGAAATGCAGCTGCAAACCACTTTAGAATTGAGCCTCAAAGATAGGAGAATGAGGACCCCTCCAAGGCCACTGCAACCTGGTGAAAAAATTTCAGGAGCAAAGGGTAGTTCTCCTAGATTTGATACGGTGATGTCAGATCTTCCAAAGATTATCGACCTAGGACATATTAGCGAGGAGGAACAGTTGGTCGATTGCAGTGACTCACCGATCTACCAAGAAGATTCAACAATGAAGAAAGAGCCATCAGACATAATTTAAGATGTTCTTGCTGATCTTCCTGGAGACGAAGTGGCTGAAGAAGTTTCGAAGGAGGAAGTTACAGAGACCTGACTCCCAGTACTAGCAGAAGTTACAGTACTGTCTACTGCAGTTGCATTAAATTCAGCAGAGTCAACTATGGCTATAGAGAAGCTTGGTGCAGAGGTTGAGCAATTAGTACTTTCTCCAAGTGATGTTGTAAGAAACCTGGAGTTGTTGGAGAAAGCAGCATAGATGGAGTTACAAGGAGGCGCAAAATTTGCTAAGAAGGCTGTTGAAACAGTACTTGGTCAAGAGGAGCGAAATAAGGAGGTTGTTGAGACAGTACTCATTTCAGAAGAAGCGGCTGAAGTAGTTGTGTAGCTAGAGGAATCTTAGAAGAAGATTGAAGCTGCACCAGAAGAGAAGAAGCTGCAAGATGCGAAGGCAATGAAGGATGTGGAGATGCCAATGAAAGTAACAAGTTGGCAGTTGAGATTGTACTTGCTGCAGAGGCTAAAGAGAGCAGTGAGCTGGCCGTTGAGATAGTGCTCGCTGCAAGTAGCGTGGAGGAAGCAGTGCAGTAAGAGGAACCCAAACAAGGGGTTGAGGCTGCAGCTGCTAAAAAAAGTGAAGGATGTATTGCAGCTAGAGGAACCTAGGGAAGAGGTTGATGTTGCAACAGACGAAGAAGAAATGGTGCAACTATAGGAATATGGTGAAGAGATTGATGTTGTATCAGAGGAGTTGGATGAATTTGTGGAGCAGCTGAAGGAGAATGAAGTTGATCCCCCTGTTTCTGGTCCTGTAAGTGCTCTGCTGGAGGAGATGCTCAACAAAGACAAATCTTTGATGGAGCTGGCTGTTGTCCAGGAGTTGAAGGAGATAATATAGCAGTCCCTATAGAAAACCAAAACCAACAACGAGAATTTGCAGCAAGCAGTTGTGCCTTACACTGCTCAATCTGAAGATGCTGCTGCAAGTTCCAATCTCGCTGTAACCAACGACCAAACCTTTCAGAAAATGGTACATGTCATCCACCTTCTAACATATGTTTTTCGAGAGCACAAGATGTCTCTAACAACCACCATGCAAGATACATTGAATGCATATGCAATAGGGTTAGAGACGATGGTTAAAAGGCTGGAAGAAATCCCCAAAACTCTTGCCGATAAGTTGAATGATGAATGGACCAAGTAGCATTCGATGAGGAGGAGAGTTGATGCTACTACTGGAAATTTTCAAGAAGAGACGAAGAGGTCGCTGAAATCTATATTGGATACTCTTACTGCACATGGAACCACTCTATCTTCTATTTAGATTGATGTTTCTGAACGAGGAAGAAAAATTCAGATTATGGATGACCACCAAGTAGCACCCTCGAAAAGCAGAGATGATTCCAAAAGGGGGAGGAAGTGGAGAAAAGTTGTTGCAAGCAACTGTAGCTGGGAAGGGCAGGGAGACTGAAGCAGAAAAGATTCTGCAAGTTGCTGCTGCACAAAAGAAGAAGGATGTAGCAAATGAGGAAAGAAGTGGATGACATTCCCCTTATCAAAAGGAGAAAGAAAACTAATCCATTTCCACAACAAAGGAAAAATGATGGAGATGACGTAGGAGCTGGTGGTGCCAGCGCTGTTGTAAGCAAGACAACAAAGGGCGCTACATCCAGGGAGAAGAAGGATGCAGCAAAACACTGAATGGGCAGAAGAAGGACCTAGAGCAGCAGAAGCATAGGTGACTCACCTCCTTAGAAGAAGAGAATGTTTAAAGCTGCATTTCTGAGGATGGAGGACAACAAGTACTTCGCTACAAAGAAGGCTGAAGAGGAGAGATGGATCAACCGACTTGGCACACTAAAAATTAACTTGATACAACATTGCAAAATTTTCTGCCACAAGAGATTCCAAGGGTTTATCAGTTCAACAAGTCATTAGAGATTTAAGTTCTGCTAGACTTAAGGCCATCAAGGAATCTTGCTCAATGGGACTTGAAGATTTTTCAGTCACATTTAATTACGCAAAGAGATGAACCCTACCTTCGAAGAAATCACCATATACAAAAAGTCTAAGTATACAAGATATTTTAGATATCTCTGCAAGAAAGGTTTCTTCAAAGGGTGCACCAATTGCTCGGTAGCTCTTATGTAATACGAAAATCTTATAAGGAAGAGAAAGTTATCGCTGCAAAAAGATATGATTGAAGAAGTCAAGAGTGGGAAACAGTTAAGCTTCTGGGAAGACTTTTGGCTGCTTTGGCAAGGACGAATTTAAGGGGGGTGCGTGGGGCGGTGCTCGCCCCCTTGGATTTTCAAAATTGTTACGTTTATATGTAAAAAACATTCGATATTTTTCATTATTATCAATGATTTAGGGTTCGACCCCTTGTGTTATAAAAATTTATTTATTAGATAATTTTGCCTCTTGAAACAGAATTCTAGATCCGTGTGTTGATGATCCCAAATGGAAGGCACAGTTTGAAAAGACCTATCAAGAGTCATTGTTGAATTGATGGAAAAGGCCGAATGAGCTCATAGAGAAGAAGAAAGAGCTGCTGCAAGAAAGCTAATATTCAAAGATTAATATGCAACAACCCCCACCCCTTCTTTGTATCTGCTTTCAATTCTCAATAAGTGTTCAACCTTACAGAGAACATGTCACGCCCACATTTTTTACATAGGATATTTATAATAGGCTTTCATATGAAAAGAATTCTAAGTGAGTGTTTGTTTTTTTTTTTTTTGTTTTTTTAAAACATAATAACATAAATATCCTCTTTGCACACTAAAATCATTTAGTATGTTATAACATGTTTCTTAGTATGTACCATAATATTAAAACACACTCACTACTATATTTACAAATTTATACATATCAGAGTACGAAAATAAAATGGAGGTTAAGAGACATTAACAAAATATTCTTTAAAGCAACTCACAACATAGCATAGCCCAGCAGGTCGTCATTCATGTACACCATCTCCGAACCCGTAGGAACTCAACACGACATTAGTAAGTCCATGAACTTACACATCATTAGACTCACCTACAATGCATGAACTATATGAGTTAAAGCTCAGTAAGCAGAAATTATCTACGTACCATGAATGATATGAATAATGTCAATGATGGATGCAAATGAATCAAAACCTTTCTTTCAAAATCATTTTCCTTCATTGGGCCCTTGACCACCATCTACTAGGTACCAGATTGAGCTCAACATAACATCATTCATCATATAGCCATATCCATATCTCACATACCATCGACAGAGTGAATCCAGCCTATTCATGTCTCACATGCCACTGGCTAAACAATCATTGGTAGCCATATACATGTCTCACATGCCACCGGTGGAGTGAATCCAGTCTATCCATGTCTCACATCTCTCTGGCTAAACATATCATTGGTAGCCATATACATGTCTCACATGCCACCGGCGAAGTGAATCCAGTCTATCCATGTCTCACATGTCTCCAACTAAACATTTATCATAAGCATGACTTTCATTCCTCAGTGCACTAGTAGTGGTCAATAAAATACTTTTCTCTTTAAAATTATGTCGTGCATCTAAAATGTAATAATCTTCATCATTTGTATATGCACATGTTGATGCTCGTGAATGACATTCTTAATGCAATCAACATATATCACCATAGCATCAATTAAACATGTTAATTATCATGGATACATGAACTCATATAAGATCAACCAATCAAAATATAACATGAAATATTGTGTTCATGCATTGTAGTTGCAAATAAATTTCTACTTACCTTAAGAACTTAAAGTGATGTTGCAGCCTTGAATCACCTTTTAAGCATTTCTTGATCTAGTGAGAGTTATTTAACAGGTAGTGAACCGTTAACTTTTGTTCATGAAATCACAATACTTCAATATATATTTTACATACAATGATGATAATAATAATAAAAATTATTAATATTATTATCATCATTATTATTATTTTGTTTTGCCTGTTCCCTATTGTTTCTTTCTTCATTTCCGTAGCAAGATTAATAAATTTTATAGTGAAATTTTAAATATTGTATTCACTTAATATGACCAGTAAATGTTCTGTTAAAAGATTCATGATATGCTTTGTTAATATTATAACTTATTAAATCAAATAAATCAATAGATGTAGTCTTTAAGAAGAATCCCTGAAATGTTTTAATGAGACAAAACCCGCTGTAACCTACTTTGATCTTTAGTGTAATTTTCCCATGTTTGCTTTTATGTTTCAATAAGTAGCAAAGGTTTGCCTGAAGTCTTCCACCAAGTTTCAAATTTGCAAGCTGAGTGCAACATGAAAAAGAAGTTTGCATTCATCGAGCTAATCCTGGAAGAGCCGAAGGAGAACAACTTTGTTGCATGTTGTACAACTAGGCACTGCAAGTTAAGGATGTAGTGAGGCTAGTTGCAGCGATAGAAAAGAAGAAGTTGCAGTAATTGAAGTGAGACATGTACAGTAGGATCAACCTCGAAGGACTAAACACCCGTTGCATGTTCTCTGTTGATACGAGTTAATGTCAACTTTAGTTAAAGATGCAGTGCACGAAAGGCCCAAGCTTAAGGACACAAACTAGGACGGCGAGCGTATAGGGAGCTGCCTCCTGGCCTGATCAACTGCCTACAACCTGCAACAAAAAAGACAGTCGTATTTAATGGCCCTGATGCCCAAGGAGAAGTTTGTCTCCTACTTTTTCAGGTGCGCATTAATTTGGTTGTACCTTGAAGATTATTAAGATCAAGAAGAATGCTGAGCGTCCAGATTGAATTAATAAAGAATATGCCGGTGTGTGAACGAATCAACGGTCAGGATGCAGCAGTAGAGGAAAAGAGCGTAAATGAAGATGCGTGGAATGTGCACCCTTCAACTGGCATATTCCAGCAACTATAAAAGAAAAGAGTGAGACTGAGAAGAAGAAGGACTAAAAATTTAATGATCGCACCTTAAACTTCCAAGCTTACAGCGATCAAAGAGCTTAAAGATATATCCAACACTTTTCAATTCCTTAACTAGGAACTACAAGTTAAGGATGTAGTGAGGCTAGTTGAAGCGTATAAAAGAAGAAGCAAAGCAACTAAAGTGAGACATGTACAACAGGATCAATCTCGAAGGACTAAACACCTGCTGTATGTTCTCTGTTGATACGAGGAAACGTCAGCTTCAGTTAAAGATGCAGTGCACGAAAGGCCCAAGATTAAAGGACACAAGCAAGGACGGCGAGCGTATAGGGAGCTGCCACCTGGCGTGATTAACTGCCTACAACCTGCAATAAAAAGGACAACCGTATTTAATGGCCCTGATGCCCGAGGAGGAGTTTGTGTAAGGAACATTATATAAGATTTTGATGAATGACAAAACATGTAATAGACTAGGGGCCTAGGATCCTGTGTATTAGATTCGTTTGTAATATTCTTTAGATTAGGATCAGGAGGCTTAAAGATCAAAGACTTGGAAATTGAAGACCTTGCTACATAAAACCGCAGAGACAAATATAAATCTACAGAAGGCTGTTTCGAATAGGAGACTGGTCGCACATTGTCCAAGGATACTAAGTCCACTAACTGCTAAGATGAACAAAGAGGATACTGAAGTATCAGAAAGCTTCAGCGACCTGAGAAGTAGCAGTTATCTCGAAGAATGTGCTCAAAGTTTACGGTAGGCACAAGCCGCAGTTACAACCAACCAAGCAATGCCACGTATCAAAAAGCAAAAAGGGAAGTCTGAAGAAATGATAGACTAGGACGGCAATTGCAGCTTCTGAGTGACAACCTGAACAAACAGTGTACAATCAAATCAAAAAGTGTCACGTCACTCCAAAGAAGCAGCAAACCAGATGCTCTCTCTAACGGACAAAATTCAAATCGCCTATAAGTACAAGAGGACTGGCACTTGAAATGTACCTGAAACTCTCGCGATCAAAATGCTCAAGATATCAAATTCTAATCATCCACATATATACAAAAGTTTCAAGTCCAGTCAAGCAGCAAACTATTCTTAGCTTAGAGAGCTCAATAGGTCTAGCTTGCTGTCTGTGTTGTCTTTCGTTTTTTTATCTTTGACTGTTGAGGAGTTTCTTGGTCAGAGGGTTTGTCTGATCAAGTATATACGTCCTTCGGTGAAGAACAAGAGCTCTGTGTGGGCTAGAGGTTTCGCTCTTTTTAGAAGAGCAAAAGTCCTGTGTGGGCTGAAGGAGTTTGGTCACTGTGCAGTAACCCTGTGTGGGAAAGACTAGCAGTTCTTGTTAGGTCTAGGTTGTCAAAGCGAGGCTAGTGTAAATCAACCTTTTGATCTAACAAAGCACCTCCTTGAGAAGGAGAAGAGAGGACGTAAAGGGATTACTCCACCCTTGAACCTCTATAAATCGTTGTGTTTTTACTGCATTATTGTCTGTTGATATCTGTGCTTATCTTCTCTTATCATCTGCATATCATCCTCAAGCTCTGTATTGGTTTTCAGAAAAGAACTATTATTTAAAAAGTATTTCCGCTGTGAATAAAAACTCTTCCTGATTTTAAAAAGCTTCAGGTAACTGCTCAAGTAGCTACCTTCAAGGCAGAAAATTCTTATAACAACCTGCCAGTGTTTACATCAAGAACAAAAGTCTAAAAATTTTGAGTAGCCTTATTCAGTCCCCCCCCTCTAAGCCTACTACCACTTGGGACCAACAAGTGGTATCTGAGCGGGTTGGATTAAACGTCCGATCTAACTGATCAATCCTAGATCCCCTCTTTGTAACACCCCGTTTTCAAGAAAATCTGCATTTGCATATTTTACAAAATTTCTTTTACCTTTTAATTGAAAAATGATTCGAACTGAACTATTATGTTGCTTAAAGTCATGATTTAAGTATTATGTTGTGCTCGATGATTTTTACGTATTTTATGAACTAATGTTTCTTTCGAGTTTTTAAAGTATTTTGCAGGATTGCTTACGAAGGAAACCGAACTTGATCTCAACTCACTTGACAATCACGGAGAAAAGTAAAAAGATAAGATATAGATAAGTTTAAATGAGGAAAACTGATGTTAGATTTTTATGCAAAAGATTATTCGTTTGTGTCGTAAATGTCCTTATTTTATTAAGTTTAATCATGATCTCCATATATAATTTTATGTGATAAGATAATTTACATAAAATGTACTTAGTAAATACTTGTGTATAAATTATGTTAATGTAGTATTATTATCATTATTATATTTAATGTTATTAATTTTAATCTAATATATATATATATGTACGTGTGTAATATATATATGTATATTATGTATGTATATTATTTAATTAACTAAAGCACATACATGTATATTATTTATTTATTGAATGTAATAGATAATGTTTTGGATATATGTTGGGAAGATGAGTCACACAACCCATTTTATCTTCTTCTCTCTCTACTTTAGTTTTAGGATTTTGATCAAGCAACAAGAATTTTGGGGTCTTTGAAGAGTAATTTTCTTTCTTGCTTTGTTTAATTGTAGATGTACACATATATATTTGTGTAATTTAGTGTGTATATGGAATATGTGTATGTATATTTGTGTATGTTGTGGCTTTGGGTTGGGGAAGAAAACAGGGGGAAGAAAGGGGAAGAAAAGGGGGGAGATGAGGTAGTGAGGGGCGCCGCCGCGTAGGGGCGGCGCCGAGCAGAGGAAAGGGGGGCGCCGCCGTGACGGGCGGCGCCGTGCAGATGGAGTTGGCGGCGGCCGTGCAGGAGAAAGAGAGAGGGCGACGAGCTGTGCAGAGGAGTGGGTGTGTGGGCACCGCTGTGAGTGGCGGCGCCGTGTGTTGTGGTGGCCGGCGACGGGTCTGTCGCCGGCAGGAGAGGGCGGCGGTGACGTAAAGCAGAAGCGAAGGGGTAGCTGTGTTGTGTATGTGATGTAGTTTTGGAAAAGGGGAAAGGTGGGGGAAGGAGGAGGCACCGCCGCTCACGGTGGCGCCGCGTGGAGAGGAGGCCAGCGACGAGCCTGTCACCGGCAAGGGTGGACGGCCGGAGGGAGAGCAGTGACGAGGGAAAGAGATTGGGGACAGGGGTGTGTTTTTGGTAAATTTGATTAAGTCTAGGGACTTAATTGCAATTTCCTACTTTTGCTTATTTATGATACAATCCTTTATCTTTTGTTTAATTGCTTTTCAGTCCCTGCAAATTTTATTAATTTGAATTCAACCCCTGAAATTAGTTTAAGTTGCAGTTTAACCCTCAAAAACTTTACAATATTTTTAATATGATCCCAGACTATATAGAAACTGTAGAATCACCCCTAAGCTTTACTATGATTATAAGTTGAACCCAATACTGTACTGGATATTATTTTATGACCTCAAACCATATTTTTACGTGTCGTTTTAAGATTTAAATTTCTAGTTAAATACCTAAAGTTTAAATTATAAAATATATTTGTTGTTTATATGTGAATCATGTTCAATAATTGTTAATTCTTTGTACAAGCAATTAAAATCTATTTTCAGTATGTTAACCTAAATGAATATATATGATCATATGAATAATATTGTGATTTTAGGAATTATATATGAAATATTAAAATTGTTAAACCTTTATATTTTATGTGTCTTTTTAGGACTAAAATTTCTAGTTCAAATATCTAAAACTTAAGTTATGAGTATGTTGATTTCTTTTAAATGCTAATCATGTTTAAATGATTCTTATATGATAATGTTATCATCAAAATTTTTATATATGAGTCTAATATATGTGTATTTTGTATGATGTATGATTAATATAAATATTTGGATAATGTGTATGAAATCATGTTAATGGATTAGCTTACAATCTGTATTTCTACTTTGAATTGATTACATGATAATTAAAGATTTATAAATTTATGTACCTTGGTTATTGTTTCGCTAATTTATTTTGTTAATTGAGGTGTGTATTTCTAAATTATTATATTATTTGGCAAATTATATATCTTAATTATTTACTTTGCAAAATCATTTATAACTAGTAATGCAATTGTGGTTTCTTTAAATTATATAGTATTAAAAGATAATCTATCTTGCCAAATTGAATAAGAAATTGGTATCCTGCATGACAACATAAGTTTATTTTTGGTATTAAAGGTTGTGTGTAAAATGTTGGTATACACTATTAATTAGTGATATTATTTCAGAAATAAGATTAGAAAAGTATTATATTAGTTAAATTAATTTAAGGAATGATTTAAGTAATATAGAAATTAAAGAGAATTTGGGTATAGGATTAGTGTGTTTGGCTAAATAAAGGGTCGATTGGTAATTACCATAATATTTTCATTCTGGCTTAAAATTATATATGAACCAGAGAAGTATGTACACTTTAAGAATCTCCTTTAGTTATATTTAATAGCTATGAGTAGATTATTTATAAGTCTTTACACTACAAGAAATTCTCTCATAGACTACACCCCTAAAACATGTGTTTTGTCAAAAAACCCTTGTCGTAGCTTAAATTGGCGTTGTCGTAGATAAAACCGTTGTCGTAGAGTGCAAAAATGCTCTCATAGACAAGGGTTTTTTCTTAGCGTTGTCGTAGAGGCGTAGTCGTAGGGTAAAATTGAGCCCTAAGACAACGGTGGTGACTTGAGGTTGTTATAAAGGTGTAGTCTTAGATAAAAAATGAACACTAAGACAACACTTATAATATGAGGTTGTCGTAGATGCATAGTTATTGATACCTAAGACAATGGTTATGATACGAGGTTGTCGTTGAGACATAGTCATTAATCCCTAAGACAATGGTAACTTTATAGCATTGTCTTAACCTCGTATTAGCATTGTCGTAGAGTAAATTAACTTGATATTTTTTTATTAAGTACTATTACTTATAAATACATGTAAAATAAAATACAGTGTGGAAATTAAATCCAATTCAAAGCCCTAGGTATCTCTACTCCTCACCCAACCCACACTGCCTCCACCCCTCCGCCGCTACCATCGCCGCTGGTGGCTCGCCGCCGCCGCTGGGCCGCCTCTTCCCTCGAGTTGTCTCATCCCCGCCTCCTCTCATTCGTGGCTGCACTCTAGGATTCTCTCATCCCTGCCTCCGTCGCTGACGCACGTCGCCGCTGCCTCGCCACTGCTGTCCGGCCGCCGCTTCGCCTCAACTTCTGTAATCCCTGCCTTCTCTCATCCACCGCTGGCTTCTCTTCCCCACCTCCATCGCCGACCGACGTTAATCTCCACTCTCTTTCTTCTTCTTCTCTCTTCTTTTCCATTCTCTCTTCTAGAAGCTCTTCGATAGAGGTGAGACTGATGACGGTTTTGGCCATTTCTGATCTGCAGTCTTCCAAGGTACAAGCCTTTAAAGAGTCGTTTCGTGCGAGGGACGTGTTGCCGCTGCTTTCACGGCAAGTTTCTTGGCCCATTCTGAGCGCTCTCAACAACGCCGCCGACTTGCTGCCGTCGTTTGTGGGGACTGTCACCGCTTCTAACACTTCTGTTTTGCAGTGGAAAGGGGCTTGCTTTTACGACTCTACTGCTTGGTTGGAGTTTCACAACAAGACTGGAACTCTACTTGGGGGTGGTACTCTTCATATTCAGGTCATTCAATTCGATGTTCTTTTCTGTTTCTTGATTTCTTTCTTCTCGGATTTCTTGATTTGTGTTTCTGGAGGTGGGTGCTTTTATGATTTTCTTGATATTGTGGCGTGAATTTAGCTTTTATTTATTGATTACTGATGATGTTCAGTATTTGGCTGCTTTACAATTGGGGAGATTGGTTGTGATTTTGCTTCTTTTATGGAGTAGATTGTGTTTAAATCAGGGATTGTTCTTACTAGGATTTTGATTGGTCTTTTTTTTTTTTTTTTTGGTTCTTTTTGAGTAAAATTTTGTCAATGTTGTAGTTTTTTGGGTAACTGGAACGTGGAGGAGGTGTTCTCGAGGTCGACGGCGAAGCGGAGCATTCGTGGTGATGAAGACGAAGAAGCTCTGAGGTGGGCGGCCCTGGAGAAGCTTCCAACCTACGACAGATTGAGGAAAACAGTGATGAAGTCATTCATGGAGACTCCCAATCAAGACAATGTTAAGGTTGTTCACACCGAGGTTGATGTAAGAAAGATGGATATGAATGAGAGGCTTCAATTGATTGACAGGTTCTTTAAGGTTGCTGAGGAAGATAATGAGAAGTTCTTGATCAAACTCAGAAATAGAATTGACAAGTAATTCATTTACCTCCTCCCTTTCATTTCCTTTCCTTTATTCATTCTTTTTTATCTCCATTTGAATTTGTTTTGATCAACAAGTTTTGATCCAATCAATTACAGACCTTAATCATCATAACTAAACTTGGTTATATATATATATATATAACTCATGTTTCTTTATATTCAGGTTTATTAATCGATTTGGTCGGTTTATAAAATCTTGCAAAACAAGCTTAATTCACTATTATGAAATGTTGTTAGGTGTCGTTCTTGTTTAATTTAGTCTGGTTTCATACTTGAGATGCTTGGTGGATGTGAAAAGGAAGGCTGACCAATTGAAAATAATATGATTTTAGCATATGAAAGAATAAAATTTTAATTTGAAGGAATGAAATACATATTAGATTATAAATCTCTGCTTTAGTTTAGCCAAATAGAGCAAAAGTATAAATATATGAGACAAATAAGAATATTTCTGAGTTGTACCGTCATTTCATGTCTCTTTTTTTGGACCATATTCTAAAATCTGTCGCGACATCTTATATCTTAATTAAGTAAAATACAAGATGAAATATGAATTTTAATAGAATATCTAATACTGATCAAAATATATCTTATGATTAACAGGTCAGCAATGCACATAGCTGGACATGCATGGATCTCTATCTCTTTGCAACACCATTTCGCGTAACATGGGATTATTACCTTTTGTCTCGAGAACATACCATTAAATTCGAAGAGTGGGAATCAGAAGCTGAATTTGAATATGTGAGTTGAGTTTCTTAATCCTGCTGATGTTTTCATATTCTAAAAGCAAAAGTTCTGTATTAAATATGACTGAATCCCCATGACAATTAGGTCAAAAATAAGGCGGTCAATATCTTTCTGATGCAAGCAGGAATGCTAGGAACTCTTCAGGCTCTCTGGGAGGTGTTCCCCTTGTTCACAAATACTGGATGGGGTGAAAGTTCTAACCTAGCGTTTCTTAGCATTTTACATCTTGGTTGTCTGATTTCTTGGAATCTGTTCTTTTTGCATCTTTTGGTCTATAAGAGGTGCTCTTCGGCATTCATTACAGGACAGATTGAGCAAAAGTTCTGGCAAGAGTCGGGATGAGATATATTTGAAGCTCCGAACAAGCACTGGTATATTGTGTTATCAGTTACCCTGTTCGATAAATAACATTTGAGGTTGTTCATGCATTTGCTTTATATGGCGAATCTACGTGACTTTGAAATTTGAATAAAATACTTTGTTTGTCATGAATAGAAAAATGAAGTTTGCTGTTTAAAATCAACTCAGCTTCTTGTCATTGCTTCAGGGAGTGTGAAAGGGTATAGTATGTTCTTTATTAGAGATAGATTGGTTCTAGCAGTATCCTTTTTCTCTCCCTTTGTTAGCTATATTGTTATAGCTGTACTTTATCATTTAGTAAGTAAACGACCCCCCCCCCTTCTCTTTCTATATGTGCTTACACATGATGTATATAACAACTTGATTATATAGAATATTAAGCGTAAAAGATGTTTGCATTATGCAATTATAGTTTAATCCATAAAAAATTGATGGTAGCCCATGTGTCTCTTTGCATGGTTTTCTTGCATTTTTCATAGCCCATTTGTCTATTCTTCTATTCCATTCACCTTCCTCACTTGAATTTCTATTTCCAAATTTCTGTAATTCTTGTGTATTGTTTTCTGTAGGATTTGATTCGTTGGGGATCTCCGGTGATTCTTGGAGATCATTTGTAGCCATGGCTGCTGAAATTTCATTTGTGAGAAAGATGAAACATGATGGATTCATGACACTCTTGTAATCTATTGCATGTGAATGGTTCTTGATGTTTTTGGATGAAGTATTGTAGTTTTGCTAGTGAAATTAGGATGCTTTGGATTTACTTTTGGCTTTATCATGTGATTAATGGATTTACAATGAATGATATTTGTTGTATGGATTATTAGATGAATATTTTAATTTGATATGACTATATTTTGATTTTGTATATTTTGTTGAATTTTAATTTTTGTATATTTAGAATATCAATCAATATATAATAATTGTAAAATGCAAAAGTAAAAGACAACGGTTTAAAACTGTTGTCTTTATAGTCTACGACAACGGTTAAAACCGTTGTTGTAGGTCAAAGACAACGACAAGACAACAGTTTTTAACCGTTGTGGTAAGTATCTACGACAACGGTTAAAAACCGTTGTCGTAGAGTCAAAGACAACGGCGGGACAACGATTTTTAACCGTTGTAGGTGTCTACGACAACGGTTAAAAACCGTTGTCTATGAGCGCATATTTGCAAACTGCCAACCTACGACAACGGTTTTTAACCATTGTCACGCCGTTGTCGTAGAGGTCTACGACAACGGTTAAAAACCCTTGTCTATGAGCGAAAATTTTCAGACCCTACGACAACACCACCTACGACAAGGGTTTTTTTTTTAACCCTTGTCTATGAGCTTTTTTCTTGTAGTGTTACTTCATATGTTAACTAATGGAATCTTTTATGTTACACTAATTGTAGAAACTCATAAAAGATAAAGAGTTAGTTAATGAAACAGAGTAAAGATTTAATTTTTAAGTCTCTCGATAATATCTACATGTTATATGATATTATATGACATAAGAAACTAAACGATTAAGTATGTCGAGTGCAGTTGAGACGAACGGTGGTTCCAAAAGCAATCCTCAAGCTGTCATCTTAAAGTGGGTAACTTCTAATCTCTACTATACGTTGATAATTAAATTAATAAGTTATGTATGAAAACCTACGGCTGAAGCTCCGTAGCAATAACCGGTAGTTGCTTCACTATCGGGTGACGACCATAAGGGCGAGAGTGCCTGGTCTATGAAAGGTCCAGGGTGCGTGTGCCCAACGGACAATTGTAGTATGTGCTTAGTAATTTAATTAATTCAATATATGTTAGAGTGGAAATTTCTACACTCTACTATGCGTTGATAATTAAATTAATAAGTTATGTATGAAGGTCTACGGTTGAAGTTCCGTAGCGGTAACCGGTAGTTGCTTCACTATCGGGCGACGACCATAAGGGCGAGAGTGTCTGGTCTATGAAAGGACCAGGGTGAGCGTGCCCAACGGACAAAGTAGTATGTACTTAGTAATTTAATTATTTCAATATATGTTAGAGTGGATAATTTCAACACTCTACTATGCGATAATAATTAAATTAGTAAGTTATGTACGACGGTCTATGGTTGAAGTTCCGTAGCAGTAACCAGTAGTTGCTTCACTATCGGGTGATGACCATAAGTGCGAGAGTGCCTGGTCTATGAAGCAAGGTTTAGTGGGCGAGCGACTCCCACATTCCTTTATGTTATGTATGGTCCAGGGTGAGCGAGCCCAACGGACATGTAGTATGTACTTAATAATTTAATTGTTTCAATGAATATTAGAGAGTACAGTTATGCCACTGGGATCCCTCTCCGGAGGTGTCTCATGATTCCACTTTTAATATTTTCAGGTTTGGCGTATGATGACGTGGACGTGTAGTGAGCTGAACTGTCTTTCCATCACTCCTGTAATGTTAGAATACCAAAAAAATACTTTTAAGAATAATGTTATATTTTGGATATCCAAATTATGATAAATGATGGGCCTAGATCTATAATTTGGTATTATATATTTGCTCTATTATGTTATATCTTGTAGGAGTTGTTTGAACGTTTAACCTAGAAATGTGGGTAAAACACGAGTTTTAGAAATTATTGTTTTATGTTTAAAAAAAAAGTCTCGTGTTTTCCTTTCAGTCTTCCACTGTAATCTATTTTATGAATTCTTTAATTATAAAAGGTGACGACCTGATTTCCAATTAATGGGGATTGGGGCGTTACACTCTTTCTGGAAACCCTTATTTTTATAAGCATAATCATCATGGACTCTCATAAAGTACCTATATTTTCCATTGATGAATATGATGATTGGAAAATTCACATGCAGACACATTTGTCGGCCATGCATGATGAAATGTGGTACGTTATCATCAAAGGACCACCGAGGATTACAAAAGTCAATCCATTGTTTGCTAGAGCCGCTGATAAAGCAGCTGATAGGCAAGGAGACGTAGGAGCCATTCCACATCCAGCCATTCTGGACAAACCAAGAGAAGAATGAACTACCGATAAAAGAAGAAGAGGAAACCTTGATAATGTAGCAAAGAACGCTCTATTCCTCAATCTTGACAAAGGAACCTTCAGCAAGGTAAAAACTTGCAGAACTGCTAAAGAGATTTGGGAAAAGCTTGAGCAAATATGCGAAGGCACTGAGCTCACAAAAGAAAAAAAGTTTCAACGACAACACAAAAGTTCGAGCTGTTCGAAATAATACCTGGAGAAACCCTAGAGCAAATAGATCTAAGGTTCACAGCCATCATCAATGAGCTTGAGTCCCTGGACAAGATCTACACTCAAAAGGAGAAAAACATAAAGGTACTTAGAGTGCTTCCTGTCGAATGGGACAACAAGACAACAACCATGAGAGTGTCTATGGACTTAAAGTCTATGAGTACATTCGATCTCTTCTCAGACCTCAAAGCCTTTGAGTTCAACATCAATAGAAGGAAGATGGAGACTGAAGGAGGCAACTCGAGGGTCAAAGCATTAACAGCAAGACAACCTCAAATAACTAATCTGGAGGCCACTGCAGAAGAAGACATAACACTACTTCTGAAAAGATTTCGAAAGTTCATGAGAAGGAACTCAAGAACCGATGACTACAGGAAAAAGCAAAGTGAAACTGGAACCAGTGGGCAGTCACCCCATTCAAATTCCAAAGCCACTAACCTCTGCTACAACTACAGAAAGCCAGGTCACTATGTCAGGGAATGCCCATATCCAGAAGTCCACAAATATCCAGAAGATGAACGGAAAGTGAGACAAGAAAGAAAAAGGCAAGAACGTCAGAAGTTAAGAGCGCTACTCAGTGAGGCAGAATCTTCTCAGGCAGCTACACCTGAGAAGATACCCAATAAAGATAAGTCAACTACCGATAGTGACTCGGAGGATTCATCATCAGACGATGAAGGCCTCATGGCCAAAAGTGACGACTCTGAAGACGAGGTAATATATTTCAACTCTCATGTCATCACGTCTAAAGGGATAGATGTAACGCCCCAATCCCCATTAATTGGAAATTAGGTCGTCACCTTTTACTAATTAAAGAATTCATAAAATAGATTACAGCGGAAGACTGAAAGGAAAACACGAGACATTTTTATTTTAAAACATAAAATAATAATTTCTAAAACTCATGTTTTACCCACATTTCTAGGTTAAACGCTCAAATGAATTCTTATAAGAGATAACATAATAGAACAAACATATAATACCAAAATACAAGTCTAGGCCCATCGTCTACCATAATTTGCATATCCAAAAATGACATTATTATTAAAAGTAAGTACTGTTTTGGTATTTTAACATTACAGGGTGATGGAAAGACAGTTCAGCTCACTACACGTCTACGTCATCATACGCCGAACCTGAAAATATTAAAAGTGGAATCATGAGACACCTCCGGAGAGGAATCCCAGTGGGATAACTGCACTCTCTAATATTCATTGAAACAATTAAATTATTAAGTACATACTACATGTCCGTTGGGGTCGCTCACCCTGGACCATACATAACATAAAGGAATGTGGGAGTCGCTCGCCCACTAAACCTTGCTTTCATGGACCAGGCACTCTCGCCCTTATGGTCGTCACCCGATAGTGAAGCAACTACCGGTTACCGCTACGGAACTTCAACCGTAGACCGTTGTACATAACTTACTAGTTTAATTATCATCGCATAGTAGAGTGTAGGAATTACCCACTCTAACATATATTGAAATAATTAAATTACTAAGCACATACTACTTTGTCCATTGGGCACGCTCACCCTGGACCTTTCATAGACCAGGCACTCTCACCCTTATGGTCATCGCCCGATAGTGAAGCAACTACCGGTTATTGCTACGGAGCTTCAGCCGTAGGTTTTCATACATAACTTATTAATTTAATTATCAACGTATAGTAGAGCTTAGAAGTTACCCACTTTAAGATGACAGCTCGAGGATTGCTTTTGGAATCACCGTTCGTCTCAACTGCACTCGACATACTTAATTATTTAGTTTCTTATGTCATATAATATCATATAACATGTAGTTATTATCGAAAGACTTAAAATTAAATCTTTACTCTGTTCCATCAACTAATTCTTTATCTTTTATGAGTTTCTACAACTAGTGTAACATAAAAGATACCATTAGCTAACACATGATGTAAAGACTTATAGATAATCTACCCATAGTAATTAAATATAACTAAAGGAGATTCTTAAAGGTAATTAAATATAACTAAAGGAGATTCTTAAAGTTTACATACTTCTCTGGTTCATATATAATTTTAAGCCAGAATGAAAATATTATGGTAATTACCAATCGACCCTTTATTTAGCCAAACACACTAATCCTATACCCAAATTCTCTTTAATTTCTATATTACTTAAATCATTCCTTAAATTAATTTAACTAATATAATACTTTTCTAATCTTATTTCTGAAATAATATCACTAATTAATAGTGTATACCAACATTTTACACACAACCTTTAATACCAAAAATAAACTTATGTTGTCATGCAGGATACCAATTTCTTATTCAATTAGGCAAGATAGATTTTCTTTTAATACTATATAATTTAAAGAAAACACAATTATATTGCTAGCTGTAAATGATTTTGCAAAGTAAATAATTAAGATATATAATTTGCCACATAGTATAATAATTTAGAAATACACACTTCAATTAACAAAATAAATTAGCGAAACAATAACCAATGTACATAAATTTATAAATCTTTAATTATCATGTAATCAATTCAAAGTAGAAATACAGATTGTAAGCTAATCCATTAACATGATTACATATACATTATCCAAATATTTATATTGATCATACATCATACAAAATACACATATATTAAACTCATATATAAAATTTTGATGATAACATTATCATATAAGAATCATTTAAACATGATTAGCATTTAAAAGAAATCAACGTTCTTATATCCTAAGCTTTAGATATTTAAACTAGCAAATTTTTAGTCTTAAAATGATGCATAAAATATAAAGATGTAACAATTTTAATATTTCATATATAATTCCTAACATCACAATATTATTCATATGATCATATATATTCATTTATATTAACATACTGAAAATTCATAGATTTTAATTGTTTGTACAAAGAATTAACAATCATTGAACATGATTCACATATAAACAACAATATACTTATGATTTAAACTTTAGGTATTTAACTAGTAATTTTAATCTTAAAATAACACGTTAAATATGGTTTGAGGTCATAAAATAATATCCATAACAGTATTGGGCTCAATTTATAATTGTAGCATGGTTCTGGGTTAAAATGCTATTTCAGCAAAGTTTAGGGGTGATTCTGCAGTTTCTATGAAGTTCTGGGGTTATTTTGCAATTTCCTTAAAGTTCAGGGGTCTTTCTGTAATTTCAGTAAAGTATGAGGGTTATATTACAAATTCTATAAGGTTCTGGGGTCAAAATCTAAGTTCCACTAATTTCAGGGGTTAAAATGCAGAATACAAAAGTTAAGGGACTGGAAAATAAATAGCACAAATTGAGTAATTGCACATAAGCCCCTCAACTAACCCTAATTCCCAAAAACACACCCCAAAGCCCTAGCCCCACCTTGCAGCCGCCGCCGCCGCTGCTGCCGTCCGTCGGCAGCAGCACCCATGTCCCGACCACAACACGGCGGCGCTACACACGGCGGCACCCACACACGCACACACAACACGATACACACACACACACCCCCTCCCCCGATTTGCAGCAGATCCCCGCCGCCGCCGCCGCCACCGCACACAGTACGGCAGCGCTCCTCGTGGCGCTGCCCTCCCCTGTCTCAGCTCGACGCCGCACCGTGCGGCGGCGCCTTCTCCCTTCCTTCTCCAGTCCTGTTTCGGCCGCACCTAACACCACACACGCACGCACAGCGCCGTCCCCCCATGACGGCGCCCTTCGCAAAGCAGCGCCGTGAGCGGTGCTGCCCACCCCCTTCACCTCTGCTCGGCGCCGCCCCGTGCGGCGGCGCCCTCTCCCCTGTTTCACACCAGCACCCCCTCACGCACACACTTACGCACACACTCACGCACAGCGCCGCCACTCACGGCGGCGCCCCCATCCTCACTCCGACACACCTCTGCACGGCGCCGCCACACACGGCGGCACCTCCTTCACTTTTCCCCCCATCTCCTCCTTCCTTCCCCAACTCTAGTTCCACAGCACACACAAACCAGATAAACATACACATATTCCATATACACACTAAATTACACAAATATATATATGTACAACTACAATTTAAACAAAGCAAGAAAGAAAATTACTCTTCAAAGACCCCAAATCTTACTGCTTTACACAAAATCTCTATACAAAGTGAGAAGAGAGAAAAGGAGATAAAATAGGTTGTGTGACTCATCTCTCCAATATATATCCAAACATTATCTATAATATTTCATAAAAATAAATAATATACATATATATATTACACACGTACACACACACATATATATATATATATATATTAGATTAACATTAATAACATTAAATATAATAATGATAATAATACTACATTAACATAATTTATACACAAGTATTTACTAAGTACATTTTATGTAAATTATTTCATCACATAAAATCACATATAGAGATCATGATTAAATTAATAAAATAAAAGCATTTACGACATAAACGAAGATCTTTGCATAAAAACCTAATATCATTTTCCCTCATTTAAACTTATCTATATCTTATCTTTTTACTTTTATCCATGATTGTCAAGTGAGTTGAGATCAAGCTCAGTTTCCTCCGTAAGCAATCCTGTAAAATACTTTAAAATCTTGAAAGAAACATTAGTTCATAAAATACGTAAAAATCATCGAACACAACATAATACTTAAATCATGACTTTAAGTAACATAATAGTTCACTTCGAATCATTTTTCAATTAAAAGGTAAAAGAAATTTTGTAAAATATGAAATGCAGATTTTCTTGAAAACGGGGTGTTACAATAGAGGTCGATCCCGCCAAAGTTGAAGCAGTCTTAAACTGGAGGACCCCAACAAATGTCAATGATATCCGTAGTTTTGTGGGTCTAGCAGGATACTATAGAAGGTTTATCCAAAACTTCTCACGTATCGCGAAACCACTCACACAGCTCACGAAGAAAAGTGAAAAATTTGAATGGTCATCAGAGTGTGAAGCTAGTTTCCAGGAGCTAAAACGAAGGTTGATAACTGCTCCAGTTTTAACAATACCTGATGGATCAGAAGGATTTGAGATATACACTGATGCATCCAAATCATAGGTTAGGATGTGTATTAATGCAATACGGGAAGGTCGTAGCCTACGCATCACGCCAATTGAAGGTGCATGAACAGAACTATCCGACTCACGATTTAGAATTAGCAGTAGTCGTACATGCATTGAAGATCTGGAGACACTACTTGTATGGAGTAAAATGTGTAGTGTACACAGATCATAAAAGTCTAAAGTATTTCTTCACCCAGAAGGAACTTAATATGCGTCAAAGCAGGTGGTTAGAACTCGTGAAAGACTATGATTGTACCATTCACTACCACCTAGGAGAAGCAAATGTTGTAGCAGACGCACTCAGTAGGAAAAAGGGATAGCTAACTTTGGTGCTCACTCATCAGGAAGGATTGATAGGAGAATTTAGCCGACTAAGCTTGACAATTGTTAATTCAGAACAATCAATTGCGATGTTAGCAGCACTCACAGTTCAATCTACATTAAGGGAACGAATTATCGAACTTCAGCGGAGTGACAAGTTCCTCAATCTTATGCAAAGTAAAGTTCGAGACCAGAAAATCAAGGACTTTTCGATAGCCTCAGATGGAGCTTTGAATTCAAAGGAAGAATCTGCATACCAAAAGATATTGAGTTAAGAGATGAAATAATGAGAGAAGCTCATAGGACTCCTTATACTTCACATCCTGGAGAGACAAAAATGTACAGGGATCTCAGAAGTAACTTTTGGTGGAGAGGCATGAAACGAACAATTGCACAGTTCGTTAAAAATGTCTAACTTACCAAAGAGTTAAATCCGATCATCAAAGACCATCTGGATTGCTAAACCCATTAGAAATTCCAGAATGGAAATGGGAGCATGTGACTATGGATTTTATTACAGGACTACCAAGAAGCCCTAATCAACACGAAGCTATATGGGTTATTGTTGATCGATTAACAAAGGTTGCACACTTCATACCAGTCAAAATGACGTACTTGATGAACCAATTAACAAGGCTATATATCGATGGTGCAGTTCGACTACATGGAGTTCCGGTTTCAATTGTGTCTGATAGAGATCCACGATTCACTTCTAAATTTTGGAAGAGCTTACAATCAGCAATGAGAACCAAATTGAACTTTAGCACTGCCTTCCATCCTCAGACAGATGGACAATCAGAAAGAACCAACCGAATTCTTGAAGATCTACTTAGGACATGTGTTTTAGACTTTGGAGGAAGTTGGGAAGATCATTTGTCCTTAGTAGAATTTGCTTATAACAACAGCTACTAGTCAACTATTGGAATGGCTCCGTATGAAGCACTTTATGGGCGAAGATGTAGAACTCCCATTCATTGGGATGAGGTTGGAATAAGAAAGATCTTAGGCCCAGAATTAATAGAAAGGTCCACAGAAGAAATCACCAAGATTCGAGAGAGAATCAAAATAGCCCAGGATCGACAGAAATCTTATGCGGATTTGCGGAGAAAGGATCTGCAATTTGAAATTGGTGAAAAAGTATTTCTGAAAGTTTCTCCAATGAAGGGAATAATCCGATTTGGAAAAAAGGGGAAGTTGAAACCAAGATTCATAGGGCCATTTGAAATCTTGGAACGTATTGGAAATATCGCATACCTACTTGCACTCAGTCCAGAATTTTCTGCAGTTCATGACGTCTTCCACGTATCAATGCTACGAAAATATGTGACAGATTCGAGTCATCACATTGAACTTGAACCATTCGAAATCAAGAAGGATCTAACCAATAAGGAACGACCTATGTCCATTATTGGGAAGAGGATCAAGATCTTGAAAAATAGAAATATACCATTAGTTTTGGTATAATGGAATAGGCATGGAAAAGAGGAAGCTACATGGGAGCGCGAAAGTGACATTCAGAATGAGTACCCTGAGTTATTCCTGTAGCCAAACCAAATTTCGGGACGAATTTTTTAAAAAAAGTGGGGGGAGTTGTAATACCCCGTTTTCAAGAAAACCTGCATTTCATATTTTACAAAATTGTACTTAGTAAATACTTGTGTATAAATTATATTATTGTAGTATATTATTATTATTATTATTATTATTATTATTATTATTATTATTATTATTATTATTATTATTATTATTATTATTATTATTATTAATGTTATTAATGTTAATCTTATATATTTATATATGTATACGTGTGTAATATATAATATATATAAGTTTACATATCATATGTACATATATATATATATATATATATATATATATATAAAGAAGCTTGTGAGAGGGGTTGATTTTATCCCTTACAAGATGAGTCACTACTCATCTCCTAAATTAGTACACGTGGGAGAGACAAGATAAGGATAGGATACACTCCCACCATCTCCTTTGCATTTTTAACCTCAAGAACAAAGAATGAAATCAGAGAAATTTAATTGTTCAAGCAGCAAGAAATTTGGGTGTCTTTGAAGAGTAATTCTTCTTACTTTGATTAATTGTAGATGTATATGTACGTATATATGTGCAATTGAGTATATGTTTATTTTGTCCTGTGGTTTTGGAAATGGGGAAGAAAGGAGGAGATGGGGGAAGAAGGGAGGAGGCGTCGCCGTGTGTGGCGGCACCGTGCAGAAGCAAGTCGGTGTGAGGTTGGGGGCGCCGCCGTGAGTGGCGGCGCTATGCGTGTGTGGTGTTGTTGTGTGTGAGTCTTGAGTGTAAGTGTACAAGGGTGTGGGTGTTGATGGTTGATGTGGGTTGGAGAAGGAAGAGGCGCCGCCGTGAGTGGGGGCGCCGCGTGAAAAGTGCAGGCGAGAAGAGGGGGGTGGCGCCGTGCTGGGTGGTGTTTGGGTGTGTGTGTTGTAGAGAAACAAGGGGGAAGGAAGGGAGAGGGCGGCGCCGCACGGGGCGGCGCTGAGCAGAGGCAGGGGAGGGCAGCGCCGCGAGGGGTGCTGCCGTGCTGTACGCTGCGATAGGGCGACGGCGGTGACCTGCTGCAAATCGAGAGAAGGGGTTGTAGGTGCGTGCGTGTGTGTGTGTGGGCGCGCCGTGTGCAGCGGCGCCGTCTGGAGGGGGCTGTGTGTGTGCTACTGCCGGCGGACGGCAACAGCGGCGGCGGCGAGTAGAAATGGAGCAGCAGCGGCGGCCGCTGCAAGGTGGGGTAGGGTTTTTAGGGTTGATTTTGGGAATTGAATAAATTCCAGGGATTAAGTTACAATTTCCCCAATTCTATTTATTTTATTCTTTAGTCCCTTAAGTTCTGATTATTGCGATTTGACCCCTGCAGATTTTAATAATGTATTTTTAGCCCTTGGACTTTAATGAAATTGCAAGATGACCCAAGAACTTTATAGAAACTGCAGAATCACCCCTAAACTTTGCTGAAATAGCATTTTAACCCAGAACCTTGCTACAATTATAAATTGAGCCCAATACTGTCCTAGATATTATTTTATGACCTCAAACCATATTTTATGCATCATTTTAAGATTTAGAATTACTAGTTAAAAATACCTAAAGTTTAAATTATAAGTATATTTGTTGTTTATATGTGAATCATGTTTCAATGATTTTTTTTATATGATAATATCAGCTTCGAAACTTCATATATGAGTCTAATATATATATATTGCATGATGTATAATTAATATAAATGCTTAATTTATGTGTATGGAATCATGTTAATATTTATGTTTGGTATGAAGTCTTTATATTTAATTACTAATGATTATGCTTTAGATTAAATAACCTAATATAAGATACAAAAGATCATGTTATATGACCTAAGAAACTAAACTGTTAAGTGTGTCAAGTGCAGTCGAGACAACCGGTGAATTCAAAAGCAATCCTTCAATATATATTAGAGAGTACAGTTATCCCACTGGGATCCCTCTCCGGAGGTGTCTCATGATTCTACTTTTTAATATTTTCAGGTTCGGCGTATGATGACACGGACGTGTAGCGAGCTGAACTGTCTTTCCATCACCCCTGTAATGTTAAAGTACCAAAACAATACTTACTTTTAAGAATAATATTATATTTTGGATATGTAAATTATGGTAGATGATGGGCCTAGACTTATATTTTGGTATAATATGTTTGATCTATTATGTTATCTCATGTAGGAGTTTGTTGCGTTTAACCTAGAAATGTGGGTAAAACAGGAGTTTTAGAAATAATTGTATTATGTTTAAAAAAAAAAAGACTCATGTTTTCTTTCAGTCTTCCGCTGTATATTATCTTATGAATTATTCAGTTAATAAGTAAGTAAAGGGTGACGGCTTGATTCCCAATTAATGGGGATCGGGGCGCTACATACCGACTCAGATATAGAAACCTGAATTTGATCAAGTACCTCAAGATGATCAGACTGCAGACCTGAACCAGAACCCAATTGAGGGGGAACTCCAGCAAGTCGATGAACCAAGAAGAAGGTGGCTAAAAGATCACCCCAGAGACTTAATTATCAGAGATTACACATCTGGAGTAAGAACGAGAAGATCAAATCCACAAGAAGCCATGTTCGCTTGCTTTATATCACAAATAGAGCCAAAACATCTAGAAGAAGCTCTACAAGATACCAACTGGGTTCAAGCCATGCAAGAAGAGCTAAATGGATTTGAAATGAATCAAGTTTTGTACCTAGTTCCTAGACCTACTCATCAAAGTGTCATTGGAACCAAGTGGGTGTTCAAGAATAAACTAGATAAAGAAGGACAGGTTGTAAAGAACAAGGCTAGACTAGTGGCAAAAGGATACTGCAAGGAAGAGGGCATTGATTTTGATGAAACCTTGGCTCGAGTAGCTAGACTTGAAGCAATCAGAATCTTTCTATTATATCTAGCATATAAGAATCTCACTGTTTATCAAATGGATGTGAAGAGCGCCTTCTTGAATGTGATGCTGGTAGAAGAAGTCTATGTTGAACAACCACCCGGGTTTGAAGAAGATGCTGATAAGATGGTGTATAGATTGAGAAAAGCTCTTTATGGATTAAAGCAGGTGCCAAGAGCATGGTATGACACCTTGTCAAAATACCTACTGGATAATGGATTCGAGAAGGGCAAAGTGGATAAAACTCTATTTAGAATCCAGGATGGAGATAGCATCCTGCTTGTTCAGATCTATATGGATGACATCATTTTTGGATCAACCAACAAAGAGCTATGAAGAAAGTTTTCAAACTTAATGCAATCCAAGTTTGAAATGAGCATGATGGGAGAATTAAGTTTCTTCCTTGAATTGCAAGTTATGCAACTTGATCAAGGGACCTTCATAAATCAGATGAAGTATACCAAGGAGCTGATAAAGAGATTTGGAATGGAGAATGTCAGTACAGTAAGCATTCAATGCAAACTTCAAAGGGTCTAGATAAAGACGAAGGAGGAAAAACAGTTGACATCACAAGATACAGAAGATTAATCGGGTCATTGCTCTACCTTTTACCGCAAGCAGAAAAGATATTATGTTCGCTGTGGGAATGTGTGCAAGATATCAAGCTGCACCAAAAGAATCTCACCATACAGCAGCAAAGAGGATAATCAGATATCTCAAGGGAACCCAAGATGTAGGCTTGTGGTATCCGAAAGAAGGTGATATCAAATTAATTGGATATACTGACTCTGATTTTGCAGGTTGCAAAATTGACAGAAAAAGCATTAGTGGAACTTGTCAAATGCTAAGGAATCGCCTAGTATCTTGGTTCTGTAGGAAGCAAACATCAATAGCCACATCCATGGCCGAAGCTTAATATGTTGCTGCAGGAAGCTGCTGTGCACAAATCTTATGGATTCAACAACAACTTTGAGATTACGATATTATGGAAAAAGATACTCCAATCATGTGTGATAACACAAGTGCAATCGCAATCACGCACAATCCAGTTTTCCACTCAAGAACCAAACACATTGATGTTAGACATCATTTCATCAGAGATCATGTCGAAAAGAAAGACATCTCACTAGAGAAAATTCATACTGATTAATAATTAGTTGACATATTCACAAAACCTCTATGTGAATCGAGATTTTCCTTGCTAAGAAACGAGTTGAGTATTATCAAATTAAGCTAAACCTTATAACATATTTGTTAAAGTATTCTAAAGCTCAGGAGGAAGTACATAAACCATTTTTAAGAAAGGGTACTGAGAGAGGATCCTGACAAAAGGTCTATGATAAAGGTAGTTGATAAAGCCTACTGAAAGACATGTCAGCAAAAGCCACCTGGTGAATTAATCATCACAAAGGAACCCACGAAGCTCACGATAATGAGAAATTGTCAATCCCAAGACGTGATGCATCAAATCAGGATAGGTTACCCAATAAGAGGCGGCGATATTTGCAGATAAGTCCCTCAAGATATTTGAAAAGACAAAAAAGCAAATCAGCGCATTAAATGTAAGGATCCTCAACCGCGGGATGAGAAACCATTTAAATTCTGAGAAGATCTACACCATTAATCAAAACACAGGAAGTTCTCCTATAAAAAGAAAATTTTACATTTGATCAAATCTTTTACGCTTTCATATCTTCTAACTCTCTAACCTTCTGCAAATAAGCAACCTAGTAATAGTTCTTGCGTTCATCTCTACTTTTTGCAGAAAACTCACCTACTTTACTACCTTTCGAAATGACACCCAAAGTCACACAAGTTATTGATGGTCGTCTCATCGATGACAAGATTTTACTGAAAGCCATCATAGATGAAGGTCACTCCATTGACGTGATGCAGATGATTCTGAACAATCTTCACCAATCCAGAGTCTGGGGTTTCTGCTCGTGCTACAGAGAACCCTACTGCGAGGACCTAGTCAAGCAGTTCTACAACAATGCAGAAATATCTAAAGACAAGACGAAGATCATATCCAAGTTGGGAAAGAAGACAATTGAAATCACCTCCAGTCTCCTGGGCAGAATCTTCCAACTAACCACTGAAGGGATAGATGACAGTGAGTTAGCCACCTATGGAGAGGAGATGGTGGAAGAATACTGGAAGAGATTCACAGGTTCAGAAGACCTACTGACACTGAACAAAAGTTGTAACAAAAAACTCTTCCAAGTGGAGTATCATATGCTCCATGACATCTGCTACCATATAATTGAAAACTGATCTGGTTCTTTTGACAAATGTACCAACCTCAGATACATGATGATGATGACTTTAATGGAAGCTGTGGAGATAAACTGGGTAGAGTATGTCTTTACCAGGCTCAAGGAAGAAGTGGAGAAGAAGGTGGGCAAGCCAACCTATGGACCAGTGATCAACACCATTCTTGGGTTTGCTGGTCACGATCTGTCAAAGGGTAAGCCCATTCAAAAGGGCAAGTTCATAGGATATGGCAGAATCTTCACCAAGAAAGGAACTAAGGGTACCCCGGTAACCAGAAAGGTTCCAGCAGTAAAAGAAAAGAAGTCTCAAAGAAAGGAGGTGCTGGAAAGTTCATCTGAGGGGTAAAGCTCGGCAGCCGCTTCTTCTCCACTTAGGCAGGAGAAGAAAGTGAGGAGTACAAGGGCGAGAGCGAAACAGATGGTGAAGAGAAAGCTGAGAATTTCTGATGATGAAGTATCACCTTCACCTGTATTGATGCTCCCTGTTCCCCCAAGAAAAAATAAGGATGCTGAATCAGAGATTCAGACCACTGAGCAAGCAGAGAAAGCTGTACAAAAGGTAACTGATCAGATATAAATGGAGGAAGAGGAGAGTGCTGAGGATTCTGAACCTGAAGTAGTCCTGGACATTGCTAAAATGAAAGAAGAATTCAAGAAACAGTGGGAACGGTTTATGACATGGTGGAATTACAGACATCTTTCCAGTCCAATCATGTTTGAGTGGGAAAATATATATACGGAAGAAGAATGGGCATTGAACTGGGCTGAGGTATCTGACATTGGAGAAGAGAAAGTGCAGGACTCAAGCTTCTTGATAGGACTGCGAAGGAGAAAATGGAGAGAGTTTAAACAAAACTATGAAGTAGAGATGAAACTAACGGCTATTGTAGAAAAGAGAAAGAAAGATGCACTTCCTGAACTACCTCCACCTTCTCCAAGAACTCTAAAGGGAAAGAAGCCCATTGAGCAACCTGACTTCTACAAGGATGATGTTATCCTAATGGGAGCCCCTGAATAGGATGTTCCTGAGAAACAAGCACAAGCCTTTGGGGTTGTTGAAGCTGAAGAAAGGATGTTGAAACAAGACCTAGATGCCAGTGCGGTAGAAACAAGGAAGAGGACATAAGGCAGTATTCGTAAACCCAGGCGAAGACTCTTCAACTGGAGCAGCATCAATCGAACATCTCTTAAATGCTCTACCAACCAGTCAAAAGAATCCATCACCACCCACATCAAAAGATGAATCCAATGGAGCTTACAACCAGCTGGTGGACATAGTGGTCTTGCCGGATGAAGAGGATGCAAGATTTGGTATTGCAGGAGAAGTTCATACCATATGAGTTACTCCCATAAGACATACTGATAGCACCAATGACGGAGCTACCAGCTACTCCGGAGGGTGCAAAATTGGATGTTCTCACAGTTGCAGCATCTCTTGAAGAAACAATCAGAGTAGCGATCGTTGAGTAAAGAAACTCCGTACCAGGACTCTCTGTTACTAAGGTACCTATGGAAGTTGATAAGACGGCTGAGGAAATTACACCAATGGACACAGAAGGTGTAATCTCTAAAGGTCCTGCGAATCGTGAAGAGATGGTTGCAGAGGAGGCCTCAACAGGACAGGCTGCTAACATAGAGCCTACTGTTGATATGATCCCAGAGGAACAGGATGTTCAGAAAGAGACTAATGTTGAAGAGACTGCTCCTAAAAAGTCCACTGGTGAGCAGATTATCTTATAATAGACTCCAATAAAACAAATAGATGTTGAGAAAGCACAGCAGGAAGCAGGGCCCTCAAAAGAAACAATACAGAGGTTGCAGGCCTGGAAGGGAGAGGTCCCTCAGGAGATGATACTAGTTGATGATAAGGAAACATTTGCTCATGTGGAGGAAGATAATGATGAATCAGCACGTGAGGGAGCAGACACTGAAAGCTTCATGTCTAATTCCAGCAGCGATGAAGGATCACCCAGTGAACAGGGTGAATCCGAAGCTGAAAAATCCAAACCACTAAACTATTCTCTTTCTGTGCAGACTAATGAGCAAAAATCTTTTGATGATATACTCGAAGCAGTAGGGGAACTTGGAAAATCCTTAAGCAAAACTAGTAAGAGGATGCGAGCTGATATAAGGAAGGATAGATTCCAAGCTTCCTTCAAGATGAACTCACTTAATGCAACTTTGTCCATCACTTCTATAACATCCTCTACCATTCTTGTTGACACAATTAAAAGCATGAACGACAAGCTCAATTCACAAGCAAAAAAAAAAAAACGATTGAAATTGAGTTAGAACAACAATTTATGACCGCTTCCCTCAAAGAAGTTTCCAACACTCAGCTTGAACAGAAGCAAACCTTGGAAGATCTTACTAATATGATAACCATCATACATTTAATGCTCCAGTTTGCGGTAGGCTCGAGCTTTGATGATAACAAAAAGGGGGAAGAGGCAGCTAATAGGATCTAGCAAAGAAGGCAGCAGGTTCTTTCCTCTTGCAAACAACTAGCAATTTTGTCTAAGAAGGATTCAGGAGGCAATGGAGGAGGTCATGGAGAAAGCTCTAGTGGACAACAAGATAGTAGGACAACTAAAAGAAAATCTGAAGCAATCTCACAAGTTCATCCTGGTCTTCGAAGAGGAATAGAAGAGAGAGAAGAGAAAAGGAGAAAAGTTGAAGAAGAACTCTTTAAAGCATCAGACGCTCACTTTGAGAGATTTGCAAAAGAAATTTTGTCCAAACTTTACCCTCCTCAGAGACAACCTGATCTGGAAGCTCTTACTACAAAGGAAGAGAATGCACCAGATTCTCTTCGTATCTTCTTGGATGGAAGTCCAGACTATAAAAGTCCCAGATTCCAAGAATGGGAGCTCCCTGAAATCAATCTGCCTACATCTTATAATCCATCTTTTAGATAGACAGCTTCAAACAGGCAGAATACCTGAAGTACTACATTAAACTGTGTAAAGAGTCTACACTTATCAAAGGCAATACTCATCGCGAAGGGCTCAAATGCTTCAAGGATGTTGCTAGCAGAGGTGTACCCCCAATCCAGATAAAGTTAAAAGGGAGAATGTACAGAGGGGAAATCATTCCTTTCAATAAAGATTTCTGGTTGAGATACGAAGAGACATCTGAAATGAAAAGGCTGATAGAACCAACCTATCAAGAGTCTCTCCTCAACTGGTGGAAGGGCTCAAGGAAAGAAATAAAGAAAGCTTCCTGGCGCAAGATATAGTAAAATCTCCTGCTCCTTGACTCTGCATATTTCCTGCTTACTGTTTTACATTTGTTATGCTCTATCTTCTGAACTTGTGTTATATACATATCCATTTTAATCTGAAAAAGCTCACTACTCGTGAACTTATGGTTAATCTCTTGATCTGAAATTTGTATGATTAAAAATATGTATTTTGACGATCTGATTATAAATTGTTGAACTAATAGTTTTTGATCCTCTTAAAAAAGTTTTTATCGTCATCAAAAAGGGGAAAATTGTAAGTTACATTATATAAGATTTTGATGAATGACAAAACATGTAATAAACTATGGGCCTAGGATCCTGTGTATTAGATTCCTTAGTAATATTCTTTAGATTAGGACCAGGAGGCTTGAGGATCAAAGACTGGAAATTGAAAACATTGCTGCATAAAACCGCAGAGACAAATATAAATCTATAGTAGGTTGTTTCAAATAGGATACTAGTCGCACATTGTCCAAGGATACTAAGTCCACTAACTGCTAAGATGAACAAAGAGGATACTGAAGTATCAGAAAGCTTCAGCTACCTGAGAAGTAGCAGTTATCTCGAAGAATGTGCTCAAAGTTTACGGTAGGCACAAGTCGCAGTTGCAAATAACCAAGCAATGCTACGTATCAAAAAAAAAAAAAAGGGAAGTCTGAAGCAATGATAGACTAGGACGGCGATTGTAGCTTCTGAGTGACAACCTGAACAAACAGTGTACGATCAAATCAAAAAGTGTCACGTCACTCCAAAGAAGCACCAAACCAGATGTTCTCTCTAACGGACAAAATTAAAATCACCTATAAGTACAGGAGGACTGACACTTGAAATGTACCTGAAACTCTCGCGAACAATGTAACGCCCCAATCCCCATTAATTGGAAATCAAGTCGTCACCCTTCACTAATTAAAGAATTCATAAAATAGTTTACAAGCGGAAGACTGAAAGGAAAACACGAGACTTTTTTTTTTAAAACATAAAACAATTATTTCCAAAACTCGTGTTTTACCCACATTTCTATGTTAAACGTTCAAACAAGCTCTTATAAGAGATAACATATTAGAACAAACATATAATACCAAAATACAAGTCTAGGCCCATCATTTATCATAATTTGCACTATCCAAAATTTAACATTATTCTTAAAAGTAAGTACTGGTTTGGTACTTTAACATGAAAGGGGTGATGGAAAGACAGTTCAGCTCACTACATGTCCACGTCATCATACGCCGAACCTGAAAATATTAAAAGTGGAATCATGAGACACCTCCGGAGAGGGATCCCAGTGGGATAATTGTATTCTCTAATATTCATTGAAACAATTAAATTATTAAGTACATACTACATGTCCGTTGGGCTCGTTCACCCTGGACCATACATAACATAAAGGAATGTGGGAGTCGCTCGCCCACTAAAACCTGCTTTCATAGACCGGGCACTCTCACCCTTATGGTCGTCGTCCCGATAGTGAAGCAACTACCGGTTACCGCTACGGAACTTCAACCGTAGACCGTCGTACATAACTTACTAATTTAATTATTATCGCATAATAGAGTGTAGAAATTACCCACTCTAACATATATTGAAATAATTAAATTATTAAGCACATACTACTTTGTCCGTTGGGTACGCTCACCCTGGACCTTTCATAGACCGGGCACTCTCACCCTTATGGTCGTCGCCCGATAGTGAAGCAACTACCGGTTATAGCTACAGAGCTTCAGCCGTAGATTTTCATACACACTTACTAATTTAATTACCAACTTATAGTAGAGATTAGAAGTTACCCACTTTAAGATGACAACTCGAAAATTGCTTTTGGAATCACCGCTCGTCTCAACTGCACTCGACATACTTAATCATTTAGCTTCTTATGTCATATAATATCATATAACATGTAAATATTATCGAAAGACTTAAAATTAAATCTTTACTTTGTTTCATTAACTAACTCTTTATCTTTTATGAATTTCTACAATTAGTGTAACATAAAAGATTCCATTAATTCACATATGAAGTAAAGACTTATAAATAATCTACCCAATTTCTCTTTAATTTCTATATTACTTAAATCATTCCCTAAATTAATTTAACTAATATAATACTTATCTAATCTTATTTCTGAAATAATATCACTAATTAATAGTGTATACCAACATTTTACCCACAACCTTTAATACCAAAATAAACTTATGTTGTCATGCAGAATACCAATTTCTTATTTAATTTGGCAAGATAGATTATCTTTTAATACTATATAATTTAAAGAAACCACAATTGTATTGCTAGCTATAAATGATTTTTGCAAAGTAAATAATTAAGATACATAATTTGCCACATAGTATAATAATTTAGATATACACACCTCAATTAACAAAATAAATTAGCACAACAATAACCAATGTACATAAATTTATAAATCTTTAATTATCATGTAATCAATTCAAAGTAGAAATACAGGTTGTAAGCTAATCCATTAACATGAGTCCATACACATTATCCAAATATTTATATTAATCATACATCATACAAAATACACATATATTAGACTCATATATAAAATTTTTGATGATAACATTATCATATAAGAATCATTTAAACATGATTAGCATTTAAAAGAAATCAATATACTTATAACCTAAGCTTTAGATATTTAAACTAGCAAATTCTTAGTCTTAAAATGATGCATAAAATATAAAGATGTAACAATTTTAATATTTCATATATAATTCCTAACATCACAATATTATTCATATGATCATATATATTTATTTAGGTTAACATACTGAAAATAGATTTTAATTGCTTGTACAAAGAATTAACAATCATTGAACATGATTCACATATAAACAACAAATATACTTATAATTTAAACTTAAGGTATTTAACTAGAAATTCTAAATCTTTAAAAAATGACACATAAAAATATAGTTTGAGGTCATAAAATAATATCCGGTATAGTATTGGGTTCAAACTTATAATTATAGTAAAGTTTAGGAGTGATTCTACAGTTTTTATAAAGTCTGGAATCATATATTAAAATCTGGTAAAGTTTTGGGGGTTAAACTGCAACTTAAACTAATTCCAGGGGTTGAATTCAAATTAATAAAATTTATATGGATTAAAAAGCAATTAAGCAAAAGATCAAGAATTGTATCATAGATAAACAAAAGTAGAAAATTGCAATTAAGTCCCTAGACTAAGCCTAATTTCTAAAATCAAATCCCTGCTCCCAACCACCCCCAGCCCGTCGCCTTTCTCCTACAGCAGCACGGTCGCCGCCGCTCGGCCGCCGCCACTCAGCCGCCGCCCGCTCGCCCTCTCCTGCCGGCGACAGACCCGTCGGTGGCCACCACAACACACGGCACACTACCCACACAACAGCAGCACCTTTCTCCTCCCAATAGCCCTCTCGGCCGTCCTCCTTGCCGGCCGCCGCCGCTCACCTTCGCTATTGCACGGCACCGTCGCACACGGCGGCGCCCCCTCCTGCTCACACGCCCACCCCTTCTCCCTCTCGATTTGTAGCACATAAACACAATATACACATATATATACATGATACACACACACAAAAACACACACTTCACACCACGGCGGCGCTGCTCACGGCGCCGCCCCCCTTCGCCTCTGCTCTGCGCCACTCCGTGCGGTGGCGCCTCCTCCCGTCTCTCCCTATCTCCCCCTCTTCTTCCTCTTTTCTTTCCTCTGTTTTCTTCCCCATCTTTTCCCCTGTTTTTCTTCCCCATTTCTCCACAGCATACACTTAAAATATATATATGCACTTGCACTTGCACTTATTCACATACATATACATCTAAAATCTCAAAATTGGGAAGAATTTGAAAGCAAATAAAATCTTTACCCTCCAATTGAAATTCAAGTTGTGAGAATTTTCCTCCCGTTTCTTTGCAAAGAGGTGATGAGAATTAGGGAGAAGGAGATGTCTTCTTCTTCTTATAGATATATATTACACATGTAAGTATAAGAAAGGCTATTACCTTGACTTTTCACTCCAAATTCATCCAATGTTATCTATAATATGCAACAAGTAATTAATTATTCATATATATGCTTTAGGAAATTAATCAATATACATACATAATATACATATATATATATATTACACACGTACACATCCATATATTTTAGATCAACTTTAATAACATTAAATATAATAATAATAATACTACATTAACATAATTTATACACAAATATTTACTAAGTACAATTTACGTAAATTATTTTATCACATAGAATCACATTTAGAGATCACGAATAAATTTAATAAATAAAAGCATTTACGACACAAACGAATAATCTTTGCATAAAAATCTAATATCATTTTTCCTCATTTAAACTTATCTATATCTTATCTTTTTACTTTTATCCATGATTGTCAAGTGAGTTGAGATCAAGCTCGGTTTCCTCCGTAAGCAATCCTGGAAAATACTTTAAAATCTCGAAAGAAACATCAGATCACAAAATACGTAGAAATCATCAAGTACCACATAATGCTTAAAAATCATGAAGCATAACGTAACACGTAAATTATAACTTTAAATAACATAAAAGTTCACTTCAAATCATTTTTCAATTAAAAGGTAAAAGAAATTTTATGAAATATGCAAATGTAGATTTTCTTGAAAACGGGGTGTTACAAACAAAATGCTCAAGATATCAAATTCAAATCATCCACAGATATACAGAAGTTTCAAGTATAGTCAAGCAGCAAGTTATTCTTAACTTAGAGAGCTCAATAGTTCTATTCTTGCTGCCTGTGTTGTCTTTCGTTTTATTATCTTTGATTGTTGAGGAGTAGCTTGGTAAGAGGGTTTTCCTGATCAAGTATATACGTTCTTTGGTGAAGAACAAGAGCTCTGTGTGGGCTAGAGGTTTCGCTCTTTGTAGAAGAGCAAGAGTCCTGTGTGGGCTGAAGGAGTTTGGTCACTGTGCAGTAACCCTGTGTGGGAAAGATTGATAGTTCTTGTTAGATCTGGTTGTCAAAGCGAGGCTTGTGTAAATCAACCTTTTGATCTAACAAAAAACCTCATTGAGAAGGAGAAGAGAGGACGTAAAGGGATTACTCCACCCTTGAACCTCTATAAATCGTTGTGTTTTTACTGCATTATTGTCTGTTGATATCTGTGCTTATCTGCTCTTATCATCTGCATATCATCCTCAAGCTCTGTATTGGTTTTCAGAAAAGAACTATTATTTAAAAAGTATTTCCGCTGTGAATAAAAACTCTTTCTGATTTTAAAAAGCTTAAGGTAACTGCTCAAGTTGCTACCTTCAAGGTAGAAAATTCTTATAACAACCTGCCAGTGTTTACATCAAGAAGAAAAGTCTGAAAATTTTGAGTAGGCTTATTCACCCCCCCTCTAAGTCTACTACCACTTAGGACTAACAGCTTGTCTCCTACTTTTTCAGGTACGCATTAATTTGGCTGTACCTTGAAGATCATGAAGATCAAGAAGAAGAATGTTAAGCGTCCAGATTGAATCAACAAAGAATATACCGGTGCGTGATTGGATCAATGGTCAGGATGTAGCAGTAGAAGAAAAGAGCATAAATGAAGACGCGTGGAATATGCACCCTTCAACTGGCACATTCTAGTAACTATAAAAGAGAAGAGTGAGGCTGAAAAGAAGAAGAAGGACTGAAAATTTAATGATCGTACCTTAAACTTCCAAGCTTACAACGATCAAAGAGTTTAAAGATATATCCAGCACTTTTCAATTCCTCACTCAACCTGAAGGAAAGCATTCTACCATTGAAGACCTTGAGTGCTTGTGCTTCCCCACAGTTGAAGATTTTGTATAAACCTTTTTCATGCTATGTGTGTAGGTTGTTTTAATAGGTGTCCATAGTTGATAGGAATTCTTCCTTGCTGTGTGTTTTGGTCTTATGTAGACAACATCCTGTGTGGATCCTATCTAGTTGCTGAAACCTAAGAATGGAGTAAGAACTTTAGTAGGCTTGTTTAGATCCTTAGAGTGTTTAGTAGGAAAAGAGTCATGTAAATCTAAATTCTAGTGGATATCCTCCTTGTGAAGGAGAAGAGAGGACGTAGAAGGCTTACACCACCTTCGAACCTCTATAAAAACCTTTGTGTTTTATTTACTGCTGTCAGCATACATATTTATATCCTGTTGCATGCATATTTATGGCTTTATGTTTATGAACTTATATGTGAATCTAGCATTTTAATTTGTTGTTAAAAGTGTTACAATATTTTCTGAACTCTCTATTCTTAACAAATTCTGTTGTGCATAACTCTGAATGTGAAGCTGCAACAAACAGTTTGCTGCAAGCAGATTCGCTAGAACTATTAAGTTGTTCTAAGCAGCAATAGCTTTCAGCCGCTTGTAGAGAATAGAGAAGAAAAACGAAAAAGAAGAGAGGTTCATTCACCCCCCCTCTGAACCTCTACATCCACTTGGGACCAACAAGTTGTATCAGAGCGGGTTGGGTTAAAACAAACTCGTCTGGTTGCCTACCCAGATCCACCTTTGACCAGTGATGTTCTTGTGTCTAAGTGTTTTACTGCTTTTTCTTCGTCATGGATTCTATGCATGCAAAGTTACCTATGTTTACCATTGAGGACTATGACGACTGGAAAATAAGAATGCAGCACATCTATCAGCAATGCATGATGAAATGTGGTATGTGATCATAGAAGGGCCTCCCACCATTACAAAGCCGAATCTGGTATTTGCCAGAGAGAGAAGAAATGAAACTGGTGAAAGAGACAAGGATGATAATGAAGGCGAGGTTGTTGAAATGGAGCCACCCAGGATGCAGCCATACATTGAGAAGCTGAGCTAAGAATGGACTGCTGAGGATAGGAAGAGATCCAACTTGGACAACATCGCCAAGAATGTCTTATTCCTTACCTTAGACAAAAGAACCTTCAGCAAAGTAAAAACATGCAAGACAACAAAAGAGATATGGGACAAGCTGGAATAGATCTGTGAAGGAACGGAGCCAACCAAAGACAATAAGATCTCAACTGCAACCCAAAAGTTTAAGTTGTTTGAAATGAAGACTAATGAGACTCTTGAGCAACTTGACCTAAGATTCACTGGAATAGTGATTAAGCTCGAGTCACTGGGAAAAAGCTACTCGCAGAGGGAGAAGAACATGAAAGTTCTTAGGGCGCTGCCAGTAGAATGGGATAGCAAGACTAGTGCTATGCGTGTCTCCATGGACTTGAAATCAATGATTACATTCGATCTTTTCTCTGATCTCAAGGCATTTGAATTCGACATAAACCGAAGGAAAAAGGAACACGATGAAGGCAGCAGCAAAGTCACTACTCTTGATGCAAGAAGCTCAAAAGAGAACACTGCTGCAACCAAATCGGTAGTTACAACAGAATTTACTGCAGTTACAGAAGATGATATGGCGTTGCTATTAAAGAAATTCTCGAGATTCATGAGACAGGACAAGCCAGGGGGAACCTTTCCTCGCAGGATGAACGTGCAGCAGCCGCCACAACAGCAAGGACAACAGTCCCAGGATACAGTAAAGTTAAGAGACTTATACTATAAATGCAGGAAGCCAGGACACTATGCAAGAAACTGCTCTCATCCCATTGTCCACAGATACCCTCATGAGATTAGAGCAAAAATAAAAGAAAGGATGAAGATGGAGAAACAGAAGCTGAGAGCATTATTAGTAGAGACTGAAAAAGCTGAAGGAGCAAGTACATCCACTGAAGTCCAAGAAGAATCTTCTTTTGAATCAGACTCAAATGAATCCACCCCGGAGGATGAAGCAATGACCTGTCTGATGACGCAAACTGAGGAGGATGCAGAAGAAAATGTACTTTTTAAACCTATGTCTTGTAAGTCTGATGATATTAGGATAGTTAACTTTGTAAGACAACTCCTTAGCGACTTTGAGAAAATCAACTCTGAAAATGAGAATCTGAGAAGAGAGAACGAAAAGCTGAAGTAAGAGAGCAAGAAGCTTGCAGATTGGAAACATGAGAAGGAGATTGTGGAAGAAATGAGTGAAAACAAGAGCAATGAGTGTGCTAAACTCAAAAACAAAGTAAGAGA
Organism: Scutellaria baicalensis; assembly: GCA_005771605.1. Classification (NCBI taxonomy): domain Eukaryota; kingdom Viridiplantae; phylum Streptophyta; class Magnoliopsida; order Lamiales; family Lamiaceae; genus Scutellaria; species Scutellaria baicalensis. Next base: position 16,916,613 of record CM016722.1, on the reverse strand, counting down.
ACTTGAAATGGAAGTGATAGGCTCAAATCCACCATAAACTTGTTCAGTCGAGCCTGTGAAATGTCAAGAGATTACATAAATCAACAAAAAACTCTAGAAGCAAGACTTAGGATATGATACAACAAGGCTGATGAATCTCACAAAGAAAAGTCAAGTGGAGATCCAAAGTTCATCAAATGAGAAGTTATATTTCTCAATGAAAAGATTTTGAAAAGCTGACGGTTGAAGAAGAAGTTCCTAAGTGTGATGTTGAAAACTTGGAAACAAAAAACGATGAAAGTTGCAACATACAACACGATGACACTAGAAGTGATGAAACTATGTTGTAGCAAACAACAAGGTTGCGGCACAACAAAAATGTGCGAGGAAGTGAAGTCCGAAAAAGAGACTGGGATTTTATAAATACATATTTATTTCCTAGAGACAAAAGCAAGAATGAACCTGACACAGCAAAGAAAGGTCTTAACTCTAACGCACTAGGACTTGTACGTGTATGGGTACCTAAACCAGAATGATCTTCTTGTAGGTACAGTCGTCAGGTAGCAGCAAAGATCCATGGTATATCGATAGTGGCTGCTCAAGACACATGACTGGCGATAAATATTCTCTGAGGAACTTTAAAGATTGCAAAGGACTAAGGGTGGCGTTTGGGGATAACTTAAAAGGAAACACCTTGGGAACAAGAAGGCTAATCAGAGGAGATGTACAAATTAATGATATGTCATATGTGAAAGGTTTGAAGTATAGCTCGATGAGAATCAGTCAATTCTGCGACAAAGTACATGTGGTGGAGTTATTCCAAAACCAGTGTCTAATCACTACAAAAAAAACGCTGAAAGACAACGCACATAGTGCGTTGTCTTTCCCAGAAAAAAGCGTTGTCGTATCCAGCGTTGTAAAAGACAGGCGCTGAAAGACAACGCACAAAGTGCGTTGTCTTTCTGGGATACGACAACGCTTTTCATGCGTTGCATGATTGCGTTGTTGTTAATAAATTCTGCAACATAACTTGCAACGCTTTTAAAGCGTTGTCTTTTACTCAAATTTTCATTTCATGCAACGCTTTTAAAGCGTTGTCTTTTATGTTTTTGTTTTTTTGTGCAACGCTTGGAAAAGCGTTGTCTTTCTCAACAATTTTGCAACGCTTTAAAAGCGTTGTCTTTCTGAATAATTTTATTTTCAATTATTTTTTATATTTTGTATCCTGTATAATAATAATATTCAATAATTAAATAAACAAAAAAAATTCATTAAACATATTTCAACATTTAATCATTGTCAAACATACATTAACAAATCATACATCTAAATCATACATCGATGTCCCAACATTCATCTAGTCATACGATAGTAAAATATTATAGAGTCATACATTTATAATTCGTTTTGAGGCTCTTATATTTAGCATGTAGTGTTTCATATTCTGTTTCTAGCTGTTTTGTCTTTGAACAAGCCCGACGGTTTTGAAACCATACTGCAATCTGACGAGGCTGCAAACTGAGTTCGTCTGCAAGCTGATTTTTCTTTTCTGGTTCGAGTTTATTCTCAACCTCGAAACTTCTTTCAAGAAACTGGACTTGATCCACTGAAAGCCTCTTCTTCTTTTCTGGTTGATTCAAGTAATCATCCAAATATTCATCTCCATTCTCTTGTGAGTCAAAAGACTGATACAATGAGTTTCCTGATCCATTTACTCTACCAACATCTCCAAAACTTACCATCGCCCTTGAGCCTGAAAAAAGAAATTCCACACAAACAATTAATAATGATTCAATCATAGAATCTAGATACGATCTTATTGTCAATTTCCACATAACTCTTTCAATTGCTCCGTTAGAAGAAAAACTAAGCAAAAGTTAACAATAAAGAAATTACTTAGATCACTCGGACTCTCTCAAATATCAAGAACTTGAGCCTTCTACATCTCACACATCATTTTACACCAAATGGGATGCATACAATTGATCCAAACAACAAAACGAACGACAAACTATATACATAACCTAGCAAAAGAGTGAAACCCGATGTAGCTCTCTCAACAATTTAGTTCTTGGATAGACAAGAATCACTAAAGAAGATGTATGAAACGCAGATGCCTCCTACGATACTATGATCATTAGTTTTATCCCCAAGGAATTCTTCGTGTATTCTTTTATATAGACCACACCTCATGTAAGATTTCACCACACATCAACAGTGATTGTGAATTCATAGAGTATGCAACTTTCTTGATTCTTGGATTCATCAAAAAATCAACCATTCATTCACGTCAACCACAATCATATCCAAATATATGTCATCAAAACCTCCAAATACTTAATCATCAAACAAGAATCCTAATAAAGATTCCCAAACTCAACCACTCTTACAAGTTGATCCACAAGACCATCTAGTCAAAATGATCAACAACTCTGTTAAACAAATACATATAAAAAATCACAAAATTGGGTTTAAATCCCAGAATCAATTTCAGATTTACAAATCAAACACAAATATCAGTCAGCAAAAAGTCAACGCATAAGAGTTTACCAAGAAAAGAATTTGAAGTTGCAGATGCAAAGATGGAACCCAGAGGCTGATCCAGAGATGAAATCTTGAGCTTTTTTGATTGATTCGCACCCTCCATATCTTTGAAATCAAATTCAGAAAAATTCAGAACTTCTGAATATATGCAATTCAGAAAAATTCAGATCAAAGTTTAAAATTAAAAATTCAGAAAACTCACAAAAATATACTTAAATATATCATATTTATGAGACTGTTGCACCAAGATACAACATAGTAAAATTGATGTTTTAGTGATGGATGCACTAAATTTTATGTTGTTTCTTTATATTATGCTTCTTAGTCAAGATGTAAAGGCACATCATCAAGGACATTTTAGGAATAAGTGATAAAATCATTGTATAAGTTACAGCTTGGTAAAAAGGTTAAAAAACTTCAAGTAGAAAGAACAAAAGTGAATATCTGTCAAAGTATTTCCTTTGAGGAAATGATATTTGTATATCTCTTACATAACAATATAACACAGTTACATCTCAATTTCTAGTAAAAATTTCCAGAAAGGGAATAATACAAGATACTCACCTCAGACCACAAAGAAACTACACAGTTAAGAAACTTTGAATAAATAAAAGAAAAAATGTGGCTTAATCTAACAACGTTGGGATCTCTAAACTAGCCCTCACAACTTCCATTCTTAACAAGTAGACAAAAAGAATAGATCCCAACTAGCAGCAGTACCTTAACAACTGCAAGTTCAATCGGGACGTGTCGTTTCTATCATATAGCTTCGATGCTAATGAAAGGTTAGCCCTGATATAGTATAGGTGTCTTATGTTATACTTGTTCCAGCTTAATCAACAACAGATTTACTGGTAGATGGTCTAGCTGATCCCGCAAATCCTATCAGAGCTGGGCTCATTGAATAGAATGTTTAGATCCGGAAGGATGAACTTAGAATCGGATGTCATGTCAGCATTTTCATCGGACATTTTTCATACCTACTCGGACATTTTTCATACCTAGCACGAAGATTTTGCAAATATACTATGGGGAAGGAAAACAGAGCATACAACATCCAACATCCAACAATTACAATTTTATAAATTAACAGAACACGAAAAAGGGGGAAAACGAATCGGTCGAACCTTGGGCAGTTCTTCGCCGCCGAACCTACTGCGCCGCCGCCACCGGAATGATAACCTACTGGACACCGGAATGACAGCCTACTGTGCCGAACCTACTGCGCCGCCGCCGCACTTCACTTACTTCCGTCGCCCGCCGATTTGTCTACAGTAGCACTTCTGTTCGCGCAGCCCTTGAAATCATCCTGGTATTCGTCGTCTGCCCGCACTTCAGCAGCACACCACTTCGGTCGCCCGCCGCACTTCAGCACTTCCACTCGCTGGTTTGCCGCCGATCTCCGTCGTGCTCTTCGTTTTTGACCTAGGTGGTAGATGTAAATTATGAGTTGGGTAAGAATATATTAATTTTTCTAGGTTCAAGGTTCAAATCCCATTCCTATCATTTTATTTTATTAACTTTTGATTGTATTAGGTTCACCTACATATACATTCATAACATCACATTATTTAAGAATATATTAATTTCTTGTATTAACTTTTGATTGTACTAGGTTCACATACATATAAATTCATAACATCAATTTTTTTTAAGAATATATTAATTTTTGTATTTTAAGATATGTTGTTAAAAGTAAAGTTCAAAATATTAATAATGAACGTGGATATTAATAATAGTACGTACCTATTAAAATTTCAATTTAGTTTAAGATATTATATAATTCCGAATTAAACTAATTTATATTTTAAATATATCTTTAAAATACTAATTTTTTAATAATAATTTTTTTTGAAATATAACTTTAATTATGAAATAATATTGATAACAATAATGTTCCAAAGAGAAAATAATAATTAGCTAGTGACACATAATAACGGTCATCAAATTAATTTATTTGGTCTACATTATCACCCACACATATTAAAATTAAGTGTGATTAAATAACCGCACATAAAATGTGAGAGTATTTATGTGTGGGTAAAACTCGAATTTCTTGTAGTGGTTGTAGAAATCGTCGAAAAAAAGCACAACCCACTTAAAAAGCGTTGCAAAAAGTGTAGTCTTTCAGCAAAAAAATAAGAGAAAAGACAACACACCCAAATACCGTTGCAACATACGTTGTCTATTAGCGAAAAATGCACTGAAATTACAACACACATATAAAGCGTTGCAAAAAGCGTTGTATATCAGAGAAAAAAAGCGCTGAAAGACAACGCCCCAACAAAGTGTTGCAAAAAGCGTTGTCTATCAGAGCAAAAAATGCGCTGAAAGACAACGCTCCCAGAAGCGTTGCAAGAAGCGTTGTCTATCAGAGCAAAAAATGCGCTGAAAGACAACGCACCTCGAAAGCGTTGCAGAAAAGTGTTGTCTATCAGCGCAAAAGTGCGCTGAAAGACAACACCTTATCAAAAGCGTTGTCTTTCTGCGAAATTGCGTTGTCTTTTAGCGCAACCAATGCAAAAAGACAACGCTTTTGGTAAAAACCGTTGTAAATTTCATAAAGACAACAGGAAGCGTTGTCTTTACTGTGTTGTCTTTCTGCATATTTCTTGTAGTGAATCAAGGATGCAGCAAGCAAATAAGTTAAGCTTGTAGGGTAGGAAAGGAAATGTATATCTGGTGGACTGGAATTCCTCATTGCTAAAGACTCTCCAGAAGAAGGCTGGCTTTGACACAAGAGAATAAGCCATCTGAACTTCAAAACAATTAATAAGTTGGCCAGGAAAGGACTTGTGAGAGGATTGCCCGATATTTCATACAAAAAGGAAAGCATATGTGGCGCATGTCAAAAGGGCAAGCAGATCAAGATATCATTTAAAGAGAAAATACAACGTTCATCATTCAAAGTCTTGGATTTGCTGCACATGGATCTTTTCGGTCCTATTGATCCCACAAGTCTGAGTGGGAAGAAGTACACCCTTGTCATCATTGATGATTACTCAATGTTTTCCTGGACAATATTCTTGGCAAAGAAGTCTGAAACACAGTCAAAGTTGCCAGAGTTTATGAAAAGGATTCAAAATGAGAAAAACTCAAGTATAGTAAGAATCAGGACTAACAGAGGCATTGAATTCACAAATAGATTCATTGAAAAGTACTGCCTAGAAAAGAGAATTCAACATGAATACTCAGCTGCAAGAACCCCTCAGGAAAATGGGGTAGCTGAAAGGAAGAACAGAACCCTTAAAGAAGCAGCAATGACAATGCTTGCAGAAGCTGCCATGCCTAAAAGATTTTGGGCTGAAGCTACTAATATTGCATGCTACACGCAAAATCGGTGCTTAGTCTACAAAGAACAAGACAAGACTCTCTATGAGATTTGGAATGGACACACACCAAGTATAGTAGACTTTCACATCTTTGGATGCGGATGCTATTTCTTGAACAATGGGAAAGAGCATCTCAAAGCATTCGATGCCAAGGCTGACGAAGTTGTATTTCTTGGATATTCTGCCATGAGTAAAACATTTCGAGTCTTTAACAAAAGAACACTCTTGGTGGAACTATTGAGAGTTCTCACCTTCCTAAGAATCTATACATATGATCTGAGGAAGGAATTTGAAGGAATCATGCCTAAGACCCAAGTTTCCTACATTGAGAGTTCTCACCTTCTTACACTTTCTGAAAGATTTAACAAAGAAAGAAATTTGGATGCATTAACTTCAGATGCTGCAAGACAGATTACAGAAAACCAGGATGCAGCAATCCAGCATACAGAAGAACAACATACAACAGATCATGACGCAGGACCCCTCGACAAAGGAGATGATACAACACTCACTACAACAAAAAGGTCAAAGACAACACCATAACGGCAAAATTTTTAAGCATAAACTGTTGTGGTTTTGAAATATACAACATTTTTTGCTTAAAGTGTTGAGATTTTTTTTTTTACTCAACAACATCACATTAACAACAATTTTACGAAAGTGTTGTCTTTTGGCGTGTTTTTTTGTACCAATGACAACACTTTTAGAGAAGTGATGTCTTTGGACGTGCTTTTTTTTGCCAATGACAACACTTTTAGAGAAGTGTTGTCTTTGGGCGTGTTTTTTCTGCCAATGACAACACTTTTAGAGAAGTGTTATCTTTGGGCATGTTTTGTTTTTTTTTTTTTGTCAATGATAACAATTTTAGAGAAGTATTGTGTTTGAGCCCCATTTCTTAGATAATAACAACATTTCTTACAAGTGTTGTCTTTAAGCATACTCTTTCTATTATTGAAACACTTGAAAAGTGTTATCTTTTAATTATAAGTAATCATTTTTGAAATGTGGTAAATTGATATACAAATGATGTCTTACCTTTTCCAAACTAACTGTTAATATTTAATAATTATGATTATATATTAATAATGGTGATGTATAATTTTATCGTTATTTTTTATATTATTATTATGATTACAAAGTAATTTTTTTTAACTTTGCTTTATTTTTAAATTCTTAAGAAATTAATTTTGCAATGCTAAATTTATATTGAAATTGATGTCATACCTGTTCAAAATAATTATTAATAATTAAGTATTATAATTATACTTAAGGAATATACTAATATTTATTGTTATGTTGTTGTTGTTATTATTATTATTATTATTATTATTATTATTATTATTATTATTATTATTATTATTATTATTATTATTATTATTATTATTATTATTATTATTATTATTATTAAATTTTCCTTATCTTCTTTATCTTTGGTTTATCAAATACGGATGATGTTGCTGAATCTTAACTTAAAATTGGTGAGATCTTTTTTATTGATATTATTTAATCATTGATATTGAGAGTAAATTATTGTTTATTCATATTTAAACTTTTGAATGATGATAGGTTGATTTACTAATTTTTGGTGGATAATATAATTCATTATCAGGCGGACCTTTTATAAAAGCAAACGAGTCAGTCAACTCCATTTGGAAAAAATAAGAAAATTGGAGGTCTATCTTTTTCACTTTATATATATATATATATATATTGAATAATAAATAAAGCATTGTACATCTTTGGTCTAGTGGTACTTGAGTTGCTTTCATATATGTGGACAAGGGTTCAAATCCCAGTGGTGGTAGCATTATTATTGTGAATTGTGTTCAAATCCCAGTGGTGGTAGCATTATTATTGTGAATTGTTTTATACGACGAGAATAACAACACTTCCAAAGTGTTGTCTATGTTCGATTTTTCTATGTAAAAGATAACATTTGGCATATATAGACAACACTTTCAAAGTGTTGTCTATGAGTAATCAACAACACTTTTGAAGTGTCAACAATTTTGAAGTGTTGTCTTTGGGCACCCCTCTTCGACAACAGTGTCATAGACTACAATCTTATACCCATAATAATAACACTTTAGAATTGTTGTCTTTAAGCGTTTTTGTTGTAGTGACTACAACCTGAAGATGCTGAAGAAAGGCAAGAGTATGCAAATCCAGATAGAACATGGCTAAGGAATCACCCCAAAGATCTCATCATTAGTGATCCAAGAGTCGGTGTTAGAACAAGAAGAGCAATTCCTCATGGTACTGTTTGCATGTTTCATTTCGCAAATTGAGCCCAAAACCATTGAGGAAGCACTTGAAGGCAGCAATTGGATTCAAGCAATGCAGGAAGAACTAAACGGATTCGAAAGAAATCAAGTATGGAAGCTTGTACCCAGACCATCGTATCAAAGAGTTATCGGAATGAAGTGGGTATTCAAGAACAAGCTGGATGAATCCAGATTAGTCGTGAGGAACAATGCTAAGTTGGTTGCTAAGGGGTATTGTCAAGAAGAATGAATTGATTTTGATGAGACATTCGCCCCAGTTGTACGCCTTGGAACTATAAGAATCTTCTTTGAATATGCTGCTCATATGAACATCAGTGTATATCAAAGGTATGTGAAGAGTGTTTTCCTAAATGGACTCCTTGTGGAAGAAGTATATGTTGAACAACCTCCGGGATTTGAAGATGATGCTACAAGAAAAGTCTACAGGTTGTAGAAGGCACTGTATGGACTTAAACAAGCACCAAGAGCTTGGTATGACACATTGTCTCTTTATCTTCTTGAAAATGGCTTCAGAAAGGGAACAATGGACAAAACTCTCTTCAGAATCAAGGATGGTGATAGCATTTTGCTAGTACAAATCTATGTTGATGATATTATCTTTGGATCAACAAACAAACAGCTTTGTGAGAAGTTCTCCAGCCAGATGGAAAAGAAGTTTGAAATGAGCATAATGGGAGAACTAAGCTTCTTCTTAGGACTGCAAGTAAAACAAATGGATCTTGGAATTTTCATCAATCAAGCTAAGTATACAAAAGAGCTCATCAAGAAGTTTGGTATGGAAGGAGGAGCTGCTGGTATCCATGAGCACATCCATGAGCTTAGATAAAGATGAAGCTGGGAAGGATGTTGATGTCACAAAGTATAGAAGAATCATTGGATCTCTCCTATATCTTACAACAAGTAGGCCAAATATCATGTTTACAGTGGGAATCTGTGCAAGATTTCAATCATGCCCCAAAGAGTCTCATCTCGCTGCAACTAAAAGAATCATCAAATATCTTAAAGGAACTCAAGATGTTGGCTTATGGTATCCCAAAGAAGGAGGATTCAGTTTGAAAGATTATTCAGATTCTGACTCCTAGTTCTGCAGGAAGTAAACCTCTATTGCTACCTCCACTACAGGCTGAGTATGTTGCTGCAGGAAGCTGCTGTGCTCAAATCCTATGGATACAGCAACAACTCAGAGACTATGACATAGAAGAAAAAGAAACTCCTATTATGTGTGGTAACACAAGTGCCATAGCCATAACTCAAAATCCTGTTTTCCACTCAAGAACAAAAGCACATTGACATCAGACATCACTTCATCAGAGATCATGTTAAAAAGAAGGATGTTGTTCTTGAAAAGATTCACACAGATCTGCAGCTGGCTGATATCTTTACCAAACCGTTGAATGAAGCAAGATTTTCAACCTTAAGGAACGAGCTAGGGATAATCAAGTTGCTTTGAAGGAAGCAGAGTAGAGGTTACAGCGAAGCAAATGCTGTAAGAAAAGAAGGACATAGAGAGAGAGCTTGCAGTAACGTGTTCATGAACAGGTTACAACAAGAAGAGGTGTTGAAGTAAGGGGGAATGCTGCGTACAGCGAATATCAAGATGCGAGGATGCAGTGATGGAAGAAGCGCACACACTAAGGGGGAACCACGCTGCATACAATAAAAAGGTTCTGCTCAGGTTACAACATTTATATGCATGCAGCACATGTCTGCACTCTAATACCTGAAGAAGCACATTAAACACTTAGTGCTTGGAGCAATACATTTTTGGTGTTTAATGCTGAAACCTCGAAAAAAATAACAGTCAAGATTAAAGAGCGGCAAATGTGCGCTTTGCATTTAATGCAAAAACACTTTTGTGTCAGTAGTGGCAGGCGCGTGCGTAAGCAATTGTTCAACTTACCCCTTATTTACAAAACTATCATTCCGCATTTTTGAATGGACCGTTGGGTGAGCGACACATCAGCAGAATAGAATGATTTCAGCCTTAGATCGATTCTGTTGGTCCTAAAAATGCTGGTAGTAGGCTTAGGGGGGTGAATAAGCTTACTATATTTTCAAATTTTTTTTCTTCTCTTCTATCGGCTTATTTCTAATATCAGTAACCTGTTGGGAGGTTACTGATCAGAGAGGTTTGTGGAAGCCTATTACAGAGCCGAGTAGAAGATGTGCAGCTTATCAGAGAGTATGCATATAAAGCAGTAAGCATGTAAAGGCGCAGGCATGTACGGAGGTTCGAAGGTGGAGTAATCCTTCTACTTCCTCTCTTCCTCTCTTCAAGAGGGAACCTTTGCTAAGCTGGATGATTTACATAGCCCTATCTATTATAACCCTCACTTAACAGGTAAGTGGCAAACCTTCACAGAGATGTTTACCTACTTTCTACGCTGACCCACATAGGGTCCTAATCTACCCACCCAGGGTCCTCACTTTCTCTCCTAAAAAGTAGAAAACTCAGCACGACTTAAGTCCTCGCACTAAGTACTCCAAGAAAGTCCTTTAGAAGGAGTTTGTCTTTTCCTTCTTCTTCTTCTTCAACATGGGTGCAGCAAGCTTGGCCTTCGTTTGCAGATTGATCTGCTGAAGCTTGCTGCTGGACTGACTGACTGAGTGTGCGTTCTTTTGGGGTGTTGAGTGTTCAAGCTTTTCTTCTTTTCTTCTGCTCTAGTTGAACACTCTTTTCTTCTCTAAACTTCCCCCTCTTTCTGCGCTTCTCTCTTGTGAGCCTTCTCTCTGTTGAGCTGTTCTCTCTTATTTTAGCGCTTCTCTCTATGAGCTTATATATTCTGATGTACTCGCTATCTTCTCTCTTTTTTCACACACTCCCACTTTTTCTCAGTCTTCAGTCTTCCTCTTTTATAGGTTGTAAAATCTGCCCATTGAAGGTAGACAGATTTCTATCTTTGATGCGACGCACTCTTGACACACGCCAGCTTTTCGCTTTCCACGTGTCTTCTTCTGGTTGGCTCCTCTTCTCTTCTCTCTACCGGTAACTTTGACTTTCTCCCATGCCTGTTTTGCACCTTCCTCCTCTAGCTTCACTCTGGAGCTTCCTTCTCTGGCTTGCTCTTTCGAGTGACTTGAGGCTTCTGTAGCATACTGCCCTTGCAGTATGCTTTCGGCATGGTCTTCCTGGTAACTTCCTGTCTCGCTGTATTCTGCTTCGACGAAGTCCCTTCTAGTAGCTTCCTGTAGTCATTAGTATCCTTATTACTTCACCAGATTCTTTTCAACCATTCTCTTCAGTATCCTTCCTTTGACACTTTTTCTGTTTCTTTTAATCTTCTGTAGTAAGTCTGTTGCAGTAACCTATCCTAAGATTGGTTATGCTTGTTAGAGTTACTTAAGGTTTTGTCTCATCAAAACATACTTCAAATGTTTCCAACAATTTCCTCCTTTTTGATGATGACAAAACCTTTATACAGAAGATCAAAATAACATAACCTCTCAAGCACAGAAAGCAGATGTATGATATACCAAGATAGAGCATACTACTTTCATTTAAATCACATATAAGTCTACAAAGAAAGGGCACAAGGAATGAGCTTTTTATAGATCAGAAGAATTTTATTTAGATAAGACATTTACAGTGTAGTACGGTTAAGTAAAGTACACTAAGCATCCTATCTAGACTAATTATTCTATCTTTTTGCTCTTTCCTTTCTTTCTTTTCCCCTCTTACCTTCTTGTAAGCTTCTTTCTTGCTTCTTCGTCTATTACGCGGGACTTGCTCCCAGTCGATTTCCTCTTTGATGGTGGAGGAGAATCGAAGAAGGTGAGAAGGTCGCAAGAGCTAGAAGAAAGAAAGGGGATTCAATCAGAGAAGAATGTGAACTGGTAAAAGAGCTTAGGTGCAGTAGCTTGCTGCAACCTTTCTTCTCGTACTATCTTCACCAACTCCTGTGACTGTCCCTTTCTCCTTACTCTCTGGGACACAGAATAAAGCTCACCCAATGGACGGGCTTGCATCTTCTCTTCTTCACCTTAGGAAGACTTTTGATCTTCTTGAATCCTTCGCAGTTCTTCCCCCTTTTTGTTATAATCAACAAAGAGCTAAAGCTCCAGGATCATTGGAGAGGGATTCCTTCAACTCAACCTCCAGACTTCAAGAGGGATCTTTGGAGCAAGTCCTCAGGCACCCTAAAATTTGAGGTGAGGAAGGAACGCTAGAAGATCAAGTCTTCTGAAAAAGACTTGCTTAGCAAGTGTCAAGCATGAGAGGTGAAAATACGTGATTTGAGTTGTGCTTGGTTGATTATTTGTAGAAAATGTGTTCTTTGGAAGGAATGAAAAGAAGGGTTTCCAACAATCGGGTTCCATGATGCATAGAGGATAAGAGAGAGAGAGAGGATATCTATATGCTTAATGAAGAATAAGGAGTGCATGTATACATATAAAGTTAGAGATACTCCCTGTTGCAGTTAGAACTTCAAGGATCTCACTAACTACTTCTCCGGTTTCTAATAAAGGTGTTGACAGTTTCCACAACTTTATTTCTTTTCTCCTCTGCATGAGATGACGTGCTCAACTGCTGGATCTCCACCTTTGGATTCTTCTGATCGCACGGCTGAAATTCTTCTAGGGTTCTGAAAAGGTAGTCTATTTCTGGAAAGGTGATCCACTTTTTATGTACGCACGTTACCGAGAAAGATTTTTCAGTAACTACTTTGACTTGTAACTTCCAAGTGATCCCTTTATCCAGTGACTTGATGATAAGTTCTGATGTCTAGTAACCTAGTATCCAGTATATTGGTGTCTAGCATCCTAATACCCAGCGATCTGGTGTTCAACGATCTAGTATCCAGCATCCTGGTGTTTAGCGTCCTGGTGCCCAGCGACCTAGTGTTCAGCGATCTAGTATCCAACCCATGATATCTAGCATCCTGATATCTAGCGTCCTGTCATCCAGCGACCTAATTTTCAGTCAGCCTAGTTTCTAGCATCCTGATGTCCAGCGCCCTGTTATCCAGCGATCTAGTATCCAATGTCCTGGTATCTAGCATACTATTCTCAGAGCTTTATCTTGTTCCTTAATATTGATTAGTTCTTCTACCTTTTCTCGTGACTTAATGACACGTACTCTGATGTCTAGTGACCTAGTATCCAGTAGCTCGGTGTCTAGAGTCCTGGTGTACAGCGACCTGATGTTCAGCGACCTAGTATCCATCCATCTGGTGTCTAGCATCCTGATTTTCAGTATCTTGTTATCCAGCAATCTGGTGTCTAGCATCCTATAGTCAGAGTTTTGTCATGTTGTAAATGGTTACCCCTAAGTTCAGTAGCCCTTTGTCAGAGGTACCTGCAAAATAAATTTTCTCGCATAGGTACTCACACAAAGTATGAGTCCTTCAAGGTTAATGTTTCTCTTTTAGGAGCTTAGACTTTCTTTACAGACCACGGTTGCTGTATAGAGAGTTTGACTCCTTCAAGACCTTTTAAAGAGCGAAAATGATGGTGTGTGCAGGTGTTTTCTTACTATATCTCTTTAAAATATTGAAAAGGTCTTCACCTTCTCATGCAAACCTCAAAGTTACCTGAAATAGTGCTGAAAGTAACCCTACATTCTAAAGTAAGAAAGTTATATAGTAAGGGGGAACTTCTAGTACAAATCAAGGTAATTCAGAGGTAAAATAGTCAAATCCTTGGAGAAACCCAAATACGGGTATGCTGAAAATGTCTGCAATCAAGCAGAACAACAACTCCAAAAGAGAAAAGAAAATTGTCTACCTTACTAGTATCATGAAAATATGAAAATAAACGTGTAGGCTTCCTTCTCATTTTCAAGTCAAGTGACGACAAATTTTAAGCCTATAATCTTCACTCTCTGGAAGATTATTTTCTTTGGCTTCTTTGATCGTTGGTCTATAGTCACTTGTGTTTTCTCAGCAAGATAAATATGAGTGAGACCAGTAATTAAGAGCACAAATTAGAACGAGATACCTGGTCACCACTTTTAAAGAGTAGATCCTCTTTAATCCTTTTTCCGGATTGCTTGTCTGCCCGTTGCTGTAGACTTGAAGCTTCAGTATGGTCCATACTTCCCAGCTTCACTTTGTATTAGTTTCTTCTTCATGCTCAGCAACTAGCCTTTCTTGTTGATTCGCTCCGTGTTGGATATCCGCTTGCTTCTTTCCACACAGCTTTCTGTTCGGCAGCCCTTTTCTTCGAATAGCTTACTATTCACTATCTTCCTTCTTATGAATAGCTTTTCTTCACAACACAGCTTGATTTTCTACATCCTTCATAGTTGTTTGTTATCTTCACATCAATCATATCCTTTTAAACTAAAAGACGATGAAGTTGATCTATGATGTGAGGGGGAGAGAGAGAGAGAGAGAGAGAGAGATTTTCTTGAGAGAGACTTTTCACAGATGGGATCTGAATAGATCGCTTAGATCTTTTGTTCATCCATTTGCTCTGATACCACTTGTTGGTATCAGATTAACCGGTGAGCTTGGATGAATAATCCACCAGCTCTGATACCACTTGTTGGTCCCAAAAAGGCTGGTAGTAGGCTTAGAGGGGGGGGTGAATAAGCCTACTATATTATCAAACTTTTCTCTTCTCTTCTGTCGGCTTATTTCTAATATCAGTAACCTTTTGGGAGGTTACTGATCAGAGAGGTTTGCGGAAGCCTATTACAGAGCCAAGTAAAAGATGTGCAGCTTATTAGAGAGTATGCATATAAAGCAGTAAGCATGTAAAGACGCAGTCATGTACAGAGGTTCGAAGGTAGAGTAATCCTTCTACGTCCTCTCTTTCTCTCATCAAGAGGGAACCTTTGTTATGCTAGTTGATTTACATAGCCCTATCTATTACAACGCTCACTTAACAGGTAAGTAGCAAACCTTCACACAGATGCTTGCATATTTTCTACGCTGACCCACACAGGGTCCTAATTAATCTACCCACCTAGGGTCCTCACTTTCTCTCCTAGAAAGTGGAAAACTCAGCAGGACTTAACTCCTCGCACTGAGTACTCCAAGAAAGTCCTTTAGAAGGAGTTTGTCTTCTTATTCTTCAACTGAGTGCAGCAAGCTTGACCTTCGTTTGCAGGTTGATCTACTGAAGCTTGCTGCTGGACTAAGAGACTAAGTTTGCGTTCTTTTGGGGTGTCGAGTGTTCGATTTTTTCTTCTGCTCTACTTGAACACTCTTTTCTTCTCTAAACTTTCCCCTCTTTCTGCGCTACTCTTGTGAGCTTTCTCTCTGTTGAGCTCTTCTCTCTTCTTTTAGCGTTTTCTCTACGAGCTTGTATATTCTGATGTACTCGTTATCTTCTCTCTTTTTTCACACACTCCCACTTTTTCTTAGTCTTCAGTCTTCCTCTTTATAGGTCGTGAAATCTGCCCGTTGAAGGTAGACATATTTCCATCTTTGATGCACCGCACTCTTGACACATGCAAGCTTTTCGCTTTTCACGTGTCTTCTTCTGGTTGGCTCCTCTTCTCTTCTCTCTGCTAGTAAGTTCTTGTGTCTACCGGCAACTTTGACTTTCTCCCCATGCCTGCTTTGCACCTTCCTCCTCTAGCTTCACTCTCGAGCTTCCTTCTCTGGCTTGCTCCTTCGGGTGGCTTGAGGCTTCTGTAGCATACTGCCCTTGCAGTATGCTTTCGACATGGTCTTCCTGGAAACTCCCTGTCTCGCTGTATTCTGCTTCGACGAAGTCCCTTCTAGTAGCTTCCTGTAGTCATTAGTATCCTTATTACTTCACCAGATTCTTTTTAACCATTCTCTTTAGTATCCTTCCTTTGACACTTTTTCTTTTTCTTTTAATCTTCTGTAGTAACTCTGTTGCAGTAACCTATCCTAAGATTGGTTTTGTCTTATCAAAGCATACTTCAAATGTTTCCAACAGATTCAAATTCTGGGAAGTTTCCAACAAAACTAATCTTCCTCATTTGTGAAAGATCATTCTTACTCTAACACTCCAACATATTTGCAACTTTTTAAAAGTGATGATCTTTTTTTGCAGTTACGTCTAGTTTAATATAGGAATTAATTGTTATTTTAATGTGGTAATCCATTTTAATATGTATAAATTAATTGCTAATAAAGACAATAATTACAAATTAGAAAAAAAATTAAATCAAACATATCATGAATAAGAATATTAAGTCTATATACTTGTTAGGTTATATAAATATAATTTCAAGAACAAAAAAAATCAGTAAATTCATGAAAAGAATTATTGATTGCTATAATTAATATATGTTAATGTTAAAGTTTTGATGAATAAATGTAAATACTAATATACTAATATACATTAAATTAAATATTAATAGACAGTGAGATGTTAATTTATGTTAACACAAATTAATAAAAAAGCATACTAATTATAATTTATTTTATGCATTTTATGCCTTGGAAGAATCTTAGTTTAATGATATATCTCTTGCTTTATTCTCTATTGCTTCTTCTTTCCCTTCATCACTTCCTACCTATCTACTTCATTGATTGCTGATTAATTCATATATATATATATATATATATATATATATCCTTGTAATTGTTATCCTTTCATCTTCTAATTGCATGTTTTCTTATTCAAAATCTCTGGTTATAAAAGTGTGTCTTCTACATTCTTGTTGCATTATATACATCTTCAACACTAGTACTACTACTAATTAATATATTATGCACGCATATATATACATATATATATGAGTGACACTTGTGTGCCCTGGGGGCACGGTGCCCCCCAATTAATTATCATATAGTGTTAAATATATACTGATCTATAGATATCTTGTATATTCTCTTCAGGTATCACATGTAAACTCTTATATATACATATGATACATGTAGAGTATAACACTAAGAAATATAACACCTATAAAGTATATATTAGTCCCAAAAAGGCTGGTAGTAGGCTTAGAGGGCGGTGGAATAAGTCTACTATATTTTCAAACTTTTCTTCTCCTTGGCTTAATTCAAGGATCAGTAACCTTTTGGGAGGTTACTAATCAGAGTGATTTACGGAACCTTTTCTCTCAATGTAGAGCCAAGTATAGGAGATGGGCAACTTAACATAGATTTATGCAAGTAAAGCAGTAAGCACATATAGACGCAAGGATATACAGAGGTTCGAAAGTGGAGTAATCCTTCTACATCCTCTCTACCTCTTCTCAGGAGGGAACCTTTGTTAAGCTAGTTGATTTACATAGACCTATATATAACAACTCACGCTTAACAAGCAAGTAGCAAGCCTTCACGCATCAGTTTGTCTATCTCCCCACTAACCCACAGGATCCTATTCTACCCACCCAGGGTCCTCACTTTCTCTCCTAGAAAGTGGAAAACTCAGCAGGACTCTACTCCTCGCACTGAGTACTCCAAGACAGTCTCAATCACATTCGCCTTAGCGCCTTCAGGAGCAAACAACTTCTTTTCAGAACCGCGATTGTCCTCTTCAATACGAAGACGAACAATGAGTTTCAACGTTAATCCTTTCTTTTGTGCTTCAAGTAGTTCTTGAAATCTTTCCACCCCGGTGATAATTTTTCGATAATGGCAGCAACCTGAAAAGATTCACTAAGTTGCATACCTTCGAAGTGAATTTCATGCAAGATCACCTGAAGCTCTTGCACTTGACTGATGACAGTCTTTGAGTCGACCATCTTGTAGTCTAAGAACTTGCCAACGATGAACTTCTTGGCACCAAGCATCTTCGGACTTATATTTCTTGTCGAAAGAATCCTACAGCTCCTTGGCTGTTTTCACAGAACTGTACATGTTGTACAACGCATCAGCCAGACCATTCATTATGTAATTCCAGCAAAGGAAATCAGAATGGTTCCAAGCGTCCAACGCGTGGACAGCTTGCGTATCTGCACCATCGCCCAAGACGGGTGCAATTTCAGTCAAGAACCTCGCAAGGTTCAGGGTAGTGAGGTAGAAAAGCATTTTTTGTTGCCACCGTTTGAAGTTCAAGCCGTTGAATTTTTTCGACTTGTCAAGGTGGTTGATCGGCATGCTAGGAGGCACGGCAGGGGGAGCAGGAACTGAGACCATGGCAGTAGCATTTCTAGAGGTACCGGAAGGTGGGTTTGCAGAAGCCATCTTTCGCAAAAGAATCTGTTTTAAGTTTGTAAGGAAAAGCTGTGAAAAACGGCTAGAAAAACAGTTGAGAATCGAGGCCTGTGCGAGCACAGTTCCCTTAAAACAGATTTGGCGTCTCACCACGGTGCACGAGACCACATTGACGTCTGTTTCCCAGGGTACAACGATTACAAGCAAACAGACTTGCACGAGACTGCTACTTACGGCGAATCGGAAAAAGTACCCGACTTGTACTGAAAACCGAGGAGAAATGAAGGAAGAAAAGAAGGAAATCGAAGGCTGGAAAGTTTTTTATCGAACTGTGCTAAACGCCGCTGGAAGTTGAAGAGGCATGGACCGGGTCGGTGGCAAAAGGAACGCAGGTCGCGCATGCACACGAGTCCATTGGTTCGAGCTTGCTTGGAAATGATTTGCACCCCCGCGCGCGCGAGAGAGAGAGAGCCTTTTGGTTTACATCTTACTCACCTCATAAGGTGGAAATCAATATATACTAGAGCAAAACTTGTTAAAGTTCCTATGTGGGACAAACAGCATTTCCCACATTTCCAAGCTTTAACCATGATCCAAAACCACTACTTCGGCTCCCAATTTCTCATTCACCCTTGATCCATTTTGGGTGAGCTATATACCGAATTGAAGCTCTCACGGAGGAGAACATGTCTCTTCAAACGGATACTATTTTTACCAAATGGGACCCGCCATAAATCAGCCCCGAAATGGACAAAAAATTCAGAATTTTCCAATAGAAATATCAAAAGAAGAATAAAATATAGTGATGGAAATAATAAGAAAAATAAAGATGGAAATCATTGTACTATTTAAGCAATGTATCTATAACAACTTTCACTTAATGTACCTATAGAAATGTATCTAATATAGCTAGCATGAAGTGGATGTTAGAAATATCAAAAGAAGAATAAAAATTGCTGATGAAAATAAGAAGAAAAATTGAGATGATAGTCATTGTAC
The DNA here is from genome assembly GCA_005771605.1 of Scutellaria baicalensis. Taxonomy (NCBI): domain Eukaryota; kingdom Viridiplantae; phylum Streptophyta; class Magnoliopsida; order Lamiales; family Lamiaceae; genus Scutellaria; species Scutellaria baicalensis. The sequence continues at coordinate 16,897,446 of CM016722.1, read as the reverse complement.
TATATAGGCAATGGATATGTAACAACTCTCAATTAATAATGATGAACTAGTTAAGAAATGAAGGCTAGAAATATTAAAAGAAAAAAATAATAAGTGATGGAAATAAGAAGAAAATTCAATATGGAAGTCATTGTACTATATAAACAATGTATATTCAACGAACTCTCACTTAATGATGATGAACATAAAACGAAGGTTTGAAATATCAAAAGAAGAAGAAAATTAGTGATGAAAATAAGAAGAAAAACCAAAATGGAAACCTATTGTGCTATATAAGAAATGCATATTCAACAACTATCATTTGATGAAAATGAGTTAACATGTAATGTATGCTAGAAATATCAAAAGAAGAAAAAATTTAGTGATGAAAATTAAAAGAAAAATGAAGATGAAAGCTTTTTCAGATTTAATAAGAATTACCAACACTAATATAATTGTCATATCATCTTGATTATCTAAATCTATTGATAAGTAATTGCATTACAAAAATAGAAAAAGATATTAGCATTATAATAGAAAGAACATATTTAAAAAGGAGAAAAAGAAAAGAGGAGGGGAAAAGTTGAAAATTTTATCAAATATAATTATTTATAAAAGTTGAAAATAACATTTTTATTAATATAAACATTTAGACCAATATAAATTTTATTGTTAAATGATATATATCATTACAATTTATCACCAACAATAAAAATTATTAAATTATATAACAAGTCACGCATTGTACAGGAGCACTACTAATTAACAATAACATAGATCGAGACTAGTACATAGTCGCCCAATACGTCGAGATCAGGTAGGCTCAGATAAGTGGCACGAGGCCTCACTTTTCTGGCTCACCACTAATGATGTTCAAACGGTTCGAACCGGACGTTTTCAGTTTGAACCGCCGGTTCGGCGGTTCCGGATTGGTGGAATCGAAACTGAACCAGGAGGTGGCCGGTTCCGGTTTCGGTTTGGAACCGTCGGTTAAACCTAAACCGGGCGGTTCGGCCGGTTCGAACCGGTCGGTTCACTTTTTTTGTTTTTGCATTTCTTCTTTTTAATTTTGATTTTGCAATCTCCGAATTTGTTTTTTAATGTTTGTTTCGATATAATTCATGATTGAAATAAAGTACAAAAAATCGAAGTGAACAAATGTTTTCATTATAAATTGGAAAATTATTACAAGTTATAATAGAACTCAATTTCTAAGTTTCTAACCTAATGAATTTATAATCTAATTATAATCTATTAGACTATTACAAACTAAATATATCTATTACAATTACAAAAGTCTATCTAAAGATTGAAGAGAAGTGGAAAAAAATTGAAAGAGCTTGAGTTTCATTCTAAGTTTGGAAATGAAATTCAATTCCACACTTATAATGAAATTGCCTACGTATCCTTAATTTGAATCAAATTAAGGAATCAAAGCTCACGTAGTTCTCTTACCTCAACTTACCTACTTCAATCTTCAAGGTTGGTGGCAATGCTAGCGGAGGACGTTGTGTTTGAGTCGTAACCATAAATATCCTCGCCACCTTCTTCATCCACAATAAGAAGGTCAAGATGTTGTTGACGTCTAGCGGCTTTACCCCAATCCTCAAGAAGCATGAGGTTTTTGCACATTCTCCACCGCCATGTTTAATCGTCTCGTTCTCAACATGTGACCCCCAATACTAAAGGCATGCTCAACCGAAACCATCGAGGCGGGAGTTACAGACATTTCCTTAGCAATAATTGTTAGAATAGGATACATGGTGGTCCTTCGTGACCACCAATTGAACAAATCACTTGAAGTCTCAAAAGCAATAGATTCAAAAGTAGCACTTAAATAAGAGTCTAACTTTTGGGTATGATTACCTCTAAATCGTTTTTGTGTCCTATGTCATAAAAGTTGTAAAATTGACTAAGACATCCAACTCCAAAACTAGATGAAGATGGGGAAGACTCTACAATTTGATGTCCTAAATTATGACTACTACTAGAATTACCATGAATTGTTTTATATTCTCCATATAAATCATATAAAAGACTTTTAGCTTTAGCCACTTCTTCCCTAGGATTAGACACATATTCAACCATATCATAGTCATTAATTATACCATTTGGGAACAATCCATTATAATACATAGTTAATAATTCCTCTAATTCATCTTCCCTAATCCTAGGATCTAATAATTTTGCACACAAAAATAGAGGGGGTATCTCAAAATAATATGTTGGATACATTTGTAGAATGTTTTGATGAGAGAAATCCTTAAAGTAACTCTAAAGCATAACCAATCTTAAGATAGGTTACTGCAATAGAGTTACTGCAGAATATTAAAAATGATCAGAGAATATGTCGAAGGAAGGATACTGAAGAGAAAGGTTATAAAGAATCGGATGAACTAATAAGGATACTATTGACTTCAGGAAGCTACTGGAAGGAACCTCGCCAAAGCAGGACACAGCGAGACAGGAAGCTACCTGGAAGACCATGCCGAAAGCATACTGCACACGCAGCATGCTACAGAAGCCTCGAGCCACCAAAAGGAGCAAGCCGGAAAAAGAAGCTCCAGAGTGAAGCCAGAGAAAGAAGCTGCAAAGCAGGCATGGGGAGAAAAGTGAAAGTTACCGGTAGACACAAGAAGTTACCGGTAGAGAGAAAAGAGAAAAGAGAAGAGAAGTCAATCAAAAGAAGACACGTGGAAAGCGAAAAGCTAGCGTGTGTCAGGAGTGCGGTGCAGAAATGATGGAAATCTGTCTACCTTCAACGGGCAGATTTCACACCCTATAAAGAGGAGGACTAAAGACTTAAAATGGGGGTGTGTGTGAGAGAAGCACAAAATGTGCAAGAGAGAAAAGAAGTGAGCACATCAAAATATCCAAGCTCACAGAGAGAAGCACAAAAAAAGAGAGAAGAGCTTAAAAGAGAGAAGCGCAGAAGAAGGGGGAAGCATTAGAAAAGAGAGTGTTCAAGGAGAGCTGATGAAAAGAAGAAGAGCTCGAACATTCCACACCCCAAGAAGACGCACACCCAGTCTACCAGTCAGCAGCAAGCTTCAGCAGAATCAATCTGAATACGAAGGCCAAGCTTGCTACACCCAGTTGAAGTAGAATGAGATAAACCTCTTCAAAAGGTTGTCTCGGAGTACTCAGTGCGAGGAGTAATGTCCTGCTGAGTTTACCACTTTCTAGGAGAGAAAGTGAGGACCCTGGGTGGGTAGAGTAGGATCTTGTGTGGGTCGAGGGAAAGTAGGCAAGTATCTGTGTGAAGGCTTGCTACTTACTTGTTAAGGGTGGGTTGTAATAGATAGGTCTATGTAAATCAACCAACTTAACAAAGGTTCCCTCCTGTGTGGAGGAAGAGATGACGTAGAAGGATTACTCCACCTTCGAACCTCTATACATCGTTGCATTTTTATCTACTTACTGCACTTCATGCATACATACACTCTCTCTTATAAGGCTGCACATCTTCTATCCGACTCAGTAATAAGCTTCCGTAAACCACTCTAATCAGTAACCTCCCAAAAGGTTACTGATATTAGAAGTGAGCCAAAAGAGTTGGAAGAAAAGTTTGAAAAGAAGGTAGGCTTATTCAACCCCCCCCCCCCCCCATCTAAGCCTACCTACAGCAGTTATGGGACCAACATAATATTTTAACCATTTTTGTTTCATCATAATAATGAAATTAGATAAAATAAGATCTTCTTTATATGTGTCAATTACCAAAGCAACTTTCACACATTGATCTAAGGCTAGAGGAGATGTAGGATAATAACATCCACTTACTTCCTTAGTAGCTTCTTCAAAAAAATAGCACGGTATGAGCAGTTAAAAAAAATTAGCACGGTATGAGCAGTTAAAAAAATAGCTTCTCTAATTGTAGCTATTTCCTCTTCTACGGTTTTTAGGCCATCTTGAACACATAAATTAAGCACATGACACATGCAGCGAACATGATACTATAGCAACTAATTTATTTAGTAATCCATAATCATTTAAAACATGTATTACTTTTTGAGCAATATGTAAACCGGTATGTCTTTTGTTAAAATCAACAAAAGCAATTAAACGTTTTTGAACATTCCATGAATCATCAATCCAATGACAAGTAATACCTATATAATCAAATCTTTCATACGGATCCTTCCAAACATCACAACATATAGACACTTTTTGATTAATTTTAGCTAACTCTTGTATTAACATGTATTTATTTTCTAATACTCTTTTATCTATATCACGTGTGGTCGTGTTCCTATTTATCATTCTAGCCGGAGGTTGTAAATATGTACTCACATAAGTTTCATATCTTTCATCACCCGCAAATGAAAATGGTAGATGGTTACCCGCAATAAATTGGCGGTGCCTTTCCTAAGTTCAATTTGACTAAATTTAAAGGTTACAAATCCATACCCTGTGACGAGTCGGTGAACCCTCTTAGTTGTGTTTGAGAGCGCTCCAATCCAACCTTGTCGGGATGCTTCCTCGAGATGTGGTTGTTGAACGTTCCATACCCTTCTCCATGTTTGAACTTGTATTGCTTCCCACAATGGTTGCACGTCACTATGTAGTCGACGTTACTACCGGGGGCGGCCTCCTTTTTGAAGTGGATGGAGAAAACATATATCAATTCGAAGTGGTGGAGTTGCACGAGTTGAAGCGGTATGAGGTTGATGGAAACTTTCTTCTGTCGGACCCTCACCCGCTTCAGCCTCTTCTTGATCGCCTTCGTTTAAGGCGGATTCAATTTGTTCTCCCAAATCAATATTGATATGGTCGAACTAACCATATTCAAACTGTCCCAAAAACCCGACCCGGAATTGAAGGCCAGTCGGCGCGAACAGAATAAAGAAGTAATAGAGAACTTGTAAGCGAACAAGAATGTTCGCACACTGAGCGAACTGATCAGACTCACAGGCTAGAGTGTCGAACTGTGAGGTAAAATGTCGAGCTAAATCCAGACGAACTAATTCAAATTCGAGATAACTCCCACGATCGCGAGAATCTCGCCACTTTCCAAGTTTTCAGGAGAAATCCTAACTGCCACATTTCTTTTCCAAGAAACCACGTCTCTTTCAGGAAGTATATATATAACCTTTATTCTTCTATTTTGGACTACAATCACAATTATTTTCACATTAAGTATTACAAAAAAGCGAGCAATATTTTTGTGAGATTACTGACTTGAGCGTCGGAGTCCCTTCACCGGGAAAAACCCCCCGGTGTTTTTTGTTTTGCAGGTTTCTTTGATCGGAGAATTCCAGTCAACGCCGGAGAATTCCAATCGGCGTCGGAAAAGCAAAAGGATCGGAGTTACGACAAATCAATTGGCGCCGTCTGTGGGAAATATTTTCGTAACTTTGAGCATTTAAGACGTAGAGAATCACGAAGATGGTGAATACCAGAGGATCCCGAAGGAGGTTGGACGAAGGAGCGCCGTCTGTGCAACAAAACGAGGATCGGAATTCAGCACCAGCTAATCCTCCCGGCACTGTCACATTGACACCGGAGGAACTCTCAACTTTGATAGAGGCGGCTGTCCAAAAAGCTTTGGGCACACAGAAGGTTAACTCACAACAGGATAATACTGACATCCCTGTTGGAAGGGAACAAGAGGGCGACAGATCTCGGATGGATGAACAAGAAAGCCAGTCTGGTCATCCTTGAGGCCAGAAGCGAGGACATGACGAACTGTCTGAAAGAGTGGATGGTTTACGAAAGGAGCTGCGGGAAGTCCAGCGAACTGTTCGACGGATTCCCCGGAATTCTCGAGGAAATCCTTTTTCTGAGGAGGTGATGGAAGATGAATTGCCAGCCTCCTTTCGGCCGGTGAATTTTGAATATGATGGTACTACAGACCCATGGGAACATCTATGTAGATTCGACAATACTGCTCTACTGCATCGGTATTCAGATGGTATCAAGTGTAGGGTGTTCGCCACTACCCTTACCAAGGCTGCTCAAACATGGTTCAGCCAGCTGAATGATGGGACAATTCACATTTCGAACAACTGTCGGAGTTGTTTTTGCATCAGTTCGCCAGTTCTAGAAGGCAGAGGCGATCTACCCAAACATTGTTCGGCGTAAGACAAAAAGGGGATGAGACCTTGCAGGACTATGTTAAAAGGTTTACAGCTGCTACCTTAGAAGCTCCTGAGGCTTCGGATGATTTGGTTGTAAGAGCTTTCATCCAAGGATTGAAAGAGGGAGATCTCCATACTTCGCTGGTTAAGAAGACTCCCAACAATTTTGACGAACTGTTGCAAAGGTCTACCAAGTACATCAACTTGGAGGAGGCAGTTCGAATGAAGAAAGGAGAAAGTTCGAGTCGCATGAGCAGGACGCAACAGGATCATGAGGCGGCGAGAAAGAGAGATGGGGGGGAACAGCGAACAAGATTTGCTCCACCCCCTTTGAGAGAAAATAGGACAGGGCGAAGGTACGAACAGTATACGCCCATGACTATGTCCCCCGGACAGGTATTGATGGAAATATGGAACCTGCCCCAGTTGAAGTGGCCGTCGACCTGGAGCCCTAATCCGAAGAAACCAGCTACCTTCGGCAACGGTAAATTGTGTCGATTTCATAATGAATATGGGCATGGAACTGACGAATGTTTACATTTGCGAGATGAACTGGAAAGGCTAATCAGGGAGAACAAATTATCTCATTTTGTTCGTCAGAATCGATCGAACCGCGAGCATCGGAATGATCGAAGAGAGCCAAGACCAGAAATAAGGCAAGAGCAGCAGGAATTACCTCCACCTCCACCGCCCCCAGCGCGAGCTAGACCTGAACAAGAAGAAAGACCCACTATTCACATGATTATGGGTGGGCCAACAGACGGAGATTCTAATAGAGCTCGTAAGGCGAGACTTAATTCTGTTAGGCAAGAACAGAATACAGTTCACTCTATTTTCGAAGAGGTGGCGATCGAGTTTGGAGTTCGCGACTGTGTTGCTATTCAGAGCCCTCAGTTCGATGCTATGGTGATCGTTGCTGAGATAGGGGGTTTTAATGTTGAACGGGTGTTCGTAGATACTGGAAGTTCGGTGGACATCATGTTCATGGACTGTTTCAGAAAGATGAGATCAACAATGGAGGTAAAACGTGTAGGAACTTCACTTTATGGTTTTGCAGGAGAGTCTGTAACGGTGTATGGCAAAATTCAATTGCCTATGGTCTTAGGAGACGGAGAATGGAGGCAGAACAAAACGATGACCTTTCTTATAGTGGATGCGCCCTCTCAATATAACGTGATCTTGGGTCGTCCTTCCTTGAGTTCGTATGCTGCTGTCATCTCACCTGCCCATTTGATGATAAAATTCCCTGTCCAGAATGAGGAAGGGCGAGTGGTTGGAGTAGGAGTTGTTCATGGCGACCAACAAACTGCTCGGCGTTGTTATGTCGCTGCGGTTCGACAATCCGAGTCACGCAAGCGCCATAGCGAACAGGGAGATGATATTGATCGCGGAAGGGACAAAAGTCTGAAAAAAGGTGATGACACAAGTACTGTGGAGTTCGCAGAAGGTGAATTGATGAGTGTGGAATTGATCCCGGAGCTGCCTGGACGTTCTGTTCGTCCCATTAATCCGAACAGATTTGTTATTTCTGGAAGAAATCAGAGACGAAGCTAGAATTCGCCATGAATTATACAAAAGACGTATTCAGGCGGCCTTCAACAGAAAGGTTCGAAAGAGAGAATTTCAAGTAGGGGATTTGGTTCTGAGGCAATCTGATGCCTTGTTGGAGATCGGGAAGTTAGATGCTATTTGGGAAGGACCGTATGCTGTTACAAAAGTTTTACTAGGAGGATCCTACGAGCTGACCGATGAACGAGGAAAGGAATTGCCTAGACCTTGGCACATCAACCACTTGAAGAAATTTTATACTTGAAGTATCAAGTTCCAGTATGTTGCCTTTTACTTTTTCAAATTATTGTTGCATTTATGAATAAGAGATATTTTCATACTCCGTGGATGTAGGTCGATTTGACCGAACCACGTTAAATCCTTGAGTCTTTATAGTTCGATTTACATATCTGTTACAAATCATATTGTGGAGCGAACTTGAAGTTCCCTAGGAACTAATTGATTAAGCGTATTAAAAAGAAGTTCCCTCGGAACTCAATGATCAGCGAACTAAAGCAGTTCCCTCGGAACTTAACGATGAAGCACGAAGAAGTTCCCTCGGAACTCAATGATTAAGCACGACAAGTTCCCTCGGAACTCAATGATTAAGCACGAAGAAGTTCCCTCGGAACTCAATGATTAAGCACGAAGAAGTTCCCTCGGAACTCAACGATTAAGCACGAAAAGTTCCCTCGGAACTCAATGATTAAGCACGAAGAAGTTCCCTCGGAACTCATTGATTAAGCGAACTCATTGATTGAGCGAACTCATTGATCAAGCGAATTCATTGATCAAGTGTACTGAAGAAGTTCCCTCGGAACTCATTGATTAAGCGAACTCATTGATTAAGCGAACTCATTGATCAAGCGAATTCATTGATCAAGTATACTGAAGAAGTTCCCTCGGAACTTACTGATCAAGCACACTACTAAAAGTTCCCCTCGAACTCGTTGAATAAGCACGAAGTGAAGGAGTCTATTTGGGACTTAAATGAAGCAAAGGGAAGAAGTTCTATCGAACTCAATGCTTGCGATAAATTGAAGAGAAGAAAGTTCTATCGAACTCAAAGCAAAGTAAGGAGCCTCTTCGGAGTTCGTTTAGTAAGTATTCATTTTTATTTTATGGCTAAGTACTTAGAAAATAATTCATTCGAAATTCTGCGATTCTTCGGAGTTCGTTGAGTAAGTATTCATTTTTGATGGCTAAGTACTTAGAAAATAATTCATTCGAAATTTTGCGATTAGAGGAATAGAAAAACACTGAAGTACGTGAACTATTTGATTCCAACTCGATTCATTAAAAAAGTACAAGTACAAGCTACAAAAAATATACAAGTACTATGACAAGGTAGACTAAGAGCGATCAGGAGATGATTGCGGAGTGAGCTGAGCCGGAGCTGGAGGAAGATCGAACATATCCTCCGGCAGATCCGGAGTTGGGCTTCGAGAAGGTTCGGCAGGAGCGCGAAGAGACGAACTTGGACCCGAATTATCGAGCTGGGTGTCCGGAAGAACTTCCTTTATTGCCTCTTCCAGACAGCCCGACCACCACTTGGCGTTGATGTCGCCATTCGGATCTCCACGCCAACCAGGCGGAATGGAATGAGTCCGCATCACCTCCTGGCCTAGTTCGTTCACGTCAAACCGAACTGCCTCTCCTGCTCGCTCCTGGCAGAGCCGAACTCCCTCTTTGAAGTAAGTTACGGCCATGGGAGCCGCCTTGGACAGGAAAATAAGGGAGTCCCAAAGACGGGAAACGACCCTTTCCCGGAACTCTTCCGATATCAGCTCCATTTCGGGGCTCCGGGTGAATTAGTAAAAGCCATTTTGATACATGACTTCTCCGAATTCGGCTCGGGACCTCTCTGCCTCTGCGAGCCTTTTCTCTGCCTCTTCGAGCTTCTCCTGCAAGCTTCGATTCTCAGCTCGCGCGTTTGAGAGAGCAGTTTGCTGCTCCACGGCGAACTGCTCCTTAGCTAATAAAAGCTCTTCCTTTTTAGCCCCCTCGGAGCGAGCAATTGCTAGCTCCAGCTCCCTTTCTTCCAGCTGAGCGGATAGGCTTTCAGCTTTGCTGGCATGTTCGCCCAGATCGCTCTCCAAGGTTTGCTTCTCTTGGAGAGTGCTCCTCAACCTATCCCGACGACGAAAGGCCCTTTCGCCCATGGTCTCGAAGTACTTGACCGCGCTCGACATCTTAGAGATGTTCGCTTTAAACTCTTTTAGTTCGCGGTCTTCCTCCTTTGTCGCCGCCCCTTTGCTTGAAACGATTGCCCCCGCCTGTTCGGGCTCGGCCTCAGCTCGCCGAACCTCGGATGAGGTGCCTTCTTCCGTTCGCTGCTTCTTGGAGGGTGCCTTTTTTTACGAGCTGGAGCTGGAGGGCGTCTTTTTCTTTCGCCGAAGAGGAATCTCCTCGGTCGTTCCAGCACGAGCTGCTAATGGCGAACTGGAGGGGCGAGCATTGGCATCCTCGGCCACGTCAAGGTTGACTTGTGGCGCTAGCTCTTTCAAACGCCGCTCCTCCTTTTCACGGAAGGCCGCCGCTTGTCGGCTGTTCACTGCATCGTCCGCGGACGAAAAGGCAGGTCTCGGGGACTCCGACACACCGGCATCGAGAATGAAAAAGTTATTCATTTCTTTATCTACAACATAAAACGCGAACAGTTAGTATGCGAACAGTTTAATAAGTTTTGAAAAAAGAAGGATATAAAAGAAAATTTTTAACAACCTAAATCGAACTTGTGGGAAACTGGCGTGTTCGGGTAAAATCCCCAGAAAGCCAACAATTGTTCGCATGGACTCATGCGAACTATGTCGAACATTCCTCTCCGAAATAGCCTTGCCAAAGCCCCAAGCTCGAAGTCCCTCGGAGGAGCAGGCTCATTTCGGTTCGAGCTCTCAACCCAAGGGAGAGATTGAAAGGTTCTGTTATTTGGGGCACGAACGAAAAAATAATATTTTTCCCAGGAGCTGATTTTTTCATCTCCTGGGGACAAAAATTGGGCCCGTTTTTGTCCGCTTCGGGGGCTTAAATAGAAGCGGAACGGGTTGGTGTGTTTAAGTACGAAACAAGAACGAAACTGTTCGGAGGTCGGTTCGACCCCCATCCATTTGCACACCATATAAAATGCTACGATGTAGCTTATGGAGTTCGGGTGCAACTGGTTGGGGCACACCCCATAGGCCGAACCGACCTCGAAAAGAAAAGGATGGATGGGAGGGATTAAACCTACAGACGCGTGTCTTAAAAACCACGTGTAGCACCCAGCGGGAGCCCGATGAGGTCGATCATCGGGACTGGGAATGACTATAGAATAGCCCGCCGCTGTTATGAGCGAACTAAGAAGGATAGTATGTGTTGGGGTAGCTTTAGTAGCAGAAAAAATCTCATCTACAGTTCTCTTCCTAGATCGCTTTGGGGAAGAAGAAGAAGCCATTTGAAAGATTTGAAAGATACGAACGAAGAGAGAGAAAGAAACAAAAGGATCGAAAGGATACCTGGATCTGTTTGAGAAACTTTGAAAATCACAGGGGAAGGACGATTCTTGCTTGTGAATGAAGAGTGGTTTTTCGCAGAAGTGATTTTTGGAGAAAAGAGGGGGTATATATAGAGAAGGAAAAAGTGTTTTGGGGAAAGTTGAAAAGTCACAAGATCTCCGCCATTGGATGCACCTCGATCCAACGGCGAACACGAAGGGTTGTAAATCTTAGCCGTTAGATGCAGTTCGATCTGACGGTGAATGCGAAAAGGCACTTCGAGGCTGCAGAAACAATCTTAGCCATTAGATGCAGTTCAATCCGACGGTTAAAATGAAGTGGCACCTAGGGATTAACATAAACTAACAAGTCAGATCTTAGCCGTCGGATGTAGTTCGACCGAACGGCAAAGACGAAAAGGTGCCTCGGGATGGAGGAAAACGTCACAGGCGGATGATTGATGGGACGCGATGCTTCTTGAAGAAGCTTCATAATGGGCAACAATGCGAACTGTGTTAGTGCGTGAATACAGTTCGCACTCCGAAAGGGGAGGAGTACTGATGTGGTCGAACTAACCACATTCAAACTGTCCCAAAAACCCGACCCGGAATTGAAGGCCAATCGGCGCGAACAGAATAAAGAAGTAATAGAGAACTTGTAAGCGAACAAGAATGTTCGTACACTGAGCGAACTGATCAGACTCACAGGCTAGAGTGTCGAACTGTGAGGTAAAATGTCAAGCTAAATCCAGACGAACTAATTCAAATTCGAGATAACTCCCACGATCGCGAGAATCTCGCCACTTTCCAAGTTTTCAGGAGAAATCCTAACTGCCACATTTCTTTTCCAAGAAACCACGTCTCTTTCAGGAAGTATATATATAACCTTTATTCTTCTATTTTGGACTACAATCACAATTATTTTCACATTAAGTATTACAAAAAAGCGAGCAATATTTTTGTGAGATTACTGACTTGAGCGTCGGAGTCCCTTCACCGGGAAAAACCCCCCGGTGTTTTTTGTTTTGCAGGTTTCTTTGATCGGAGAATTCCAGTCAACGCCGGAGAATTCCAATCGGCGTCGGAAAAGCAAAAGGATCGGAGTTACGACAAATCAAATATCTTCATCTAATGACTCACACCATCATCTTCATACGATGGTGGAGGTGGCATGGGACTCTTTCCCTTCCCACGAGAAGAAGATGTAGAAGCTCCTCTTCGAGACATAATTTAGGTAGAAGTAGAAATGTAGTAGAAGTAGAAGACTAGAAGTAGAAAATAAGAATTAGAAATGTAGTTGAAACTTCAAACAAGAATTTATGATTATGAATAGAGAGTGAACTAGAGATGCAAGGGAGAGCAAGAGAATTGGTGTGAAAAATACACATTTTGAACCCCTATTTATAGATTTCCAAAAAAGAAAATCAAAAAAAAAAAGACCCGCTTCGGTTCGAACCACCGAATCCAGTTTGGTTGAACCAGCGGTTCGAACGATCTCGGCCGTCGATCGCCAACAGTCAAACAATCTCGACCGCACGATTCAAAAATCAGGAAAAATCGCCGGTTCCGGTTCGGCCGGTTCGTAATGGCTAGATCATCCGGGCCGTTGATCTCCAACAGCTATATCCATTCGAATTTGGGTCGTACATGTCTCACAACCAAAAATTAAAAAAAAAGTTAAATTTAACCGCCGGTTCGCCGGTTTGAAAAAAATGGAACCGGAACCGAACTGGTTCCCGGCGGTTCCTGGTTCCGGTTCGGAACCGAAACTGAGTCAACGGTTCGCGGAACCGTTGACCGGCGGTTCGAACCGATCCGGTTCCGGTTTTCGGAACCGTTTGAACGTCTTTACTCACCACGCCTACGATGATAATAAAAAACCATCAAAATCACTCTACTATAACGATTATAACAATTGAGGCCATCACTGATCACTGGTTAATTGTATGAATAATAGATACACAATTAATCTTGATTTCGATGATAATGGAGAACTAACTCGTCCCATATTTATAGTCAACGACTCAGCATAAACGAGATTAAGATCTTAATAATTAAGTTCAATTGAAGTGATAATGACTAATTTGTTTGTTCGATTGATTAGTAATTAATTTGATATTAATTAGAGATATAATTAATTGCACCTTCTCCTCCATCATATTTGGGAACAAACTTGCACGTCCATCTCTCCTACTAATCTTTAATTCATTTTAATTCATCATAATTTGAACTTTCTAAATTAATTTTATCATATGTCACATATCTTAGATCCGTGCCCCGACCTGAGCCGACGTGTGGGCCGCCTACAGGCACACCCACGTGCATCCCCACCTAACCTGATGTCCATTAGTGATAGATATTAGAGCGAGACTATACACACCCCAATACTTATTGAACACACCCCACTTTTTGAAAAGTGAAAGACATAAAAATATAATTTTTGGGGTATGTGCAGTAATTTTGGGATGTGTATAGTCACGCCCTATATATTGTATATATACTCTTCAGATATTACGTGTATACTCTTAAGGTATTACACATTTATCATTAAGGTATTAAGCTTAAAGCATAAGGTATTGCATATGTACCTTTGAGATATTACATATTTACCTTTCAGATATTACATATGCACCTTTGAGGTATTACATATTTGAGTATAAGGTCTTAAGAAAAAGCAGTTGACTATTGTTTTTTAAGATAATTGGGTGACATTTTTGTAATAAGGGTGAAATATAGGGATATAAGTGTTTGACTTTGTGACATTTTAAGATTATTTTTTGATTTTGAGTGACATTTTTGTGATAAGGATGAAATATGGTTAATATTTGACTTTTGTTGTCATTTATGGGTTGGCAAGTTCAGTTGGGACAAATTAAAATGGCAAGTAGGCGAGTTGAGCTGGGACGGGGGGAGTATCTAATTAAATACAAAATGGATCAGTTTTTATATACTTTCAATACACATTTCGATCTAATTATTATTATATATGTGCATAAATCAATAACGAGAAAAGCTAAATGTAACAATATTATCACGTTGTTATATATCATATATATTATTGGAACAAAAATTAATATCTTAAAATCTTGATATTAATTGCAGATAATTGATAGATATTATTCAGACAAAAAAACCAATATCACAAAATATCGATATTATATTGATATAATATCACAAAATATCATGAAATCGAAGAAAAATAGCAATAAAAATGTCAATGAAACTATCAAATCATACCTTCGGATGAGTCAGAACCATTTAATGATATTTTGTGATATTGTAAAAATATAATATCGATATTTTGTGATATTGGTTTTTATGCGAATAACATCTATCAATTATTCGCAATTAATATCGATATTTTGCGATATGAATTTTTGTTCAGCAATATATATCGACAAATAACAGCATGACAATATTGATATATTTACATTTTTTTCATTATTGATTCATGCACAATAATATATATGGACAGTCTATAATTATATCAATATTTTGGAATATTGTATTTTATTAATATCAATAACTTGACAATAATTATTTTTATTGAAAATATGTATCGAACTTTTTGCGTGATAATATTTTTTATTGATTGATATTATTTAAATATATAGAATAGTAATTAGATTGAAATATGTATTGAAATTATATAAAAATCAATGAATTTTGTATCTAATTAGATATTTTACCAAATATAATAATTAATAAAAAAAATGATTTTTTTTTCTTTTTTCTTTTATCTACGTGGGATGATGATTTGGAGCACATCACCTGAGAGAGAGAGAGAAAAAGATAACGCCGTGAATAATATATTAACGATGTGTCGTTCTTATATCTTAAATTGATAGTTTTTAATCTTTCAACCCCTGAATTGAACACCACTTTTGCTCACAATTTGCACGTTCCTCTCCACCCCTAATCTTTAATTCATGGTACTTCATCACAATCTGGTGTTGAGGGACATTGTATAAAAATATCGATAAAAATTACGTAAATTTTTAAAAGAAGAAGTTGAGACTGAACATGACATTTTACAGAATATTATAACTAATCTTTACTGTTGAATCCGGCAAGAATTCCGATCAAAACAACTCAATGAAAAAACCGCAACAACACACACCCTTGTTTGTGTAGCTTATGAAACTCGAACGAAACGAAAACAAAACGAACAAGACAACGATATACATGGTTCGACCAACAACTAGGTCTACATCCACGGGGAGATCACAGCCAATTCACTATCACACAGCAAGAATTCGATTACAAGAAGATAACCCAGAAACTAGGGTTTTGCATGTAAACCTACACACACTCTCTAGCTTCTATCTCTCTCGAATTTTGATGTTTTCTTGTGAATCTAGCTGCAATGTATGCATGCTTATATATACTACTAAAGCCCTCAATCAATTGAAGTAACCACCCAGCGGATAAGTTTGAATTTCTGTTACAAATCAAATCTGCCGCTGAAGAACCCTAACTAACCGCTATACTTAAACTAACTACCTCAGACCGCCCGCCTGCACCGAATTGCCTGATTCAGTCGGTTTTCCTCCGGTTCTGCATGAGCTGGATCCGGTTCCACAATCTTCACTTCAAGCTGGATTTAATCTTCATATTTACATATACATATATTGAACTTAAAATTTAAAATAAAGATATATTTAAAGAATGTAAATATAGTTAATAAAGAACTATATAAACATAGTGATAGAAATTCAGAATATTCAAATGCATTATATTAGTATCATAATGAACTTCAATGAGGTTAGGATGACATCTAAATTTAAACAATATTTCGAGTATGCTTTCGCGGATGTTTTCAAGCCAATCATTTCAACTATAATAAGCTAATTTTGTTTTTAAACACCGACTTTCCTCAGTCTCACTAATTCCCATATTTGGAGACTTGCTTCCACTTTATTGTCGTCACGGAATAAGACGATTTCATAGGAATAAAATTGAGAAGGAATCGTGCATCCATGGTAAGAAGTGAGAAGAGAATATATTGTCATGAAAGCGAGTCGTACAAGAAGAAGGATCAATACAAACTGAGTCTGAAATTCACAACAACAAATTAATCAGGTTGAATTTCAGGTAATGATGACAATGATGATCACCAAAACCATCCAAATCATGCACGCACGCTTAACCACACTACTAATATTATAGTAATTGCCACCAACCATTATCAATTAATATTAATCTTGCTCGTTATCTAAATGAATAATGACTTTAAAGAATTTCTCTTGTGCATTAGGTGTATTCATTCATGTATTCGAGTCCGATTTGGGTCGTTCTAACCCATATCTTTTTTTTTTTTTTCCTGCAAGTATTATTATATTTTTGGTCTGTCCTTAATGTTTTGTTAGTGTTAGTTTCAAGTGGTTCAGAGATTCTGGGGTATATGAATATTTATTACTTTTTCCAATGTTTAGTCTATCTTACTTACAAAGCTGCTGCAAGTTATCGATGTTTGCAGCAACTATAATTAGTCATGTTCGCAGCGATACTAGACTGCAGCATTGAACACTTCGAGTTTATATGCGGCAGAATTGTTTGATAGAGTTTCAGCATGAAGTGTGAGCCTTTAACTAGAGAGTTAGAAGACCGATAAACAACATGCAATAAGCGATATAAAAATGCAGCATATAAGATATGAACAGTGAATGCAACATGTATATATGAAAACACAAGGATGAATCCTTCTAAACTCATTTATAGTGATTTGAATGTTGTGTAATCTTTTTACGTCCATTCTGCTCCTTCACTAGGAGGAATTCCACTAACCTTGTTTGATTTACTGAACCTTTCCTAACAAACACTAGCCTAATAGAAAAACTTACTAAAGCTCTTACTTCCACACATGTTTTAGCGGCTTCATAGGCTAACTCAAACTAGTTGAAGGTAGCACAATTCATGAACGTCATTGTCTTCTTGATCCTCTTTGCTGCCCAATCTTTATTTTCATTAACTCCAATTGATCTTCAATAGTCCTGTGTTGCCTTCCTGGTCAGTTTATTGGTTGAATTTATCTTTAGGGTACAATCATTAATGTGCACCTACAAGTTTTCATTGAATTCTTCTTGTCTTTTTCTTGCAGTCTCATTCAGGCGGTTGTCCTTCCTTGTCGCAGCTTTGCAATTTGTTCAGGCCAAGGTGTCGTCACCACATTGGTTCTTCGCACCTGTTAGTTTGTCGTTTTCTTCAACGGCCTGATTTGACTTTGGTTCTTTGCAGTGACAACTGAAGTTGTTCTTCCTCATATTCTTGACTTTTGATGATCCTATAGAAGATCTTGCTTGCACTATTAGCGACACCACCATCTCCTTCTCCGTCATCTCCTCTCCTTTACTTCTGCTAGCTCTTCTCATTCTTCTCCTTATAAGCAGAGTCTCTTCTTCATATTCTTCCACCTCAGCGTCCTTTCTCTCTTCTGCATCAACATGCAAGGTTGCAGCAGACTTGGCTTCAACAGTAGCTGTATGCAACATTTTTTCTTCTATTATTTTCCCCCGTTTTGTCATTATTCTTTGGGGGTGCAGCTCGACGCCCTATTGCAGTTGATTTAGCTGTTGGCTCTAGGTTTCAGAAACCAACTAGCATTTGATGCATTTCTCCAATAAAAAAACTCCATATTGCAAAACCGATCATCTATACTCTGCACTCGTTGGCCTTGAGCAGAAACATCCACAGGGTACAAAACTGTTGAATGCACACTGAGAGTGTTAGTGCATGATGGATGCCAAAGAATCTGATGTTGCTTCTGTATTGGCTTCAGTAGTTATCTTGGCTCGATTGCGGATTATGTGCTTTTTATTCCACTCATCGTTCATCATTGCAGTTGCAGAGACGGATTTTGGAAGCTCTTCCAATGTAGTTGCCATCTTCTTCTCCAGTCCTTTATATTCAGAGGATGCATCTTTTGTTCTCGTACAGCATCTGTGAAAAGAGTCTTCTTCTGAACATAAGGAACGAATGCCCGCTGCAAGTTTGCTTCTTCTGGTTGCAGCAAGGATTGTTGAAAAGCAACATCCAACTCCTGGATACCTTATCCTTCTTGCTCACCACTGCATCAACTCCTGCTCTAAGTCTAAGTTTCTTGCAGCAGTACGCGTGTTAGGGGATAACACTTTACTTCTTTGGAGCATCACGCATCCTCCTTCTCTGCAGCAGATGGCACTGCAACTTTTGCCAGTATTGGGAGTTTCGCCTGCAGGCCAACTTATAAAGGAATAAAAAGAGAGAAAATAAAATGAAGCAATCAACATATTGCATTAGCTAGCCTCCTAATTCGGAGTTTGCCTGCACACCAACTTAGGCCAACTGCTTGGGTGAAGCTCTATTTAATTGTCTTGCTTTGGAATTATATATATATTTCTTGCTTACTCATCTTAAATAATAATGCTTCTTCTTTCACATTCAAATTAATTTTGTCTCTTGTTATTCTCATTTTTAATTGGGACTGAATTTCTATCCCGAAAAAATTCATTATTTGTCCTTTTCTAAGCCACTGTCATTATTAGATTTTGGTCATCTAACTGACAATTTGTCCGTTTTTGGTCACTTTTTCGTTGGATTTCGATTTTCCAGTCAGTGCACTATGCTCGCCCCCCAATCTGTAGCTGAAAATTCAAAAATCCGGCAAAACAACCAAAATTTGACGATTTTTCAATTATAAGATCAAAATTGGAGGTCGAAAGTTTTCCCATTTGTATCCTTGTAATTTCATCTTAATTGTAATCATATTCTTAATCTCATATGGTATGATTATAAAGTATTTTCATTTTCATTAATATAATTTGTTATTGGCTTAAATGCATAAGTGCAACTCTAAATTTAATTCATAAATGTATTTATCACGAAGAGGTCGCATAAGATGAACCAGTCAGACTCCACATATTCAAGTAGGATTATGCTTCACCTAGAAATGCAACACCTCTAAAATTTAAATTTATCTCAGTCGTAGTATTCTTTTTTGGACTTCAAAAATTGACTAATTAATGCATGTAAACCGTTTTGCAATGGCAGATCTCAATTAACTTAACCACATTTATTTTCAACTAGAGAAATCGGTTTATCGATCAATCTATTATCCATCTTGCTCAACATGTATCTATTAATTAATCTACTAAATTAAGCATTCTCTTAAAATACTATATAAGTTAATTGGTCCAACAAAATGCTAGACAACTAATCAAAGAATGAAATTAAGTGCGTGGGTGGATGATCTCTCTTAATGATCTCGGCCGGCCTAGTTATTATTAATCAATCAATCAATCTTGTGCATTTGATTCGATTGATATCATCCATCATCGTCAAAATAAATAATCAAATAAATTAATTAATGGCGTAACTTTAAAAAAAATTATCAATTTTTCAAAAATTACAAATTTATCGTCGCTTTAATTTCCAAAAAAAAGATATTAAGATCAAATTGCAAAATAACGCAAAAATATATGATGGAGCCTAGAACGTGCATGCAAATTACAAGTATATATATGATGGAGGGTAGGACGTGCATTCAATGAATAAGCTGCCAGCCAACCTAACTAGCTAATATATATATATTATTTGAAAAGAAAGATCAGTAAATAATAATGTGGTAGATGTTGTTGATGAGTATAATAAATATATCATCAACATACATACATACATAGGAGTAAAAAAGAAAAGAAAATGAAGCAAGCATACTGTATTTTGATGATGGTTGTTGTGATAATAGGAATGATGAGCCATGAAACTGAGCTTCAACACAGTTTGAAGAGCCTACTTGAGAGCTCTCCTATAATCGGAACTCTCGCGTCTTTCAATCCCTCATCGTATGGTTCAGTTGGCATAAACGAAATTGTTAAACTTTTTAGTTGAGAAATTATTATTTTAGAGAGATTTTATCCATCATGAATTATTTGAATTTTAAAAGGTTTGCAGAGAATTATGAAGGAGATGGGGAAAGAGGCAGAAGAAGATAGTTGTGGAGAATTGGGATGTAGATGGGAGAAGAGGTGGAAGGAGATGGCATTCAATTCCCCTTTTTTTTTTTCCCCTTTTAATTTATGTAATGTTTACATTTATTTTTTAATATATACCGTGGTTATTCCAAATTTTCACTCAATATTTTATATATATATATATATATATATATAGAATTTATAATTTAAATCAATTAATTCATTTAATGATAATTGCTAACAATTAGTAACCCATGAAATTTTAATGATAATTAATAACATTTTGTAACCTATGAAAATTTTGTCAAGATAGTATAATGGCGTAATTGCAAAAAAGAATCACTACTTATTAAAAAATTGTAAATTTCTAATCCTCACTTTTCAATAATTGCCAAAAAAAAAAAAAACAATTAACATTTGTTTACTGTTGCAATTAATTTGGCCACTTTTGAATTTTCCGGCAACCGGAGTCCACGTAATTAATGAGAGTTGTGATTTAATTATCTTCAAATTAAAGAAAAAATATTTAAATCAATATATTAGAGACAACATTATTTTGATGTAGATAAAGAATTTTATGGTTGTGTAGCTTATGTGACGTCTTCATGATGAATTTAAACACCAATGAATAAATTCGAATTGCAAAATGAAGTATGTGGCTTTTTTTTGCTAATTTTTGAAAGGTTTGTATTAAATTGCAACTTTAACAAAGGTGATGATTTTATTTTGCAATTTGCTTTTTAAATCCTTTTTTGTTGGAAATGACGTGGCATCCAATGTGGCATGTGACGTGGCATGTTTGCCGGACATGTGGACTCCGGTTGTCGGAAAATTCAAAAGTGGTCAAAATTGCAACAATGAACAAAAGTTGTGATTTTTGTTTTTTTTTTTTTTTTTTTGTTTTTTTTTGCAATTATTGAAAAGTGGGGTTCTATCTTTCTCTCTGCAAAAACCTCTCAAACCCTAAAAGCTCTAAAGTACACTATTGTAGTGGAGGGAAGACTCATCAACCTTGAAGGGTTGAGAGACAATCCCGAGTTTTATGTTGAAACTATCGAGAATATCTTCAGAAAGCTGCAAGATACAAATATAGTTGTCATTGTTCAGGATCCAGGATGCAGTTATTCTGAAGCATCTGTGAAGAGCTTCTACTCCACAACTAGGGCAAATGAATCTGGGAAAGCCATTATGTTCTCAGTGGCTGGAAAAGAATATGAGGTCTCTATCGCAACCATTGGCAAAGCCTTCCACATCAGCTCTGAAGGTTTAGATGTGGATGCCCTAGCACAATTCGCAAAAGATAACTCCAATGAGATGTGGGAACTCTTCACCGGTGAAGTGAATAGTGAAGTAAGAAGGAGCACTCTGAAGAAGGCCTTGAAGCTGCTAGAGTACTCGTTGTTGCATGACAACTGCACCGACATCATTGAGGGCAGATTGGGGTGCTACGATAAGTGCACCGACCTCCGGTTTAGGATGATGTCAACAATAATGGCCGGTGAATCTGTCAACTGGAGCAGGTTCATTCTTCAGAGGATCTTTGAAGAAACGTCAAAGGCCACTCATCGGAGAAGTTATGTATAACATCCAAACTAGATGTAGTTATAAATATATACATGAATGAGGATATAACATGTTAAAAATTCATTTAATTACCTAAATTAGAAGCCCAAATGTTGTTCAATTTTTAGATCCAAATCAAACTTCATTTTTTTAGCCCAAACATTGGCCCATAAGTTTAGCCCAATTCTTTGAGGAGAAGCTTTGTCATTGCTTCTTTGCTTCCAATGAATCACGCGTGTATTACCTTTTTGCTTCAACTTATACAAGGATAAGATAACACCCCTTTCTTCCCCATTTCATTTTCAGCAACTTTTGTAGGAATTTGGTATGTGTAAGGGGTAAAGATTTAATTCAATTTATTGTTCATCTTCTTGTTGCTATGTATCTAATTATTTTTTTGTATATATCTATCAACCTATCTCTCTCTCTCTCTCTCTCTCTCTCTCTCTCTCACCGTCGACCATCGCCGCTGTCTAGGGTTGGCGGCACCGTGCGTGAGGTGTGGGGTGCAGCGTCGTCGGCGGCGGCGCTGAGTGTGTGTGTTGCGTGTGTGTGCGGCTGTGTGTTTGTGTGTGTGTGGTATGCGTGAGTGGGTGTGTGCGTGTGTGTAGCTGGTTTGGAGGGGGCACCGCCGTGAGTGGCGACGCCGTGCAGAGAGGCTGGACAGCAGGGGAGGAGAAGGTGCGGGTTAGGGTTTCAGTTTGAAATTTTGATTTGTTGCAAGGACCTTCCTGTAATTTTTCCCCAATTTTTGATTTATTACTTTTCAGTCCCTGAATTTATGTAGTATTGCATTTTGACCTTAGTATTATGCTGAATTTATAATCGAACCCTAGAACTACACCGAAACTATATTATGAACCCAAAATTCAATGATAAATGTATTTATACTACTGTACCGCGTTATAGACATTGGTTTTAATCCACGATTGATACGAACAACGAATTAAACTTCAAATGAGAGAAACACCCTAGTTCGTTCAGTTACACCTTTATCCAAGAACCTTTGATTAATATCGTATATTAGGAATTTAATACTGTAAGTATTTTTATAGATATTTAAGTTAGAGACTAAGTCAACTCCTAAAATTTGTAGGAAATACGAACAAGGAACCGGAGTAAGGAAGTGTGCCAACGGAAGCTTTTTGGACACGGGTTATTATATTCGAAGGTGGGGGTAAATGCTTGTTGTTTACTACTTTATTTAATGAACATGATTAAATGCGACTGTGCTATATGTGATTATCGTACCTTTATGGGATTTAAACGTTGATCTTCAGCGTTTATTTCCAATATAATGTGATAAATGTACAATGTTAATGATCATGGTGGAATTTCATTCACGGTGGGTTAAATACCCGAAGGGTTTCAAAGATGGCCCTTTTTCACGCTGGACTTAAAGACTCCAGATTTCATGACGGGCTAGCTACCCGACGGTTTCAAATATGGCCCACTTATGTTGGATTTAAAAACTCCAAATTCATGCCGGGCTTAAAGACCCGAGTAATGTTATGATAATTTATTATGGTTATGTGCAGTGAATATTTGATGATTGAAATAATGTGCTTACGTGTCTCCCTTTCCACCTCACTGAGTGATTTTCTTGCACTCACCCCTTCCATGATTTTATAGCAACAGATAAACACTGGTACGGAGAAAGGCAGAACATAACGTCTGATACTTTTGCATGTATAAAAGAATGTATATTTTATATCAGTATGCTCTGAAAAGTATTAGCTTATGTTATGAAACTTATTAACTTTCTGCTGTAAATTTTTCTATAACTCTTTTTACTTTACGGATATTTGAATTTAGTGATGTTTCGGTTATTTATCTTTTGTCGAAATTTTAAATATCGCTGCATTCCCCTTTTCTTTTTCTTTTTTAAATTTCTGCGTGTACTCTGATTTTAAGGTAATCATTTGGTAAATTGTTTTATTTATGAAATATTCGAAAATGGGGTGTGACAGTATTGGTATCAGAGCCAGGCTCGACCATTTTTCGTAGAGCCTTGCTCATAAAATCATGGGTGTATATTAATGTATACGAACTGTATTGTTAAGTATGTAATTTAGTCAGACAGTTCTGTTCCACCTTCATCCGCCAGGTATGTTTATAATTTATGATGTGATTATTATTATGTGTTGTTGGGATTTTATGTTGCTTGTACAGAAGAATGAGATTGGTGGAATATAAGTGGGTGTAATTATGGATTAACTATAGAACTTACGTACGAGTTTGTAGGTGACAGATGGCACCTGTGTATAGAACTGCTATGAAAAGAATGCCTAGGTATGAGACCGCATGAGCTAGGGCTACACGGCTATTCTACGAGAGCAGCATAGCTGGTGATGTATCCATTGGGGAGCATAATATTGCTCGACTCTTTCATTGCTGGCGTGAGGTGGGAGATGTCACAGGCCGGATAGGTAATACAGATGCTACAAATCGTCTCATAGAGACGTTGCCGGGTCAGTGGACTGCAAGGGTCCGATTAGTGTTCAGGGACGAGATAGTGCATTCGGGGGTGGATGACACTCCGAGTATGGATTTTGGAAGGATGGCACAGCAGTTAATGGACCTCTGGATGAGGTATGAGCAGCCACCCTCGCCAGAGAGGGGACCGTTTGACCAGTCCAGCGAGGATTCAGACGGGGAGGAGGACGAGGAGGAGGATCCGGAAGAGGATCCTGAGGAGGATATGGAGGAGCGGGAACCTGGTGTTGTGCCACCGGGGGTTCAGAGACCTCCGTCCCCACCGGCTGCCATGGCATAGGGGATGGTTTAGCAAGTAGGATCTAGTCTACTTGCTGATTTAAAATGATACACTTTTTGTGTATATTATATGTATATATAACCGTACATCGTAGTTTGGGGAAAATTGATAAATGCATATATTATTATAGGGTGTGGATGCAGTTCGACCATTTTGATGTGTATATAGGATTAGAGCCACCCGCACTCAACAACCTAGTATGCTCACTAGGAAATTTTGTTCGATTAATATATATAAATATATATATATATTTACGATGATTAACCTTCTCGATGATATAATTGTCTTATGTACAAAATCCTTTTCCTTTTATTTTTGCGAGAGTTATAGGGTTTTGGTCTTTTCTAATCAGGATCATGCCAAAAGGGAGACCACGAAAGAATCTACAGGCCGCAGACCAGATGTCAGATAACTCGGCATCAAAGCCAAACATACCTGAAGGGTCGACACCACCACAGCCTACGACTAGTCGATCAGTTTCAAGACCACCAAATAGGGAGCCTATGGAGGATCTGATCACAGTACTACGTAGTCTAGCAGAGCGTCTGAGCAATGAGAATGTGACTACTGTATCGGTAGAGCCAAGAGAAGACATGAATCGAGTAATCGAACTCTTTCGACGCTTTAACCCACCGGTTTTCAGCGGGAAGGGCGAACCGCAGATATTGAAGAATGGCTGAGAGCTCTTGACCGGCTGTTTGCCCATTTGATCTGCACCGAAGCATAAAAAATTTCTTGTGCAATATTTCAATTCATGGAAGAAGCCAGCCATTGGTGGGAATCGTATAGTCAGACCCTGACCATGGAAATGAGAAATGAGATGACATGGGTGGAGTTCAAGGAGATCGTTATGCAGAATTATCTGCCTCAATCTTACCGAGATAGGAAGGAGATGGAGTTCCTACATCTCCATCAAGGAACTATGACGGTGGATGAATATGAACGAAAATTCAACCAGTTGAGTAGATATGCAACTCATCTGGTGGACACAAAGGTAAAGAAAGCAAGACGTTTCTGTCGAGGACTACGCCTGGATATTGGTGTAATATTGGCAATGCAAGGAGAGACAACGTACGTGGAAATGGTTGAAAGGAGTTTGGAAGTGGCTTCACGTATGCATACGGAAACTATGGTCCCGAGAAGACCAATGGAGGGGCCGGGAAAAAGAAAGTGGAGTGGCCCGAATCAGTACAGGGACCTAAACCCAAATAAGCGACCCGCAATTAGAAACACTTCAAGTGCTCCTATGACGAATACCAGACTTCCTTGTTTCCAGTGCGGGAAGAATCATTCAGGACAATGTTTGCTTAGGTCGGGGCGATGTTATTGGTGCAAGGAACCAGGGCACAATAGAGATGTTTGCCTAAAACGGCCACGTGAGGGCCCAACGACAGAGACGAGGCCCAACTCGGGAAGAGCTCGAGTCTTTGATCTCACCCGCAATGAAGCTGCTGATGAGCTGGAGACTATGACAGGTATGTTATCAGTTTGTAACTTACCTGCACTCGTCTTATTCGATACAGGGGCAACCCATTCTTTTATTTCTGTCAAGTTTTATAATCTTTTGGGATTAGAAAATTTTCGGTAGACGATAGCACCTTAGAGGTTAGTATACCATCGGGGAAAACAGTAAGGACCCAACGGGTGTGTCGAAACTTAGGAATAGCCTTTGAAAATAAAACCATCTATGCTATATTGCACGTGTTGGAGATGAAGGACTTCGATGTAATCCTAGGGATGGATTGGCTTAAAAATAACCATGCCACAATCAAATGTCACCAGAGGGAAATCCTTTTTGAACCACCTGAGGGTGAAAAGTTTATGTTCTTCGGAACTCGTTTTGGGTTAAATCTTAAGGTTATTACGGCAATGCAAGCCATAAAGTTGCTTAAGGGAGGAGAATGTGAGGCGATGTTGGTTAATTTAGTGGATCCTTACCAAAACCCAGATCCCATTGATGGAGTTCCAGTGGTGAATGAATTCAAGGATGTCTTTCCGGAGGAGTTACCTGGTCCACCACCAGATAGAAAAGTGGAGTTCGGGATAAAACTGGTACCTAGATCTGCACCAGTGTCTAAAACATCGTATTGGATGACACCAAAAGAGCTACAGGAATTAAAGGTTCAACTACAAGAACTTATAGAGAAAGGTTTCATCCGTCCAAGTGTATCACCATGGGGAGCTCCGGTGCTATTCGTAAAGAAGAAGGACAGAACTTTCCGAATATGCATAGATTACCGAGAGCTAAACAAAAGGACCATAAAGAATAAGTATCCTCTACCTCGAATTGAGGATCTGTTTGACCAGCTAAGAGGTGCGAGTGTATTCTCCAAGATCGATTTAAGATCCAAATATCATCAAGTGAAGATTAAGAAGAAAGATATATCCAAGACAGCTTTCCGAACAAGGTATGGTCACTACAAGTTTGTAGTGATGCATTTTGGATTAAACAATGCACCAACAATTTTCATGGATATGATGAATCGCGTCTTCCACCCGTATTTCGATCGTTTCATGATAGTATTTATTGATTATATTTTGATCTACTCGGACAACAAGACGCACCATGAAGAACACTTAGAATCGCATTAGGGATTTTGCGAAGGGAAAAATTATACGCAAAATTCAAGAAGTGCGAGTTCTGGTTAAACAGGGTATCCTTTCCTGGACACATTGTGTCTGAAAAGGGAATAAAAGTGGACCCTGCCAAGGTAGAAGCGGTTAGTAACTGGAAGGCACCGGTGAATGTAAACGAGGTGCGAAGTTTTCTCGGATTGGCAGGATATTATAGGAGATTCATTGAAGGATTCTCCAAGATCGCTACTCCCATGACCCGTTTGACTCGAAAGGATACGAAGTTCCAATGGACTGATCAGTGTGAGCAGAGTTTTCAAGAGTTAAAGAGAAGGCTAATTACTGTACCAATATTGGTAGTTCCGGATGGAACAAAAGGATTTGTAGTTTACAGTGATGCATCCAAACAAGGGTTAGGATGTGTTTTGATGCAACAAGGAAAGGTGGTAGCTTATGCATCAATACAATTAAGAATCTATGAGCAAAATTATCCGACTCATGATTTGGAGTTAGCGGCCGTAGTGTACGCTCTTAAGATTTGGCGACACTATCTACATGGAGGGAAATGCGAGATTTACACTGATCATAAGAGGTGAAGTATTTCTTTGAGCAAAAAGAACTAAATATGAGGCAACGGAGATGGTTGGAATTGGTAAAGGACTATGATTGTACAATCCTTTACCATCCGGAAAAGGCGAACGTCGTTGCCGATGCGCTTAGCCGAAAGAGATCTTGAGAGGTAACTTGTCAACTTACCAGCCAAGATACGTTGGCAAGAGAGATGGCTCGATTAAGTTTGGAGATAGTTGTACCGCCAAACAGTATCAAGTCTAGGATTACAGCGTTGACGGTACGACCCACTTTACGGGAACAGATAATAGAAGTCCAACGAGGTGACAAGTTCCTACAACGAATAAAGGAACGTTTGGAGAAAGGAGAAGCAGAAGGATTTATGAAGTCTGCCGATGGAGCTATTATATTTAGGGGAAGACTTTGCGTGCCAAAGAATGATGAGCTGAGAAATAGAATTCTGGATGAAGCACACTCCACTCCGTACTCAACCCATCCTGGAGGCACGAAAATGTATCAAGATCTCAAGAAAATTTTCTGGTGGCGGAACATGAAAGGCAGCATTGGACTTTTTGTTAAAAGATGTCTCGTCTGTCAGCAAGTAAAAGTGGAACATCAACGACCCAGAGGGATGCTGGTATCACTGGAAATACCAGAATGGAAATGGGAGCATATCACCATGGATTTTGTTGTAGGATTACCCAGAACAAGACAAGAAAACCAGGCAGTATGGGTAACTATAGATAGATTAACTAAATCTGTGTATTTCCTGCCAATCAAGATGACTTTCGAGATAGATAGGCTGGCACGAATCTATTTAAAGGAGATAGTCCGACTTCATGGAGTACCGATTTCTATCGTTTCCGATAGAGATCCTCGTTTTACATCTTGTTTCTGGTATAGCTTACAAAAGGAATTAGGGACCAAGCTAGCCTTCAGTACAGCTTTCCATCCACAGACAGATGGACAAACTGAGCGGACAATCCAAACTCTGGAAGATATGCTGAGAGCTTGTGCGCTAGATTTCCATAGGAGTTGGGAGGAACATCTGTTTCTGGTGGAATTCGCCTACAATAACAGCTATCAATCCACCATAGGAATGAGGAGTCCTACGCCGATAAAAGAAAAGGAGAGCTAAAGTTTGAAGTAGGTGAAAAAGTTTTTCTAAAAGTATCGCCTACTAAAGGGATCTATCGTTTTGGAAAGAAGGGTAAGTTAAAACCAAGGTATATAGGTCCGTATGAAGTTCTTGAACGGATAGGCGAGGTAGTGTACCGACTTGCATTACCTCCAGATTTCGCAGGCATTCACAACGTATTTCATGTATCTATGCTACGGAAATACGTATTTGATCCGAGTCATGTAATTCATCAAGAAAGTATTGGACTCGAGAAAGACATGTCTTATGAAGAGACTCCTGTTGCAATATTAGATAGAAAGGTTCTTAAACTTAGAACCAGAAATAAAGTCTTAATAAAGGTGCAATGGAGTCAACACAATCCCAATGAGGCCACGTAGGAGGATGAAAGAGAGATCGTTTTGAAATACCCGAATCTACCTTACTTCGGTACGTTTTAAATTTTGTGGATGAAATATCTTTTAGGAGGGAAGAATATAACATCCAAACTAGATGTAGTTATAAATATATACATGAATGAGGATATAACATGTTAAAAATTCATTTAATTACCTAAATTAGAAGCCCAAATGTTGTTCAATTTTTAGATCCAAATCAAACTTCATTTTTTTAGCCCAAACATTGGCTCATGAGTTTAGCCCAATTGTTTTAGGAGAAGCCTTGTCATTGCTTCTTTGTTTCCAATGAATCACGCGTGTATTACCTTTTTGCTTCAACTTGTACAAGGATAAGATAACACCCTTTTCCTTCCCCATTTCATTTTCAGCAACTTTTGCAGGAATTTGGTGTGTGTAAGGGGTAAAGATTTAATTCAATTTATTGTTCATCTTCTTGTTGCTATGTATCTACTTATTTCTTTGTATATATCTATCAACCTATTTATCTCTCTCTCTCTCTCACTCTCTCTCTCTCTCTCTCTCTCTCTCACCGTCGACCACTGCCGCTGTCCAGGGTTGGCGGCGCCGTGTGTGAGGTGTGGGGTGTAGCGCCGCCTCCGGTGACGCTGCGTGTGTGTGTTGCGTGTGTGTGCAGCTGTGCGTGAGTGGGTGTGTGGTGTGTGTAGCTGGTTTGGGGGGGCATCGCCATGAGTGGCGGCACCGTGCAGAGAGGCTTAGCCGGCGACGGGTCAGTCGCCGGAAGTGTGTCTGGCGGCAGCAGGGGCGGCTGGGAAACAGGGGAGGAGAAGGTGGGGATTAGGGTTTCAGTTTGAAATTTTGATTTGTTGCAAGGACCTTCCTGCAATTTTTCCCCAATTCTTGATTTATTACTTTTCAGTCCCTGAATTTATGTAGTATTGCATTTTGACCTTAGTATTATGCTGAATTTATAATCGAACCCTAGAACTACACCGAAACAATATTATGAACCCAAAATTCAATGATAAATGTATTTATACTACTGTACCGCGTTATAGACATTGGTTTTAATCCACGATTGATACGAACAACGAATTAAACTTCAAATGAGAGAAACACCCTAGTTCGTTCAGTTACACTTTTATCCAAGAACCTTCGATTAATATCGTATATTAGGAATTTAATACTGTAAGTATTTTTATAGATATTTAAGTTAGAGACTAAGTCAACTCCTAAAATTTGTAGGAAATACGAACAAGGAACCGGAGTAAGGAAGCGTGCCAACGGAAGCTTTTTGGACACGGGTTATTATATTCGAAGGTGAGGGTAAATGCTTGTTGTTTACTGCTTTATTTAATGAACATGATTAAATGAGACTGTGCTATATGTGATTATTGTACCTTTATGGGATTTAAACGTTGACCTTCAGCGTTTATTTCCAATATAATGTGATAAATGTACAATGTTAATGATCATGGTGGAATTCCATTCACGGCGGGTTAAATACCCGAAGGGTATTAAAGATGGCCCTTATTCACGCTGGACTTAAAGACTCCAGATTTCATGGCGGGCTAGCTACCCGAGGGTTTCAAATATGGCCCACTTATGTTGGATTTAAAAACTCCAAATTCATGCCGGGCTTAAAGACCCGAGTAATGTTATGATAATTTATTATGGTTATGTGCAGTGAATATTTGATGATTGAAATAATGTACTTACGTGTCTCCCTTTCCACCCCACCGAGTGATTTTCTTGCACTCACCCCTTCTATGATTTTATTGCAACAGATAAACACTGGTACGGAGAAAGGCAGAACATAACGTCTGATACTTTTGCATGTATAAATGAATGTATATTATATATCAGTATGTTCTGAAAAGTATTAGCTTATGTTATGAAACTTATTAACTTTCCGCTGTAAATTTTTCTATAACTCTTTTTACTTTACGGATATTTGAATTTAGTGATGTTTCGGTTACTTATCTTTTGTCGAAATTTTAAATATCGCTGCATTCCCTTTTTTTTTTTTAAATTTCTGCGTGTACTCTGATTTTAAGGTAATCATTTGGTAAATTGTTTTATTTATGAAATATTCGAAAATGGGGTATGACATTATGGGATTGTCATCTATGTTTTGATGAACTATTCGGGCGTCCCACTGCAAGATCCAGTTCCCAATGCTGCTGGTAAGTTCCTTGGTGAACCCAAGAAGGGGAAGAAAGTGTAGCCCAAGGAAAAACAAGCCAGCACCCCCTCTGTAGAGGCTTTAAAGAAAAAAAGAGGAAGATGTTGCAGAGGGAGGATCTAGAAATGAGAGAGCTCCTGCAAAGGCGGCCGCCAAGAAGAAGAAGGTCGTAAAGCCTTTGCAGAAGGTGGAGCTAAAGAAGGCTGCAGCAGGAGAGGAGACTGTAGCAAGTGGATGGATGCAGCAGGAGACAGTGCAACAACTGAATATGTTGCTGTTGTTGTTAATGTTGTTGTTGTTGTTGTTGCTGCTGCTGCTGATGTTGGAGCAGCGGTTGAGACAGTAGATGCAGCTACTGAAGCTGAAGGGGATGCTGGTTGCAGCAAGGACACCTAAGAAGAGCCGAGGTAAGCAGAAGGCCAAGAAGCTTGCCAGGGCAGCTAGTCTTGTTGCACCCATAGACTGCAGTAGCGCATCTACTGCATCCAAGAGAGAAGATCACACCATGGAGATGGAGGGTGTGGATCAAATACAAGCTTCCAGCCCGGTAGAGGAGAGGGAGGCAACAGGGAATGAAAGATGAGAAGATGCTCCCATCATAATTGCGATTGATGGTGAGAAGACAGAGGAGCCCACCGGCGAAGGTAAAGAGGGTTCCGAAGAAGCCCCGGAAGTTGCAGCAGGAGCAGCTAAACTTCCATCTACCTCAGCACCGAAGAAGAAGAGAGTTTTTCGGAAGAAGGATGGCCCCTGGAAGAGGATATGCAAGAGGCTGATCCAGAGACTGCTGAAGGAGAAGCTAGGAAAGAGTGAGAATGTCACGATCCTCTCCTTACAGCAAGAGGAGGAGGAGGCAAAGAAGATAAGGGAGAGCTTGGTGAAGGATGTCTTCAAGATGTCTTTCAAGATCTTCGATGATCAGAACATGAAGAGCCTCCCTGTCTGAAAGGATATGCAGATGCAGGAGAGCTAGGTGCTGCAGCATTTGGAGGATTGGACAGTGATGAAATAATACCTCATGTTGTGGGTTTGAACAAGGGATGTGAAGATGTTGCTTGACTATGTCCCTCCTGCAGACGCACAAGAAAGGATTGCTGCAACCAAAGCTAGGAGCTCTCCAACCTTTGACATTGTGATGAGTAGTTTACCTCTGATCGTGATGCTACAGCAGATCAGCGAAGAGGAGGAGCAGGTAGACTACGAGGATTTACCAAAGTATCAGGGAGATACTGCACAAGATCAAGAGCTATCAGACATCATCAAGTCTGTACTAGCATGTCTTCCCGATGCTGAAGACACCGATTATACAACGATGAAGAAGGTTACGGAGGTAGGTATCCCAGTACTGGCAGAAGTTGCAGTACTGTCTGTTGCAGGATTGCTAGATGCAGCAGAGTCACATGATACAGCAAAAGACAAAAAGATTGAACAGGAACCTTCTATGGATGATGCTGCAAAACATCTGTCTCCTAGTGATGCTGTTCAAGAAAGCCTTAATGAAGAATGCTGCAAGCACGAAGAGAAGGAGCTAGCACCTACAAAAGAAAAGGTGGAGTACAACAAGCAAGAAGATGAACTTACTGCAGGAGGAGATGAAGGCTGTAAGTAGGATGATGTCGAGCTTGCAACAAGAGAAAGCGAAGAGGCCAAGCAGTAAGAGGCACCTCAGCAGGAGGTTGAAGCTGCCGAAAGGAAGGGTGGTAAAGAAGAGAAGGAGAAGTGCAACGAACCAGTGGTTGTTTCAGAAGAAGTACAGTAGCTAGAGGAACCCAAAGAGGTTGATGTTGCTGCCAAGGACGAGGAAGCAGTAGAGACCCTCGACGATGTCCTTGGAGATTGCTTAGATGGATCTGATGGAGAGGCTGGTGAGTTCGCCGAAGAGCTTGATGAAAAAGCAGAGCCCTCCAACTCTGGTGCTGCAGCCTACTTATCAAAGGGCAAAGCTGTGATGGATCCTGAAGCACTGCAGGCTTGGGAAGCATCCGTCAAGAGCTCGATGTAGAAACCAAATAGGGGAATGAAGAGAACCTACAGCTTCCTGTAACCACACAAACAGCTGCAAGTTCTTTGACCTTTGCAGATTCTTTCAGCAAGATCCTCACTGCTATCGACAGTCTTGCAAAGTTCCTAAAAGATCACACTGAAACCACTCCTCAACACAACGTCGATCTGTAGAAAGTAGTAGAACAACTCGAGAAGGTATCAAAGGCCCTAAGGGATGTGTGGAATGAAGAATGGACGAAACAACATACCTTCAGGAGCACAAAGGACAAGAATGCTACTGCTTTCTACAGAGACACGAAACAAACTCCGGGCTCTGTCACCAACACTCTTGTAGCTTATTGAAGCACTCTGACCACCATACAGACTGAGGTCAATGAGTAAGGATCAAAAGTAAAGAGCATGGATGACAAACTCTCAAACACAGAGCTACTGCTGGGGGAGATGCATGAGGCGCTCCAAAGGATGGATGTACCGCAGAAAGCAACAAGCGACCATTTGGGCAAGCGAAGTTTTGATGATGCCAAAAAGGGGAAAAAAGATGCCGCTGAAAAGTTGCAGCTTCCTGCTTTAACCAAGGGTGGTCTGCCTGAAGTTCAAAAGCTGCTGCAGGCTACGGAGGACACTGCAAGAGAAATCGATGCAGCTAAGAGGATGATGAAGAGGACTTGCTGCGTCCTCGGGTGAAGAAGAGAAGAAATAGTCCCCCACCCCAGCAAATGAAGCATAAGAAAGATGATGATGATGATGATGCTGGTGGAGTAGGAGGTGCAGGAGCTGCTGCAAGCAGGACTGCGGGGGACGCTACATCCAAGGAGTCTGGAGGAAAGAATGCAGCTGGTTCTTCGAGGAAGAGAAGTCGGAGCGCAGAAGCAAAGGATACTCACTATCTTCAAAAAGGCACAAGATTTCCAAAAGAGCCTTGCTGAAGATGGAAGATGAGAAATTCTATTCTACAAGGAAGGCAGAAGCGGAGAAGAAGGAGGAGGAAGAAAGATGGATCAGAAGAGTTGGCATTGTTGGCGAGGAAAAATCTTAAGCAATGCAGCAGGTGGATGTAGCACTGCGGAAGTCTCCACCACAAGAGGTTCCAAGGATGGATCAGTTCAACAAGTCAGCCCAAGTCTCAATATTGCTCGACCTCAAGCCAACAAGGGATATTGATCTTTGGAATCTGGACTTATTCACAAGAATGACGCTGGACAAAGAGAAAAATCTTTCCTTTGAGCAGATCAGGCTATACAAGATCTCAAGATTCTTGAGATACTTCAAGAAGCTCTGCGAGAAGGACTTTTTCAAGGGATATCCAAATTGCTCTGCAGGAATGATGGATTATGATTAGATGCTCAGAGCTGGACAGCTGCCCTTGCAGAAGCAATTGTAGGAGGAGGTGAAGAGGGAAAAACAGATACCCTTCTGGGAGGACTTCTAGTTGCGATGGATAGACAATCCAAAAATGAAGGTGCAGTTCGAGAAGACCTACCAAGAGTCAATATTGAACTGGTGGAAGAAGACTTCGGAGCAAGAGAAGAGAAAGGAAGAGTCTGCTGCAACCTCAAGAAGACTGGATTTTACAAGTTAAATGTAGCACTCTCCACCCCTTTTTGTATCTTTACTTTCTTGCATTGTATTTTCTTTTTATTCCCAATAAGTGTTCATTCTTTCAGAACATAGTTTCTTTGTTTCGTTCTCTGATACCTTTTTGCTTCAGCTCTGATACAAGGAAACCAAAAAAAATAAATCAAAAAAATAGAAAATGGGGCACAAACAGAAGACTCCAAGAAAATCAAAGAAAAAAAACAAAAAGAGCAAAAATAGAAGTCTCGTTATTTACTTTTACCTAAGGGAAAAAAAATTCTAAGTATTTTACAGCAACTTTTCTTAAAGGTTTTGTCATCATCAAAAAGAGGGAAATTATAAGAAGAACCCCTGAAATGTTTTGATGAGACAAAACCCGTAACTTACTTTGATCTTTAGTGTAATTTTCCCATGTTTGTTTTTATGTTTCAATGAGTAGCAAAGGTCTGTTGAAGTCTTCCACCAAGTTTCAAAGCTGCAAGCTGAGTGCAACAGGGAAATAAGAAGTCTGCATTCAGCGAGCTAATCTTGGAAAGAGCCGAAGGAGAACAACTTTGTTGCATGTTGTACAACTAGGCACTGCAAGTTAAGGATGCAGTGAGGCTAGTTACAGCGGTAGAGAAGAAGAAGTTGCAGCAACTGAAGTGAGACATGTACAACAGGACCAACCTCGAAGGACTAAACACCTGCTGCATGTTCTCTGTTGATACGAGGAAACGTCAACTTCAGTTAAAGATGCAGTGCACGACAGGCCCAAGCTTAAAGGACAAAACAAGGACGGCAAGCATATAGGCAGCTGCCACCTGGCCTGATCAGCTGCCTACAACCTGCAACAAAAAGGACAGCCGCACTTAATGGCCCTGATGCCCAAGGAGGAATTTGTCTCCTACTTTTTCAGGTGCGCATTAATTGGTTGTACCTTGAAGATCAAGAAGATCAAGAAGAAGAATGTTGAGCGTCCAGATCGAATCAACAAGAAATATGTCGGTGCGTGAATGGATCAACAGTCAGGATGCAGCAGTAGAGGAAAAGAGCGTAAATGAAGACGCGTGGAATGTGCACCCTTCAAAGGCACATTCCAGCAACTATAAAAGAGAAGAGTGAGGCTGAGAAGAAAAAGGATTGAAAATTTAATGATCGTACCGTAAACTTCCAAGCTTACAGCGATCAAAGAGCCTAAAGATATATCCAACACTTTTCAGTTCCTCATTCAACCTGAAGTAAAACATTCTACCATTGAAGACCATGAGTGTTTTTTCCCACAGTTAAAGATTTTGTATAAATCTTTTTCATGTTGTGTGTGTAGGTTGTTTTAATAGGTGTCCACAGTTGATAGGAATTCTTCCTTGTTGTGTGTTTTGGTCTTATATAGACAACATCCTGTGTGGATCCTGTCTAGTTGCTGAAACCTAAGAAGGGAGTAAGAACTTTAGTAGGCTTGTTTAGATCCTTAGAGTGTTTAGTAGGAAAAGAGTTTTGCAAATCTAAACTCTAGTGAATATCCTCCTCGTGAAGGAGAAGAGAGGACGTAGAAGGCTTACACCACCTTGGAACCTCTATAAAAGCCTTTGTGTTTTATTTACTGCTTTCAGCATACATATCTATATCCTACTGCATGCATATTTATGGCTTTATGTTTATGAACTTATATGTGAATCTAGCATTTTAACTTCTTGTTAAAAGTGTTAGAATATTTGTTGAACTCTCTATTCTTAAAAAATTCTGTTGTGTATAACTCTGAGTGCGAAACTGCAACAACTAGTTTACTGCAAGCAGATCGCAAGAACTGTTAAGTTGCTGTAAGCGGCAATAGTTTTCAGCAGCTTACAGAGAATAGAGAAGAAAAACAAAAAAGAAGAGAGGTTCATTTACCCCCTCTAAACCTCTGCATCCACTTGGGACTAGTCAAAGCCTCAAATTTTAATGTGTTAAACACTTCTTTGTTTCTATGCTCACAAAATTAATTATTCTTAATATATATTATTACTTATATGTCCAAATGGTGCTCTGTTGCATACAAAACTAATTACCCATTAATGTATAAATTTGAATTAGAGACAAGACATAGAAAATTGAAATATTTAAGTTTCTTATGACAAGATCATTTTCATGAATTAATGAAGTAAAATACTAAAATTATTTATATCTCAATCCATCTATGAGAAGCTATAAAAATTTCTCTCATCATCCAGCTATAAAAATTATTCATGAATTAATGAAGTGAAATACTAAAATTTCTCTCAATTCATATCATTTACAATTTAAATGAACCGAACAATAATCTATATATATATATATATAAGTAGGATATCCTGCCAAAAATAATTGCAATAAATTATCTACCTATTAAATAATTACTATTTTAAGAAACCTATTAATTGTTTTCATATTGTGTTTATGATAAGAAACTCAATATAAATAAATACAAATAAACCTATTTATTGTATTTTAAGAAACACAATACAAATAAAAATAAATAAACTTATTTATTATATTTTAAGAAATTCAATACAAATAAATAAATATTTAATTTAAGAAATCAGTTATGATACTCAATTTAGTATTTATTGTATAGAAATTTCAAATAAAAAAATAAATAGATAAATAAGATGAAATAAGAGATTATATATTTATTATCTCTCATCTTATTTTTAAGTACTTATTTTAAAGAGTAAATTACAAAAATAACTCCACCTATCGACTTTTTTCAAATTGCAACCTAATCTTTTTTTTTTTTCAGATTGCCACCCAATCTTTCTGTGATTTTGTCGATTGCAAATTTTCCAGTTAAATGGAGATTAATTTGTTCACTTTGCAACCTAAACTTTGTTTTTTTTATCTAATTGCATGTAACATGAACTTTGTGTTTTTATCAGATTGTAACCAAGAATGAAAATTTCGATTCCGGTGAAAATATAGGTAACTTAAATTTACGGAAATATCGTGAAAATATCGATATCGATGGAAATATGGGTACATATATTTATTGTTATTTTTCCTATATTTACCAATATATTCCGATATTTTCTCGATATTTATTGATATTCCATCGATATTTTACCGATGTTACATATATTTCACCAATTTTGACCAATATTTCCTTAATATTTATTTTATGAATATCGATTACACTTATATAACATAAATGTCACACTCATATATATAACATAAAGGTGTGAATCGAAAAAAAAATCATGATTTGCGATTGGACAAAAAATTAAAGTTTGGGTTGCAAAGTGAAAAAAAATTAATTCATTTGCCGGAAAAATGACCGGAAATTTTGCAATCGGCAAAATCACAGAAAGACTGAGTGGCAATCTTAAAAAAAAAAACAGATTCGGTTGCAATTTTAAAAAAGTCGATAGTTGGGGTTGTTTTTTGTAATTTACCATATTTTAAATCAATTTTAAATATATAATATATAAAATCAATCATTATTTAATGATCTTAAATTTAATATTCATATAAATTTTATCAAACTGAAATATGGAAATGTATGTGTGTGGGCTTCAATGATTTTCATTTTTAAACGTTTTTATGATATATAGTATTAATTTATTGTAAATTGATATTAAAATGTAGAAATAAAAAAAATTATAGGTGTACCTAATAGATTACACATATAAAACATATCAAATAGAAAAAATTAGATTAAAATTATTATTGCAAGTTAACCAACGTATTCATTTGAAATATACAAATATTTTATTTCATCTTTCTTATTTTATATTTATTTGTTGTCAAATTTTATTTATATTTATATTCTAATTAATTGAGGTGGCATAAGGGATTGGACAGAGGTGATTTTTCTGGTTTTTCACAAATTAAAATTTCATCATTCTTAGTCCCTGATATATTGACTTATCAATCTTATAATTATTATTCATAATTTTTTTATATAGAATGTGTAGATTAAGTCTAATTTTGAATTGTTTCATTTAAATAGATAGCAAGAGAGATTTTCATATATTTGATAAGTTGATATAATTTTTTATTTGATTTAAAGTAAATGAGTTATATGTGGTGTTGAACCAAAAAAAAATTATTAAAATACGTGTGTATTTATAGTTATAAATGCCAATAAAATATAAATTTATTTATCTCAATACATAAATCATAACGTTTCTAATACATATAACTTATTTTTCGATATTAAATTTATTTTTTAAAATTTCACTACCCATGTAATGTTCTGACACAATTTTTTTTATTTGTTTGTTTAATCCATAGATTAATATATTACTTTATATATTTCAAATTTCTAATATTTTCGAATATAATTAGTTATAATGACATAAATTTAAAATTAAAATACCTAGCTTTATACTAATACAAATTAAAAAAGTATCAATATATTGTTAAAATAATAATCATTACATTTTATATGTTATTATATTTTTTTAATAATTATATATATAACACACTGTGCAACGCACAGATACACTACTAGTTAGAATAATAGGAATATTAGTCTCTAGCCCCTTTTTCTTAAATAAAATTCCAATTTATGAACTATTAATTTGCAGTCTTAGAAAATTAATTTAAAAGTACTATATTAATGATTCTAAATAAATATTCAATTACCTTAATTCTTAGTAGCTCCTTGAGTTACTTTTTACTTCTTCTCTGGGTGGTTTTGTTCTTCTTTACCATGCTTCTTTACTCTTTAATTATTTATTTTTTTATGTCGTTATCCTTCATCATTCAATTAAAATATGAATATCCACTTAGGCTTGAAAGGGAAGTCACCGCCTACTTCTTTTATTTTATTTTTGCATTAAATTTTATGTCACTAATTTTGCTAACAACAAATTTTCGTTTTCATTGTTATTGTTTTAGATATTATTCACCATCAAATGCTTATATTGTTCCTTACATCTTTCTTTATAGTTCCTCATTAATTTTTTTTATTTTTAATAAATACTAGAATAATTAGTTAATAAATATGAAATATCAAAAATCTATAAATTAAACTCGGAAAATTTTTATGATATCGACACTTGAAGTTTATTTTCCATGTATCGTACAAGTATTAAATGAGATTGAAAACTTATTGAGAATTTGATTTCCTATAAATTAACATTTTCACGTCGTACTCATTTAAATCTTATAATCATGCATCACATAGATGATTCTTCCAAAGATTTATTATTTTCGTGTTCAACATTTTTATATCTATATAAATTTATATGTCCTTGTATCTCACAGAACTTATACCAGTTCAAACCATGATAATGATATTCTATATTACTAGTGATGGCCCGTGCGATGCACGGGTTTGATTTTTTATTGTGTTTTGAAATTCGTATTTTAGATTGTGATTTGCATATATGTCAATTCTCATCAAATTATTGTATGTAAATAATAAACCGTGATTTGTATATAAACTCTTAGATATATATATCGATTCTCTCATCACATAATTGTATGTAAATAATGAATCATTTCAATTCAGTATCCTAAAAACAAAAGTGTATTAA
This sequence comes from Scutellaria baicalensis, assembly GCA_005771605.1. NCBI lineage: Eukaryota > Viridiplantae > Streptophyta > Magnoliopsida > Lamiales > Lamiaceae > Scutellaria > Scutellaria baicalensis. Next base: position 16,857,198 of record CM016722.1, on the reverse strand, counting down.
TTGTAAAAATGATTAGAATTTTAAATTATTTATGATCAAAGCTGATACCTCTTCTCTGTGATAATAAATTAGATCTTAAATTAGAATAGATATTGCTTTTCAAGTTTAGAATATATAGATCTTCATATACCTCCTCTCTAATAACATTGAATATTTAGCAAAAGAGAAAAAGATTATTCATCCTTTTTTTTTACTTTCATTTCAAGTCCTCAATTAGGAGACAATTATGCCAATTCCATAATCAATTTTATTTGCTCAATATAGTATCTTACATTAGCAAGGAAATAAAAAAACTCAAAGAAGTAAATAAATAACATAGAAACAAAACAAGAAGTAAATAGAGTTATTGTCATTGGCCCAACAGGGTCCATTTAGCTGCAATCCACGAAAGTTTAGTTTGTCATATTGTCCCTAACATTGAGAAACATATATAGCTAAAGAATAAAAATATAGGAGATAAAAAAAAAAGAATATAAATTTCTTCGATTCCATGAATTGTCAATAACATTCCTTGAATATCATAAAAAAATGTTAGGGAGCTCATTTGCAATATCTATATATTCAATAGACATTTTTTTTTAGTAGCTCCGAGAAAGCAAATGAGTTTCCTCTTCATTATAGGCATCCTAACAAATCAATATGCATAAGAAATCATTATGGCAGGCAGTTGAAACATATATGCAATTAAATTAATGTGCAAAACCTGTAAGTTGTTGGAATGGGGAATGGAAGAAATTGATATTGCATTGTGGCCTTCATATTGGTGGACAATTAAATTAGTATAAGTCATTTTCTCCCATCAAAAGGACTTTGATTCACTGAAATAACTACGCCCCAACATAATGCAACAAATTTAAAAGTAACATTCGACCACAATAAGGCATCAAATCAAAACCCGCTTACAAAATCATCTATATGTTTACACACAAAATCATCTCATAAGTACAAAAAAAAAAAAAAGAATGATGTAGCGCTTGGAATAAGAGACTCGAAAATGAATGAATTTTAAATGTACCCAAATAAAAGTGGAATTGAAGTTCGTTCACTCAAAAGCTACTTGAATAAAGAAACAGCGGATTTCAAATACATATCTATCAACAATAAATGAATTTCAGATGCATCATAAATTTCAATTCAATAAATAATGCATAATTACATATATGACACCCGTGCAACGCACGGGCCTTTATCTAGTGTAAATAAAAACTACATAAACCTTGTATAAAGTTTACATCATTATGATCTAAAGTCGCAACTAAAATTGACCAAAACAGGGTAATAATGAATGCAACTTTATTGTATCTGGTGTTTAACACTAAATTCCTTGGTAAAAGAATGAAAAAAAAAAAAACAACTTTTGTAATTATTGGCGGACTAATATAACCAACGTACTTATCTGTTTATACATATCTAATTTTTTCGAAGAATATAAAAGCCTTTAAGATTAGATACTAACCACCAAACACAAACCCTAAGCCACTTAATCAATTCTTATTTTCTCTCCGCAATTCCAAATCGTGTAAGTATCAAACCAAACTCCAAAAATAAATTATAGAGAAAACAAACACTAATTACTCTGGCTGTTAAAGCACGATATTTGTCAAAAATCTCAACTTTGCTTACATAATAAAATGTCCAGTTATCGAAATCAGAACCCATAAACTCCAAGCATTTGAAATCCTGACATAGTTACTTCAATAAAGTGCATATCTTGTTCAACCATGTAATGAATCATAAAGGGGAAACAAAATATACCCGGAGAAAATTGACTGTCAATTAGTTATGTGGCGACGTCGCTTAAATCCACATTAAAAATTTGTTTGTTGAATTATGGTTCTCCCCATCTTGAAGCGGACCCATTGTCACTTCATCTACAAAATTTGAAACACGTTGTGTGTGTATATATATATATATATTATCAGGCAGGAAAAATCAAAACAAAATCCAAAAATCACAATAAAAACACAAAATAGAATAAAGAAAATAAAGCTCAAAACATCTGAATTCAAAGAGAAGTTCTTAACGCAATCGGCAGAAGCATAACTGTGAATCAGACGCCGGACTTAGAGAGAGAAAAGTGGGGAGAGGAGATGAAAGGTGATTTCATCTTAAATCTATATATATAAAGAGAGGGTTTTGGATTCTCACATTAGAGAGAGAAAAGTGGGGAGAGGAGATGAAAGGTGATTCCATCTTAAATTTTAATCAATGGAAAAATGAAGATAGAGTCTTTTCATCTTATTCTAATTAATGGAAAAATGAAGAGAGATAATGAGAGGTAATACACACATGGCAGCATGTGAGAGTTTCAAAATACTGATATGGCGGAGGGAGAGAATCCACAACCATCTCTTTATATTTGTAGATTACATTTTAAATACTTAGATATAAGCATGAGTCATTCATTAGAAAATGGACACATGTACTACCCATCTCTTTTACTTTTCGTACACGGGTAATCAACTTATAGTTTTATTTTTCACATTATTAATTCTTTTTAATTCTCTTCCAGCTTTAATTTGGTGTGTGTATATATATATATATATATATACATACTTTCATTATTTGAAGTACATAAATGAATATATTCATTTATATAACTTTGTAAGAATACAAAAACACACATACATATGTAAATATTATATTTACACAAATATGTGATGAGCTAACGTGTTATATATATATATATATATATATGTGTGTGTACATATATCGTTTTTGTTTTTTTTAAACTTCTCTATATTATTTTCCATGACTAATAACTAAACTCCCAATTGCAAGATATATCAATGTTTTGTACAAATAATAGATAAAAGGACCATATTATATGACATCAATGTAAACTTAATTATCACTTACTAAACAACATGCAACTCATCAAATGTATATTTAAATGCATGAATTATATTTGTTCATGAGTTATCAGTTAATAATGTAATACACAAGAAGCACATAAGTAATAAAAGGTGCGTATAATTCATCACGTATATTTACCAATTTACACTCATAAAATGCATAGATGCATGAACTATATTGGTCAATGGGTAGTAATTAGGCTCGGGTTTCACAGAACACGTATACCTTCATGTTCTTTACTTTCCTGCTTCGCTGTCAACCAAAAGAAAAAAGAGAGGGAAAAACAGGAAATGAGCAAAAACGGAAGTCTCTAGAAAAATAAAAAAAATATGGAGCAAAAACAGAAGACTCCAAATAAAGTTGTTTGTATTTACCTAAGGGAAAACCTATTAGTCATAACAACTTTTATCGTATGGTTTTGTCATCACAAAAACGGGGGACATTGTAAAAGAAAGTTGTTAAGATTTTGATGAGAAAAAACCCATTGTAAGGATTAGGAAGTTAGAGTACCCCATTTCTTTTCAATAAGTAGCATACTTAGAGATTGTGAAATATTCTACGACATTGAATGTTGCACGCTGCAAGCAACATGGAAAGGAAGAAGTTTGATTACAACACACTACACTCAGAAGGATTTCAGAAAGAAAGTATGATTTATGCTGCAACCTGGTCAACGAGCGTTTTAGAATGCAGCGACTTGTATAATACAGTAACCCAAATAAGTTGCAGCAAGTGAAGTAACATGCAGGATCGACAAGGATCAACCAGAAAAGGTTGTTGTATGTCAAAGAATACGACTAAATATCAAGACTTCAAATAAAAATAGGAAATGAGCGAAAAATATCAAGACTTCAAACCAAAAGAAAAAAGAGAGGGAAAAACAGGAAATGAGCAAAAACGGAAGTCTCTAGAAAAATAAAAAAAATATGGAGCAAAAACAGAAGACTCCAAATAAAGTTGTTTGTATTTACCTAAGGGAAAACCTATTAGTCATAACAACTTTTATCGTATGGTTTTATCATCACAAAAAAGGGGGACATTGTAAAAGAAAGTTGTTAAGATTTTGATGAGAAAAAACCCATTGTAAGGATTAGGAAGTTAGAGTACCCCATTTCTTTTCAATAAGTAGCATACTTAGAGATTGTGAAATATTCTACGACATTGAATGTTGCACGCTGCAAGCAACATGGAAAGGAAGAAGTTTGATTACAACACACTACACTCAGAAGGATTTCAGAAAGAAAGTATGATTTATGCTGCAACCTGGTCAACGAGCGTTTTAGAATGCAGCGACTTGTATAATACAGTAACCCAAATAAGTTGCAGCAAGTGAAGTAACATGCAGGATCGACAAGGATCAACCAAAAAAGGTTGTTGCATGTCAAAGAATACGATAAAATATCAAGACTTCAGCTGACACTGAAGTTCGATCACAGATAGTTTACTAAGCGACAAATATAATGTGGAATGGGCTAACGAGAAGTCGCCACCTTCGCCTAGAGCAACTGCAAAAACTGCAACATAGGACAACCTCATTTAATGGACTGCAGCATGGAGAAAGCGATATACCATACAAGTTGTAAGTGCGCATTAATGGACTGTACCCAAAGATATCAAGATGATCAAGAAGTGAACCATAAAGGATCATCAAAGACGACTTGAAGATCAAAATTGGTGTGACTAAGAGAGGAATCAGAAGAAGACAGAAGAAATGAGCTTCCATCAACGAGCCCATTCCACCACTTATAAATAGAGGAAGAGTGGAGTTGAAGAAGACAACTGAAAAATTGAATATTGCTAAGAGCTCTCACTTTCATATCCTGGAGCTTGCAGCAATTCTGAGCATTCAAAGATCAAAACATTTTCCTGTTCACTCAACCTAGAAGCAAGTCCTCAACAACAAGCAAATCATTTGAAGACTTAGCTTCATCATAGTTGGAGAATTTTCTTTTATTCTTTAACCATTACAATTGTGTACATAGGTTGTTTTAGGTGTCCATTGTGGAGAGAGGAAAAATACCTCGCTCTGTGTTTTTGTCATTGTGTAGGATAATACCCTATGTGGGTTCCTGTTTGATTGCTGAAACCCAGGAAGGGAGTAAGAATCATAGTAGGCAGTGTTAATAGGCAAAGCTTGCTTGGATTGAGTCTTGTAAATCAATTGACCTAGTGAATTTTCCTTGTGAAGGAGAAGAGAGGACGTAGAAGACTTATACCACCTTCAAACCTCTATAAACACTTATGTGTTTATTTACTGGATTTACAACTTTCATATCTCTATATCTTGTTGTATGCCTTATATATGGGTTTATATATGTTCTTATATGTGTTGTAACCTTCTAACTTTCTAGTTAAAGATTACTTTAATTATTGAAAGTCTATCTGTCACGAATTCCATTATGCATGAAACTCTAAGTGTTTTGCTACTGCATCTTTTAATTGCTGCAAGCTGAACAAACTAAAGAGTGAGTTTGATGCAAGTATTGATAACTTGCAGCAAAACTATTTGATAGAGTTCAAAAAGGAAAAATTGGTAGAGGTTCATTCACCCACCCTTTCCCCCGAACCTCTACACCACTTGGGACCAACATATAGACTCTAACTAATCAAAGTTTTAGAGACTGAAAATTTTTGAAGGATTCAAATCTTTCAACATGTTGGATACAGGAGCCATGTGTAGGAACCAAGGATGAAAATATCACGAAATATCGTGGATACGGATATTGCGATATTGCGATACGGATATTGGGTGTTAATGTTTTTTTTTTCCTGGGTATCGCGGATATGTCACAAAATATCGATATCGATTTCGATATCGGTTCAGTGTAGTACAAAATTGGATGAAAATTGGGAAATATTGTGGATATATCGCAAAATATCGCATGTATATCAAATGAGCAATTTTGATTCAAAAAATTAAACTGTGATTTTTTTTACTTTGTATTGTGTATTTTGTGGCTTTTTGAAATTTTCATTCCTTTAACCAATTATTACTTCATTTACTTTTTTTTTTCTAATTTTTTTGCATGATATATTTCTATATAAGAGGATAAATGCAAGTGAACATTCTATCATACATTTTAAGGTTCAAGATATGATATCACTAACTCTCTCCCAACATTTTTGATTAAATTAATTTCAATTATTTACTTTATAGATTATGACTATTTTAATGTATCTAATTTTTTTTTTTTTTTTTGGATAAAGGGCATTGACATTGGAGAGGAAATACTTGCACCACTATATGTATCACTCAATTGTCATTTTGAAGAACTACGAATTGGTATGTAAATTTAATCTCTTTATTTTGTTTTTCATTTTAGTTGATAAAAATAGCATTTTTTTGGTATATTGTAAATTGCTATGTTTAATTATGCTAATTATGTATATGTTAGGTGAAGCATTTAGTTAACTTATAGAAGTTTATTATAAAATCATAATTTTATAATTAATTATGTTATAGTGAAGCACTGGTATGTAAAATGTAATGTTATAATTGTGTATTTACAATTAATTGTTATAATTAGTTTTAGTAAAATTTTATGTATTTACATATTCTAGTTGTATGACTTTAAATATTTATGACTTTTATTACTTTGAAATTATAACTTCAGTTGAACTTATTGATTTTTTGTTTTGATAATATATTTATATTAACTTTATAATCTTTTGGTACTAGTGTATTGTGTGATGTAATTTTAGTAATTTTGTCATGTATTATGTAATATATTATCAGTTTTCATTCGAAAATCTGTATTTATAATGCTTATTATCCATATGTTAGTTTTAAATATATTATATTTTAATGTGATTTTGAGTGGAATATATGTGTAATGAAGTTTAAAATAATCCCTAAAATTTCATATTAAATTTCAGGAATTTTAATAAGATTTCCATTGTTTTTCAATTTTTTTGCGATATCGATATATCCATCGATATATCTGTAAAATCAAAGTTGCGATACGACATGCAATATCGATATTTTCATTCTTGGTAGGAACCGACTGATCGCCGGTGTCGTGCAATCCGAATTGGGATCCATGAAAGGCACGACAACACGCAACGGAAGAGATAGAAAATCATACCTTTCACCGAAGACAGATGAAGACGAACAAGGATTGAAATGCCCGATCGAATTGAAGCCTTGACCTCTCGATCTTCTGCTGTATTCCTTGCTTTTTCTCAGACGTTGTGTGGGCGACGATCCTCCAAGAAATTTCAACCGCCTCGTCTCTCCTCTCTTTCCCTTGATCTTATTTTTAATGCACACGTGAGATTAAGTGTCTTATGAGGCCGGCTGACTTATGGCTTATTTATAGGCTACAACAGGGACCTGGAGAAGGAATTAGGGTTGGGCCTCCCTGATGGGTTTAGGTGTCCCGTGTTCGGCCCGAACACACCGCTTAAATCCATCAATAATAATAACTCGGTCCACTAAGGAGTTATTATTGAACTACCGTCCAATCCCATATTATTATCTGAGCTTCTTCTTATTATGTGCACGCTTATCTCCCTGTGTTTAAGATATCGAATGTTCGTTATTTAAATAAGTTACTGACAACTTAATTAATTAACATCTAATTTCAAGAGTAGTACCACTCAACTTTATTATCATGCCGCAGTAAATTCACCTGCATGGTTTACTTGATAATCTTTATGAGCTCCTTAAAGGGACATCATCATCCTAAATAATTAGGACACAAATTTCTTCTATAATCAACAACACACCATATAAACAGCACAATCTCCCAATCCACCGAGCTTATTGATTTATGAATAAATCTCACCCATTGGCAATTTAAAGAAACAAATACTGAGTACATGTGCCTGCTATTATATAGGGATTAATAGGACACACATCCATAATAACAGAGGTCTTGTTCTTTTATATAGTCAGTACAAATCGAATAACCTCAAATGGTCCTGCTCAATACACACAAAGCGTACTAGTGTAACTTTATAGTCAAGATAGACTAATACCAAATTACACTACAACGTTTCAATGGTTTGTCCAAATCCATCTTGGTTGTGAGTTACTATATATAATTCATAAGAAACTGATAACATGATCTTCTGTGTGGCACCACACACCATGTTATCTACAATATAAATTAATTGGACAATTACATTAACTTATATAACAAATATAAAATGCAAACATTTGACTAAGATGATTCTCATTTCAATAAAGATGTTCATACAATAGCTAGGCGTTCAGCATACATTCTAACACCATGATGGTAACAGAAAACACATGACGGAAAAGACAAAAGAGAAAAGACCGTGAAGAATAGAGAAATCGCATTTCCAATCTCTTATCACATATATATATATATATATATATAAGGTGACAAATTTTTGGAAATATATTTTGAGTAAGTGTTTGATTGATGTTTTAATTAAGTAGCATTATATATAAATTTGGTATGAATATATTTTTGCACCATCACTCCTACAATTTAAATGGAAAATTCAATTCAAATCAATTAAAATTGTATTTTATGTATTTTATGTTGGGTAAAATACAAAAAACAACCCAAACTGTTGTTTTTTTTTTTGCATTTTGCAACCTAATCTTTTTTTTTCCCAATTGTAACCTAGTCTTATGTATATTTGCCGATTGTAAATATTCCGGCAAAATGAAGATCACATGAGAGACACGTGACTTAATTTTTTAGTTTTGCAACCTAAATTTTGTTGGTTTTATCTAATTACAACCTAAACTTTAGTTTTTTCAATCTAATTGCAATCAAAACTTTATTTTTTATCTAATTGCAACCCAAGATGAAAATTTCGATTTCAGTGGCAATATCAGTATCTTAATTTCACGCAAATATCATGGAACTATAGGTACATATATTTATATTCCACCAATATTTACCTATATTTAGTGGTGGCTTGTACGGTACCATATTGAAAATTTTGGTATGATTAATAGTCATACCATTTCATATCAATATCCCAAACTTTTTTGATATATCGAAAATATTGTCGTACCGAAATGAAAAATATATAGTGAAAGTTCAATATACCCAAAATATCGTTATAACAAAATGAAAATTACATATCGAAACTTTGGTATACCGAAAATACCGGTATACCAAAATGAAAATATTATATTTTCGGTATTTTTTTGTTACGATAACCTCGATATTTCGACATTTCAGTATTTTTACTAACCCCTACCTATATTCCACAAATATTTACTGATATTAATTTGATGTGTACGAATTTTTCTACAATTATCACCTAAAGCTAACGATATCGAAATCGATACAGGTGTTCATGGATTTTTAGCCAATAATTATTGATATTTCACTTATTTTTCTACCAGAAAATGAAAATATCAGAAATATATCATTACAGTCCATTTTTTTGGATCACGTGAAAAAACAGAAATATTGGGGATATTTAAGAGATATATCGAGATATTTTCATCCTTGAGTGCACCTCAAGTTCTGAAATTTATCAAAATGTATCATAAATAAGAGGTTGCAATTGGATAAAAAAAAAAAAAGTCTTGGATTGTAAAATGAAAAAATTAATTCATTTGTTGGAAAAGTGACCAGAAAAATAATTTACGTTGCAATCGGAAAATTTACAAAAACACTAGGTTCCAATCGGGAAAAAAAAAAAAGTTAAGATTACAAATTAAAAAGGACTGATAGTTTGGGTTGTTTTTTTTTTTTTTTTTACATTTAATCTTTTCATGTAATATGATTTTTTCTATTATTATTGATTTTGATTGATTGAATGATAACTTTTATTCAATGTAAGAAAATCAAATATAAATGGTATTATATTGATTAATAATGAGTTTTTTTATTAATGAATATAATGTCATATTATAAAAGTTATATTAATATCGTAATTAATTAGATATGATATTCATTTTATTATTACATATGATATATTATCAAATAAATTGGAGTCATTTAGTTCTTTCTATATGATATATTATTATCATGAGTTAGTCCGTGCAACTAGGTTGACCTGAACCCAATAGTGTGTGTATTAATCAAATCTATATCTATATATATATATATATATATATCTATATCTATATCTATATCTATATTATACTAAAAGCAAGCAAGTTGGAGAAAATTTCTAATTTGCCACTTTCCCTCCTAAAAATGTCACATCAATTTGATGATGTGTAAAATAATTTATTTTTCTTTTAATTTTTCAAGATTTCATTTTAATTTTCTAAATTAATTTAATAATTTTAAATTGCATGACTTTCTTGATAAGCTATCAAATATTATAATATATATATGTAATTTTTTATTAATAATACATTATAATGAAAGAGAGAATTTTTTTTTATATATTTATATTACGCATACTATTAAATTTTTGTTTAAATAATTATAAATTATAAAAGATCATTTAAGTTAAAAGTTTATAAAGTAAATAAAATCTATATAATATAATTTATTGTAGAAAATTTGTTCTTTCATATTAACATACTCAGGTGTCTTCTTTTTAAAACGTCTTTTTTATTTTAATATATATTTTGTGATAAAATATTGAATAGAATTTTTGAAATTCATGTACTTAAACATGAATGTTTAAGATAATATAAATATGTAAAAGTTTTATGAAGTTAGAAATTAATACGAAAGTATTTTATGTTAGAAGTATATGCTACGTAATGTGTAATATAAGAAGAAAGTATAAGCATTCGATGTTTTTTAATATTACAGTATACATAAAAGAATATGAAAAATGTAATTATGTAAATTCATTTCTAGATTATATCTAAAATGACAATAGTTGGTGATTATTACCAATTGTCATTCAATTGCAAAACTATTAGCCAATAGGACAAAAGGGAAAAAGCAAACTAAAAAAAATAGAAAAACTTTTGAGTATCTTATTGGACAAGCTCCTAAAAATTATTGGACAATTTGAGTAATTTTTTTTAATTTCATTTTTATTTTCTAAATTAATTTAATAGTTTTGAATCAAGCTTCCATATCAAGCCATTAGAATTAGACTTCATCCACAAGTCATTGTCCTACCTCTATATAAGCAATGCATGAATGAAGATGGAAGTCTCACTAAATGAGGATGAACTAGCTTATTGAAATGGAGGTTTAAAATATCAAAACAAAAAGAAAAATAATGGAACTTGAAATATCAAAAGAAGAAGAAAATTAGTGATGTAAATAAGATGAAAAATTGAGATGAAAATCATTTTCGCATTAAGCAATGTATGTATATATACCTACTCACTTAATGAGAATGAACTAGATAAAATGGAGGTTAGAAATATTAAAAGAAGAAAAAAAGTTGGTGATGAAAATAAGAAGAAAAATTGAGATGGAAGTTATTGTATACAAACAATGTATATATAATAACTCTTATTTAATTATGATGAACTAACATCAAATAAAGGTTAGAATTATCAAAAAAAAAAAAAATAGTGATGGAAATGAGAAGAAAAATCAATATGAAAACCATTATACTATATAAACAATTCATATATATCCACTCTTACTTAATGAGAATGAGCTAGCATGAAATGAAGGTTAAAAATATCAAAGAAAAAAGTCGAGATGGAAGCTTTTTCAGATATAACGAGATATTACCAATACTAATTTGATTGTCATCTTGATTATTCAAATCCATTGATAAGTAATTGCATTACAAAAAAATAAAAAATCCATTTAGCATTATAACAGTATAGATTACAAAAAACATTAAAAAAGGATTTAACATTTTAGATACAGTATAAATTACACTATATCATCAACAATAAAAATTATTAGATTATATAACAAGGCGCGCATCGCGCAGGTGCACTACTAGTGATCTAAAACGACCGCTCTTCTCCTCCTTCTTTCTTCTCTTCATCTTATCTCTGCAACATCTCTTTCTCCATCATCTACTTCTTTCTTTTCTTCATCTTCATCTTGCTGCAATCCCTTCATCTTCATCTTCATCTCGCTGCACATCTCCTCCTTCCCATCACCTGCTTTTTTTTTCTCTTCATATGCATCTTCATCTTGCCGCAACATCTTCTTTTCCATCTTGCATTCGCTTCTTTTTCTCCATTCATACGTTCCTTTCAAAACATCTATGAAATCTACCACTAAGAATTGAAGCTCAGATAACAAGATTAAACATGATAATCATCTACAAAATATTGTGAAAAAAATATAAATTATATAACTTAAAGATAATTAAAGGTAACATTTGTAACACATAAAGGTATACATCATTTACATAAAGATATTACCTAATATAATATATAAAGGTGCAACTAATATCACATATTGAGTAATATCGTATAAAAGTATGTTCATCAAAAAATATGCTAAAAAGTTTCTAAAATCTTCATTTTTTCTCAAGTTATGGAATATTAAAATCTTCATTTTTTCTAAGTTACTAAACATTAAAGTCATCGAATTGATACACAAAGATTACACTTATATAGCATAAAGATCGCACTACACCTAATGCACAGAAAAATTTGCGTATTGACTCATATAGCGTTGTTGTAGAGTAAGTTAAGTTTATTTATTTTATTATGGTATTATTATTCCATGTAAAAAAGTGTGAAATCCCCAATTCATATTTCAAGGCAAAATATTTTATGCAACTGGTGCATGGATCTAGGATCCATGCACCCGGGTCGACCCACCCCACGCGTCTCTGAAGCGCATTTTCACGCGTCCCAATGTGCTCTCACGTGCCCCCATGCGCCTGGTGGGTGCGCTCAAAACCACCAAAATTCGCTTCAGGCAATCATACCCTCATATTATGTTAGAGTTACCTTCATGTTATGTTAGTGTTACCCAGTGTTATCCCCATGAAGGTAACCCTAACATAAGATGAAGGTCACTCTAACATAACATGAAGGTATTTTTTACCTTCATGTTATGTTAATGTTACATTCATGTTATATTAGTGTTACTTTCATGTTATATTAGTGTTACCTTCGTGTTATTTTAGATCAGTGGTTTTACACTAAGGGTATGAAATCTGGAGATGAGGTCACATTAACATAACGCGAAAATAACCCTAACATAACACGAAGGTAACACTAACATAACATAACGGTAACGACCAAAACATGCGAAAGAAGTAAAAAGACACGGACTGGGTGGGCCAATCCAGCCCGTGTGCGGCCAGCTCCGTACAACTGGTGCACAGGAGAGTAACTCATATTCCAATTGAAAACCTTAGCTTTCTCTCCTCCCCTCACCGTCGCTGCCCTCCCCGTTGCCGCCCCCGTATCCGCTGCCCCGCCGCTGCTATCTCTCCCTCTTCCCCCTCACCGCCACTTCCTTCACCGCTGTTGCACCTGTCTTTGCTGCCCTTACCGCCGCTGCTATCTCTCCCTCCTCCCCTCGCCGCCGCTGCCCCCACCTCCGCTGCCATTGCCGCCGCTGCTATATCTCCCTCCCAACACTAGATTGTCGGCAACCGCCAACGCCGCACTACTCCCACCCTCACCTACGCCGAAGTTCGCGGTGGTCGCACCAAGCCTTACGCTCAGAAGAGTATCGGTCGTACCTGACGTGGTTCTCAGCGGATGCTGCTTAGGCCGGCGGTGGCGTTATTTTTAGCCCTAAGCCCAAGGATTGGTCCATCAAGAACAATAAGAAGAAGAAAGACTTACTATTTCCACGACTATTACTAGTGCGGTTGAGCGCACGATTGTGGTTGAGGATTTTGATGATAAATTCGAAAAGCCCAAAACGAATGAGGACATTGCGTTGTTGAAGAGAATGGGTTTGGACCTGAAGAAGAAATCGAGTTCCTGATGACAGAAGTGACAGATAATGTGAAATTGTCAATTAGAAATGTATCCAGAACTTTGAATTTGTTTGACATTTTGGATGCTGAGACTTTAGTCCTCACCAAAGGGGCTATGGTATTTGATGTGCGAAGAACAAGAATAGAAAGAAGATCCTCAAGAATACGTTATTATTTTGGAATATCTTATCTTTAATGAATAAAAATCATAAATTTGCAGAACTGCCCTTAGCAGAGGTGGTCGTAGAAGTGATGGAGAAGCGTTGATCAGCAGATGTGTGCGCTCGATGTAGAGAATGATAACCCACGAGAAGGATGATAAGCATGCAACAAGGCCTTGCTGACGTGGCCGAAAAAGACAAAAGGAAATATCTCTCGACATAACAGAAAATGAAAGAATTTAGAAAAGAAAAGGTGTACCTGAGGCAAAAGCAGTACTTTGACAAAAAGAAATATTTTGGTGACTTAAACAACAAGAAAATTTTGAAAGGAAAAGACAGAAATACCCCTCCTTGTGTGAGAAAGGGATATAAATAGAGGAAATTATGTACTGTAAAGGTGCTTTTTTCCACTTCTTAGCTAGGGAAGAATATCTATCTTCTTCTTGAGAAAAGTTTGACTTCATTCCTTCTAGAGGTTTGCTAGACTGCAACATCAGGATTCTTGAATGAGAGATATGGAGTTAATAAGGAGGAGGGTGGGGAAGAGGAAGGGTTTGAAGAATGGGAAGATGTTAATCAAGGTTAACTCCTTTTCTGAATTTTTGAGTTTTAGAGCTTATTGTGTTTATAATGTTGCTATAATCCTTGGTTTCTTGAATTAGTTTGTGCTTTCTCTCATTCTTTTAGCTTAACTCTAATTGTCAAGATTACTTCCATTTGTTATTGGTGCTGGTCAACCATAACTTGATTGCCTTATGAAAAGCTTTTGTTATCTAGTTGGTGATGATGTATATAGGAGAACTGAGGGGCTTACATTTTGTGTATCTTTGAGATTATGATGCATCTGAAGTCTGCTGAAGTTTGCTCTTGTCATACATTTTGTTTTTCTAAACAATGACACAAGAATCTTGACCTTGAAAAGTGATGCTTTTATATCATAAGGATGCTTAAGTAAGGAGTTTATAAAGTGTGTTTGATTAGGAGGATGTTAAATCATGGAAGCTATGATTTGGTGTTATCCCATACCATCATAATTCCGCACTTCTTTGTTAGAGTTAGCAAATTCTGGATAGTATCTTTGCTTGTCCTTGTGCTACTTGGGAATTGATGTCGAAAACCTGAAAAAAGGAATTGTTGCTTTCATAATCAGGTTTCTCGAAGGTTATTAAAGAGATTTAGAGCAACCCCTGGTATTCTAGAATGAAACAATGGGTCATGTTTTCCGTACAAATGTCTCTTGGAAAACTTGCAAAACCAGTTATTCACGTTGCAAAATCGAGAGTTTTTGTATGTTTAGCTGCAGAAAAAGAAAAAAAATCTTCATTTTGTGATTCATACCAGAATTTTACAAAATGAGGAGCTGAATCTAACACGTCTTTCAATCTTTTAGTAAATCCCATCAATAACTCCTCTTCTCAAATAAATGAAATTCTTTATTTGCATGGATTACTTTGTGTTAACAAAGTATGTTGCTACAATGATGATATGTTATAATCCATTTATATAGCAGATTGCTTTTGTTTGCTTTCTTGTATGTGTACTTAGGAATGCCACGGACAATTGGGCTTCACGAGCTTAAGAATTGTCTCTTACATATTATCTACACATTCATAATGGGGTCAAACAATACAAAGCCTTGTTTAAACTGGTCTGTTGAATGGTATTGTGCATGACAAGCTTCTAACTTATTTCCATCATTATGATCAAGAACCGAGGTACAAGGGGATTCTGATTCATGAGAGAGAAAGTATCTCTCTCTCTCTCTCTCCGCCTCCCGCTTGACATTTGTGTGTGACCATCATGCCATTTATAGTTCTGATATCTCAAGAAATAGGTAGATCATAATCATGTATGATATAGCAGCTTTAGATAATTATATGTGCATATATCTGTTGTTATGCCTATATTTGTTATGGTGAAATATTGTGTTGTAGTTTTGATTGATTAGCACAGAATACAAGAATGTATGTGAAAAATGCATGTCAGTTTTGTTTTAGTTTAGTGATTGTTTGTTCAGACATCACTGGAGCAACAGTATAAACTCCTTAGAAGGTTGCAAGCAGCAACTTTTTAGTACCATGAATCATAACCAAGGACGAAAATATCGGTTTCGGTTCATGTATCGGTACTTTGAATTTACGGAAATATCGGTTTCGGTTATCGGTTTCGGTGGAAATATCGGTAATTTTAAAAAAATCACGGAAATATTGTGAAAAAATTAGAAAAAATATCTGGTAATTTACATAATGTTATAACTAACATTCATACATAAATTGAAGTTAAGATTTCAAATAAAAAATATAATTACAACAAAATGAGAGATAAACTAATATATAAAGTGATAATATGAGAAATTTTGTACAAAGTATATTTATGAACTAATAATAGCATGAGCTCCTATGAGGTTCAAATGAATAAGATGACATGCCATCTTGATTTAAACATTATTGATACCAACTCACCATATTAGACCAATTTTGGGTGTAATCATAAACATACCATTCATATGCTCCTCTATCTCTTCCAACCGCATGTCCATGGATAGGATAATGCTCATTAACCCAATATGGTTGACTAGGTTGAGACATGTTTTAAAGCAATAGGTAAAATTGAAAAGAGTAGAAAATGATTGAAAATTGGAATTTTTTTGCTCATTGCCGATACACTGCACCGAAAACGATATTTCACCGATATTTCACCGATATTTCGCCGATATTTCGCCGAAACCGAAACCGAAACCGAAATTCACCGATATTTCGCCGATATTTTGACAAAAAAAAAAAAACACCTCGTTTTTATATCGGGACTTCATTCTCAGCGATATTTCGGCGAAATATCGCCTAAATATCGCGATTTTTTCATCCCTGATCATAACAAGGTTAAAACTTACTAGAACTGGAACTTGTTAGACTTGTATGTCTTTTGGGGTCAATTTATTGATTGAAGATGATTGGAAAGGAAATGTACAGATTGGCCCCTTATGTTATGCGTCAGAGCAAATTGGCCCCTTATGTTATGCGTCAGAGCAAATTGGCCCTTTTCTCTATTACCTATGAATCCAAATACTCTTTTTTTTTTTTTTTTTCAAATAGAACAAATAGTAGTTGTTTATAGTGGTTATTTAACGTTAAGTGTGTTTTGTAGGGAAAACATGTCGCATTAAATTTGGAGTTATGTACAACTATTGCTTCTTACGACACGATTGTGAAGGCCAATAGGTCAAATAAGCTTATTCATTGAATGCAAATGCCTGAAAATTGCATGAGAATACACGTAGGCTCCTAAACAACTTGACACATTCCAGTGTGGTTTTTATGTGATTAAATACATGAAGCAAATAGTTGAGAGTGATCCCTTTGAGAAGATTGGTTCGATGCAGTCATTGGTAAGATTATAAAATTTCTTATATGTTAACGTTGTTAGAAAAATATTCATTCAATCTTAAATATTTGTTATGAACTTTTAGATGAATATTTGTTGTATGAATTATTAGATGAATATTTCAATTTGACATGACTATTTTGAGTTTAATGTTTATTATGTATATTTGAATTTCAATTAATATATAATAATTATTAAATGTTGTTGAAACTTGTAAAAGACAACGTTGAAAATAAACTACGACAACAGTTTTGAAAACGTTGTCATATAAAGATAAGACAACAGTTTTTAACCAAATTCAAACTGTTGTCTTAAGCTTCTACAACAATGGTTAAAAATCCTTTATCAAAGCGTTGTGCTAGTGTCTACGACAACGACAGGAGATAGAACTACAACCACTTAGACAACTGTTTTTAACCGTTGTTTAAATCTTGTCTGTGTAAAAAACTGTTTTCATAGCTATTTAAGACAACAGTTAATGACCATTCTCTATGTGCGATAAAATCCTTACCCTACGACAACAGTTGTTTCTAGGCTACGACAACAGTTGATAACTGTTATCTATGAGCATTTTTCTTGTAGTGTATAAATATATATTATCATTGAATGGAAAATATTGTTTTACTATTTTTATGATATTATATAATGTAAATCATTTATATACATATACATATATATTTACACACACATTGTTTAAAGGGATATCATAAATATATGAATCGAAATTAATAATTAAAGTTGACTTACCATATTGACAATTATGTTAAGAGTAAGTCTCCTGTGAATCAGATGCATGGATCTCAGATCCATGCACTCAGGTCGGATCTGGGTCATGGGACCTGTTTCACTTTTTTTTTTTTTTCGCACATGGTTTTTGAAATTTTACACCTACCAATAAGTTATGTTAGACCTACCTTAACGTTATGTTAGACATACCTTAACGTTATGTTAAACATATCTTTATGTATAGTTAGACATACATTTGTGTTATGTTAGACCTACCTACATAAAGTAGGTTTAACATAACACAAAGGTAGGTATAACTATACATAAAGGTATCAGGCTCGTGGGGACGCATGCAGGCGCGTGAAACGCGCATGGGAGTGCATATTTGGAGCGTGTGAGCGGGTCGACCCGGTTGCATAAAAGTTTTTGTCTAATGTTAAAAGGTTAATTTATCATATCATTTCCTTAAATACATGTGTGTGTATATATATATATATCATTAAACATAATTTATTATTTGTCATTCATCATTTATTTTAATTAAAAAAATTATTTCCAGTTGTGGCATGGTGTTTTTGGCAAGAAAAGTTTCACATTACTATTTGAGGGGAAAATACTTAAATGCTCACGGTGGACAATTTTTAATATGTCCACCGCTGACGTATAATGATTTTATCCGCTCCTTATATGGAAAGTAAAATTAATTGATATGTTGGATCTTTAACACGTTAGCGGTGGACACATATTAACGTACTCACGATGGATAGGGTAGCAGAACTGCTATTTGAGATAAAGATATTAGAATATAGTCATTCATGGTGGAAAAAACAATGTCCAAAGAAGACAATTAATATCTTAAGATGGATGGACAACTATTGAAGAATATTATAGTATGTAATATTTTTGATAATTGAATTTCAAAATACTATAACTTGTATTTGTATTTTAATTTCAACATATTATTTGTATTGAAGCAACAAATTTTTAATTATGGTCAATTATATGTTGTTTCAAGAATAATCAATCGTTTTGGTTTGAAAATTTTAATATTTAACAAATATGATGAGGAAAGAAACAATGTAATAAATAAATTTGTAATTTATAAGATATAAATTTGTAATTTATAAGATTGTTTTTATTTTAGTTGATTTTTTCTTATAGTTTTATAATATTAGTTTCACAATAAGCTATTTCAATTCGGTCCAACCCTTTACACCAATAACAACTAATAAAAAGTTTGTAACACAATTTATTAGATACTTGTCCTAAAAGGTGAGTTTTTAGATGTTATTAAATTTCATTACACAATATCAATACTTGAATACTACATTTTATATCTATCTAAACATATTATATATAAAAATTCTATATAATATATTTCGATGAATGTATATTATTTAAAGTATATGACAGCGAATCGCACTGTAAATACTAATAAAAGACAAAACTTAGTTTAAAATATTCCATTTGTTAAGAGATAATGGATGGGCTAAATCGCCCTCATAGTTTTCGGGCCAGTATTTCAGGGCCCATACCTTTTTTATTTTTTTTATCAAGTCACCCCAATTTTGCCATCTCTATTTGGACATTATCTCTCAAACTCCGAAAGATCAATTTTTATTGGATTTAAAATATTTTTTCATCCTAAAATTATATGTGATTAAATATTTTCTATATAAAATTTAAAATATTGTACTTGATGTATAAACTATGGCTTCGATGCATTTTGATATTGAACAAGTTCTAACTGTATATGTGTCTTAAATCAACAATTAAAATTTGTGTAATATCTTAAAATGCATCAAATTAAAATTCATATGACAAAGTGCAACATTTCCAAATTTATATAAAAAAAATCTCAAATCACGTATAGAAGAAAATGTTTTTTTTATCCTTATTACAATACCCTTATGATATCGGTAAACTGGTTACACTTAAGAAGTCAACTTGATATCGGTAAATGTGGGATTTAAAAAAGTAGAAATTATTACCAACTTCTAACCATGATGATCAATGTTCGAGTTTTGAATCAAGTCTTTAATATTTATACCCTTCCTTTCACTCCTCCTACGGTAGGATGAAAATATCGTGAAATATCGTGGATATCGCGGATACGGATATTGCGTTACGGATATTATGTGTTAATGTTTTTTTTCCTGGGTATCGCGGATATATCACAAAATATCGATATCGATTTTGATATCGGTTCAGTGTAGTACAAAATTGGATGGAAATTGGGAAATATCGTGGATATATCGCAAATATCGCATGTATATCAAAATGAGCGATTTTGATTCAAAAAATTGAACAATGTGATTTTTTTTTACTTTGTATTGTGTATTTTGTTTGATAGTGGAAGAAATATATTCTCTTCTCACATCAATCTTTCATATCCATATTTAAAGCACAATTAGATGACAATGAAGGAAACTCTGATCCAAAAGTAGCTGCTATGACTCGTGATTGTGGCATTGATGTTGATAAAGTGTTACAACAAGAAGTTGACCATACATCTTCTACTTCAAAATCAAATAGCTCTACTGATGGAGGAAATAGTGGAAATAGTGATGGTGGAAATGATGACAATGATGATGACAATGATGATGGTGATAATGGTGGATATAATCAAGAGGATTATGTTTCAAACCAAGTGTTATTGAGTCCATTCACTAGTGAGGTCGAGTTTAGTCATCCAACACAAGATATAGATCATGAAAGCAGAGAAGGAGGTCCAGGGATAAGGGCTATTGGAAAAGAATACACTAGAAAACGTGCTTGGAATCAAGAAGAAAGTTCATCTATTGATATTGAACGAATTTCAGTCAGTTTTGATTCCATGAATATGGTAGCAATGAACATAGTGATATGTCTCAAGATTCATATGTTGCTGACACCTTTGAAAGTTCAGAATTTGGTTGGAGTACTCGAGATGTTTTTCATCACCTACCTCCTCAAATGTCGTATGAAAATCAAAATGAGTATCAACAATATGATTGGATTAGTGTACACTATCCAATTCATGGTGAAGCAGGTGGACGAGATAGAACAACTTATGAATGACATGTGCATAATTATATTAATAAGTACTCTAATATGATGAGTTGGTATCAGTACTGCTTGGATCAAGATGACATTCCATCTACTATGTTTGAACCTCATAGGTCATCCTTTTGGTACTAGTGTATTGTATGATGTAATTTTAGTAATTTTATCTTGTATTATGTAATATATTATCAGTTTTTATTCGAAAAACAGTATTTATAATGCTTATTATCTATATGTTAGTTTTAAATATATTATTTTAATGTGATTTTGAGTGGAATATATGTGTAATGAAGTGTAAAAATAATCCCTAAAATTTCATATTAAATTTCCAGAATTTTAATAAGATTTCAGTTGTTTTTTCAAAATTTTTGCGATATCGATATGCGATATCGATATATCCATCGATATATCCGTAAAATCAAAGTTGCGATACGACATGCGATATTGATATTTTCATCCTTGCTCCTACCTCACTAAAAAAAACAATGATCAACATCGAATCTAAAAACAGTAAAATATAATAATCCACCCAACTTCATCTTAGTTTTCTTTAAGATGTATTTCCACTACCATTGATGTCAACAAATCTCATAGGGTCAACAAAGATCCCTCAGTTTTTATCTATTCAATTGATTTTATTTGAATTGGATTTAAATTTCAAGGATCTGTTACTCTATAATCCAAATCGCATAGGACAAAATTCCAATTAAATTATTAATTAACTAATGGTGGAATGAAGAATTTAGGTTGGCAGAAAATTTGGAGCTAAAAAACAAAGAACAAAATCATCAAATCTTGATAAGCCGCCGCGACAGGTCAACAAGCTGCATTTACAGTCGACAAATAAATGGACGGCTGGTCGGGTTGTTGTACCTCGTGCATCATCAAATGGACCCATCCTAAATTTTATTACAAAACATACCATAATTATTTATTAATTCATATCGCAACTACAGAGTAATACAAATATTAAATAATTTAATTTGTACGTTAGTAATATATTAAATATTCAATAGCACTGTAAATATTATTGCTATGGCTTAAGTATACTGTGATTGATTAATTATAAGGGTAGGTCTCATATGAGACTATCTCACGTATCATGTTATTTGTGATGAGTAACTCATAACCTACATTTAATAATTCATATAGTAAGTTTTCGAAATGAATTCATGGATGATAGGACTCTTTCATGTAAACTAACTATAATACGGTCTTGTACAAATTTTTATATTAATTTTAAAATACCAATACAACTCTGGACTAGAGTTGATATATACTAGTTAAAATAACTCTTAATTATAACTAAAATATGGGTAAGGTCATTTCACACTTGAATAAGAAAAGTATGACCTAGCAAAGCATCGTCAATTTATAATAGGGGTTTATTATTAGGGGTTAATGTCGATATGTTGTTTGAAGTATGACACATTTTTTCAGTTGGCTTTTAAACACAGAGGAATTGGCCAATTCTACCATCAAACATATAAGAGTGGTTTTAAAATACCATTAAAAAAAAAAGGAGTGGTTTAAAAATATTGTCAATAATCATAAGGAATGTATCATTTCTATCATCAAATATAACAAATGTATCTTTTTACCCAATTTTTTTTACCAAGTCAACAATGATTAGACTTATAGCGTGCGCACAATAATTATACCTAATTTATACATGTTTTATATCGTGTACACGATTATCGTGTACACGACATCTATATATATATAATAATAATAATAATAATAATAATAATAACAATTACCCCTAAAAATAGAAATCTCAAATGTTTTCCCACCCATTTTTACTTCCTAATAATGTCATACTTATTGATGTTTATTTTTTAGTTGATTTAATAAAGAGTTAGTCTCCTGTGCACCAGTTGCACGGATCTGTGATCCGTGCAACTGGGCCGCGCGCGGGTCGCGCGCGGGCTGGGCTGGCCCGCCCAGCCCGTGCCTCTTTACTTATTTCGCGTGTTTTGCTCGTTACCCTCACGTTATGTTAGAGTTACTTTCACGTTATGTTAGGGTTACCTTCGCGTTATGTTAATGTGACCCCATATCCAGATTTCATACCCTTAGTTTAAAACCACTGAACTAAAATGTTAATCATACCCTCATGTTATGTTAGAGTTACCCTCATGTTATGTTAGGGTTACCCTCATATTATGTTAGTGTTACCCTCGTGAGGGTAACATGGGTAACACTAACATAACAAGAGGGTAACCCTAACATAACATGAGGGTATGACTGCCTGAGTGAATCTTGGTGGGTTTGAGCGCCCACCAGGGTAACACGGGTAACACTAACATAACATGAGGGTAACCCTAACATAACATGAGGGTATAACTGCCTGAGCGAATCTTGGTAGGTTTGAGCGTACCCACCAGGCACGTGGGGGCGCGTGAGAGCGCGTTGGGGCACGTAAAAACGCGCGTCAGAGGCGCGTGGGCTGGTCGACCCGGGTGCATGGATCTAGTAACATGAGGGTATGACTGCCTGAGCGAATCTTGGTAGGTTTGAGCGCACCCACCTGGCGCGTGGGGGCGCGTAAGAGCGCGTTGGGGCGCGTAAAAATGCGCATCAGAGGCGCGTGGGGCGGGTCGACCCGGGTACATGGATCCTAGATCCATGCAACAGTTGCATAAAATATTTTGCCTTTAATATATTATCCATATCCAAATTGTTTGATTAGGTATATATGGTGTACAATTCATTCATACAATAAACCAATTTTTTTTGGACGTAACTTAACATATATGATTTGTTATGCAATAATCTCCAAATTAAGAATGATTTTCATCAATTCATGAATCTAGAATTATTAAATAATGATAATTAACAACTTATTATATTTCATATGCCATATTTCTATTAAGAAGTTTGTCAACTAATATTTTTTACTAAATACATAGATTTATAATAAAAAGAATACAACACTAATTAACCTAAATATTTTCCAATCGATTTATAGTTTGCAAATATATAAATTTTATTTTATTTTATTTATTTATTCATTACAATATTGGTTAGAAATATAAAAAATTTATGGAGATATCAAATCTTATTTAGTGGATTAAAAAATCACTAGTTTTGATACTTCAACAAAATCAATTTAAGCAAAATTTATTCATGTCAATTCAAATTTTATTATAATAAAATATTTTACTCGAATTTTTTCAACTCTTTGAGAACAAATGATAATTTAAACATAAAACAAATTTATTGTACTTTTTTAAACTTTTACTTTTTCAGCTTTGGAATAAATATTAAATGCATATATTTAACAAAATTGTCTTTCATACTTCATAATCCAAATTATTAAAGGGTTCAATACTTAAAATCATTATTAAGCGTAAAAAATCAATTTTATTACATATGATTTCTAATAATTAAATTTTGGTTTTCTGAAAATAACCCAAATAATTATGAAAATATCAAAAACACCCCAATGTTTTGCTAGAAAAATTGTTGGAGGTTGCAATTTGTATAATTCGTGAACTTCAGGTTACAAACTATTAAAAAATACAGTTCAGGTTGCAAAATGTAAAAAATCGAAAAAATATAGGTTGATATAAATATCCAGCCCTTATTTAAATTAATCTTCACTACTAATCTTGGAAGAACACAAAGTTGTAAATGACAATCTATAATGCTATAACAGATTAATAGAAAAATATTAAGGTAAAATGTTCAAATACTTAAACTTATAATTATTGTCATCTTATATTTACCAACTAATTCTTCGACTTTATATGACTTCAAATATTTTGGTTGTGATTGATTAAATTTTTTCAATGATCAAATTAAATTCAAAGTACGTAATAACTATATTCTTATTTCAAATCATATATAACAAGTATCTTTCCAAAGTGGAAATAAAGTCTTCTTTCACTTTCTAAATCTAGAAATGCAATTATTTATAATTCATAATTCATAATTTATAATTTTTTTTATAGGAATCCAAATTTTTATTAATGTATAATATGATATCATCATCTTTTCTCATTACGAATATGTTATATGCTTGCATATGTTTTCCACATTAGTTATGACACTAATAAAATTACTAAATAGTCAAATAATGTGTGATGAATATATGAAATGTTCAAGATTTATAAATTATATGAGGAATATATTATGTTAGAAACATTAGGAGTAAGTTTTGATGAGATAAAACCTTAAATAACTCTAACAAGCATAACCAATCTTAGGATAGGTTACTGCAACAGAGTTACTACAGAAGATTAAAAGAACAGAGAAAGTGTCAAAGATAGGATACTGAAGAGAATGGTGAAAAAGAATCGGGTGAACTAATAAGGATACTATTGACTACATGAAGCTACTGGAAGAGACCTCGCCGAAGCAGAATGCAGCGAGACAGGAAGCTACCTGGGAGACCATGCCGAAAGCATACTGCTAGGGCAGTATGCTACAGAAGCCTCAGGCCACCTAAAAGAGCAAGCCAGAGAAAGAAGCTGCAGAGTGAAGCAAGAGGAGGAAGCTGCAAAGCAGGCATGGGGAGAAAGTCAAAGTTACCGGTAGACACAAAAAGTTACCAGTAGAGGGAAGAGAAGAGGAGCCAACCAGAAGAAGACACGTGGAAAGCGACAAATTGGAAGCTGTCAGGAGTGCAGTGCATTTATAGATTAGGAAACCTACCTACCTTCAACGGGTAGATTTCCTAATCTATAAATAAGAAGAAGACTGACGAAGAGCATGAACAAGAGAGGAGAGAACGAGCACAATAGAATATACAAGCTCGCAGAGAGAAGCGCAAAAGAAGAGAGAAGAGTTCAACAGAGAAGAAAGCGCAGAAAGAGGGGGAAGTTAAAATAGAAGAAAAAAGAGTGTTCAAAAGAGCAGAAGAAAAGAAGAAAAGGTCGAACACTCCACACCCTAAAAGACGCACGCTCAGTCAGTTAGTCCAGCAGCAAGCTTCAGCAGATCAATCTGCAAACGAAGGCCAAGCTTGCTGCACCCAGTTGAAGAAGAAGAAGACAAACTCCTTCTAAAGGACTGTCTTGGAGTACTCAGTGCGAGGGGTAGAGTCCTGCTAAGTTTTCCACTTTCTAGGAGAGAAAGTGAGGACCCTGGGTGGGTAGAATAGGATCTTGTGTGGGTCAGTGGGGAGGTAGGCAAGCAGCTGTGTGAAGGCTTGCTACTTGCTTGTTAAACGTGAGTTGTAATAGATTGGTCTATGTAAATCAAATAGCTTAACAAAGGTTCCCTCTTGAGAAGAGGCAGAGAGGATGTATAAGGATTACTCCACCTTCGAACCTCTGTATATCCTTGCGTCCATGTGTGCTTACTGGTTTACTTGCATAACTTTATGTTAAGTTGCACATCTCCTATACTTGGCTCTACATTGAGAGAAAAGCTTTCACAAACCACTCTGATCAGTAACCTCCCAAAAGGTTACTGATCCTAGAATTGAGCCAAGGAGAAGAAAAGTTTGAAAATACAGTAGGCGTATTCACCCGCCCTCTAAGCCTACTAGCAGGATATTTGGGACCAACAAGTGTTATCAGAGCAGGTGGATTATTCATCCAAAGCTCATCGATCAATCTGATACCAACAAGTGGTATCAGAACAGATGGATGAACAAAAGATCTAAGCGATCTATCCAGATCCTATCTGTGAAGAATTTCTTTCTGGAAAATCTATCTCTTTTTCTCCCTCACATCATAGATCAACTCACAACCTTTTTGTTTAAAAGGACATGATTGATGTGAAGATAACAAACAACTATAAAGGATGTAGAAAATCAAGCTGTGTTGTGAAGAAAAGCTGTTCGGAAGAAGGAAGATGGTGAACAGCATGCTTCTCGAAGAAAGGACTGCGAAGCAAGTAGCGGTGCGGAAAGGAACAAGTGTCTACTTATCACAAAGTAGACCAACACGGAGTGGATCAAAAAGAAAAACTAGTTGCTGAGCATGAAGAAGAAGCTGATACAAAGTGAAGTTGGGAAGTATGGACCATACTAAAGCTTCAAAGTCAACAACAGGCAAGCAAGCAACCATGGAAGAAGATGCGGAGGATGTCAAGTAAAGGAGTAAGAAGGGAAGCTCACTCCATCAAAGAGATCATCCTCTAGACAGAAGCAAAGAATAAAAGAGGATTTGCTCTTTAAACCAAAGGAATAACGATGACCAGGTACCTCATTCTAACTTGCACTTTTATTTCTGGTCTCGCTCATGTTTATTCTGTTAAGGAACTCAAGTAACTATATATCAAGAGAGCTAAATGAAAAGATCTTCAGAAGATTGAAGATAACAGGCTTGAAATTTTGGTCACTTGACTTGAAAATGAGAAGGAAGCCTGCACGTTTATTTTCATCTTAGAATGTTTCACCTTCTCATGCAAACCTCAAAGTTACCTGAAATAGTGTTGAATGTGACCCTACGTTCTAAAGTAAGAGTGTCATAAAGTAAGGGGGAACTTCTAGCACAAATCAAGGTAATTCAGAGGTAAAATAGTTAAATCCTTAGAGAAACCCAAATACGGGTATGCTGAAAATGTCTGCAACAAACTGGCATTCCCTGAGGAATATAGCAGAACAACAAGGAAAGAAAATTATCTACCTTACTAGTATCATGCTTTACATTCTCTATATTTTAAAGAGATACAGTAAGAAAACGCCTGCACATACCATTTTTTTGTTCTCTAAAAGTCTTAAAGGAGTCAAACTCTCTCTACAGCAACCATGGGCTGTAAAGAAAGTCTAAGCTCCTGAAAGAAACATTAACCGTGATGGATTCATACTTTGTGTGAGTACCTATACGAGAAAACTTATTTTGCAGGTACCTCTAACAAAGGACTACTAAATTTAGGGGGAACCATTGAGAAAATGACAAAGCTCTGACTATAGGATACTAGACACCAAGTTGCCAGAAACTAGGTTGCTGGATAACAGGATGCTAGACACTAGATGGATGGACACTAGGTCGCTGAACATCAGGTCGCTGTACACCAGGACGCTAGACACTGAGCTACTGGATACTAGGTCACTAGACATCAGAGTACGTGTCATCAAGTCATGAGAAAAGGTAGAAGGACTAATCGATATTAAAGAACAAGATAAAGTTCTGACAATAGTACACTAGACACCAGGACATTGGATACTAGATCGCTGGGTAACAGGAGGCTATATATCAGGATGCTAGATACCAGGCTGACTAGAAATTAGGTCGTTGGATGACAGCACGCTAGATTACAGGATGCTAGATACCAGATGCTGGATACTAGATCACTGAACACTAGGTTGCTAGGCACCAGGACGCTAAACACCAAGATGTTGGATACTAGATCGCTGAACACCAAGTTGCTATAAACCAGGATGCTAGACACCAATATACTGGATACTAGGTTACTAGAAATCAGGACTTATTATCAAGTCACTGGACAAAGGGATCACTTGGACGTCACAAATTAGAGCAGTTACTGAAAAATCTTTTTGGTAACATGCGTGCATAAAAAGTGGATCACCTTTTCCAGAATAGACTACCTTTTCAGAACCCTAAAAGGATCTTAGCCGTACGATCAGAAGAATCCAAGGGTGGAGAACCAGCTGTTAACCACGCACCTCCGGAAAAGTTGTGAAAACTGTCAACAACTTTATTGGAAAACGGCGAAGCAGTTATAAAAACATGCACTCCTTATTTTTCATTAAGCATATAGATATTCTCTCTCTCTCTCTCTCTCATCCTCTATGCATTATGGAACCCGATTTATGGAAACCCTTCTCTTCATTCCTTCCAAAGAACACATTTTCTGCATATAATCAACCAAGCATCTCACAAATCACGTATACTCACCTCTCACACTTGACACTTGCTAAACAAGTCCTTCTTAGAAGACTTGATCTTCTAGTATTCTCTCCTTACCTCAGTCTCGAGGGGGCTTGAGGGCATGCACCCAGGTTCTCCTCTTAAAAGTCAGAGAAAGAGTGAAATGATACCTCTCCAGTTACTCCTGAGCTTAAGCTCATTTTTGATGATGTCAAAAAAGGGGGAAGAAACTGCGAAGGATCATGGAAGATCAAAAGTCTTCCAAAGGAGGAGAAGAGAAGATTACAGCCCCTCCACAAGGAGATGTTAGAGGGGATGTTGGATGATACTTGCTTCTAAGGAATTGAGCTGGAGTAAATCTGGGAGGAGTGGGTAAGATTATGGAGAGAGAAAGGCCGCAGCAAGCTACTATGTCAACGCTCTCTCCCTCTTCTTGAGAACTCTTCCTGCTGCTTTCCTACTCTCTTCCGAAGAAGCCTTTTCCCCTCTTCACCTTTTTCTCTGTCTCTTTAAACTAAGAGGAAAACCAATTAGGAGCAGGCCCTTGCACCCAAAAGCGGGAAGAGCTAGAGAAGAAAGAAGCCAGTAGCAAGCAAGAGGGGAAAAAAAAGAAATGAAAGAGCAAGAAGAAAGAAGAATGAATCTAGATAGAATATTTATTGTACTGTGCTTACTAAGTTGTATTCTAGATATTCTATCTAAATAACATTATTTCTGTTTTTTAAAATGCTCAATCCTTGTGCCCTTTCTTTTAGACGTATATGTGATTTTACTGAAAGCAGTATGCTCTATATTGTTAAATTTTACATATGCTTTCTGTGCTTGAGTGATTATGCTCTTTTGATCTGCTGCAAAGGTTTTGTCATCATCAAAAAGGGGGAAATTGTTGGAAACATTAGAAGTAAGTTTTGATGAGACAAAACCTTAAGTAACTCTAACAAGCATAACCAATCATAGGATATGTTACTGTAACAAAGTTACTATAGAAGATTAAAAGAATAGAGAAAGTGTCAAAAGAAGGATACTGAAGAGAATGGTGAAAAAGAATCGGGTGAACTAATAAGGATACTATTGACTACAGGAAGCTACTGGAAGAGACCTCGCCGAAGTAGAATGCAGCGAGACAGGAAGCTACCTGGGAGACCATGCCGAAAGCATATTGCAAGGGCAGTATGCTACAAAAGCCTCAAGCCACTTAAAGGATCAAGCCAGAGAAGGAAGCTGCAAAGCAGGCATGGGGAGAAAGTCAAATTTACCGGTAGACACAAAAAGTTACCGGTAGAGAGAAGAGAAGAGGAGCCAACTAGAAGAAGACACGTGGAAAGCGAAAAGCTGGAAGATGTCAGGAGTGCAGTGCACTTATAGATTAGGAAACCTACCTACCTTCAATGGGCAGATTTCCTAATATATAAATAAGAAGAAGACTGACGAAAAGCGTGAGCAAGAAAGGAGACAACGAGCACAACAGAATATACAAGCTCGTAGAGAGAAGTGCAAAAGAAGAGAGAAGAGTTCAATAGAGAAGAAAGCGCAAAAAGAGGGGAAAGTTAAAATAGTAGAAAGGAGAGTGTTCAGAAGAGCATAAGAAAAGAAGAAAAGCTCGAACACTCCACACCTCAAAAGACGCATGCTCAGTCAGTCAATCCAACAGCAAGCTTCAGCAGATCAATCTACAAACGAAGGCCAAGCTTGCTGCACCCAGTTGAAGAAGAAGAAGAAAAACTCCTTCTAAAGGACCGTCTTGGAGTACTCAGTGCAAGGAGTAGAGTCCTGCTGAGTTTTCCACTTTCTAGGAGAGAAAGTGAGGACCCTGGGTGGGTAGAATAGGGCCCTGTGTGGGTCAGTGTGGAGGTAGGCAAGCAGCTGTGTGAAGGCTTACTACTTTCTTGTTAAGCGTGAGTTGTAATAGATAGTTCTATGTAAATCAACTAGCTTAACAAAGGTTCCCTCTTGAGAAGAGGCAGAGAGGATGTAGAAGAATTCTCCACCTTCGAACCTCTGTATATCCTTGCGTCCATGTGTGCTTACTGCTTTACTTGCATAACTTTATGTTAAGTTGCACATCTCCTATACTTGGCTCTATATTGAGATTAAAGCTTCCACAAACCACTCTGATCAGTAACCTCCTAAAAGGTTACTAATCCTAGAATTGAGCCAAGGAGAAGAAAAGTTTGAAAATACAGTAGGCTTATTCACCTCCCCCTCTAAGCCTAGTACCAGGATATTTGGGACCAACAGATTAAATTAAAATAACTCTAAAGAACTATATTGTTTTTAATGATTAACATATTTATATCTAATAATTAAACACTTGTGTAAGAAGAAGCATTTATATATTTTGATAAGACAAAACCGCTGTAACATTACTGCTTTTAAATTCATATGTTTCCCATTGTAGATTTCAATAAGTAACAAAGTTCTACCATGAAGTCTTCTACTGAAACATAAAGCTGCAAGCTGTACGCTACATGTAAATAAAGAAGTTTGCATATAGCGAGCTATACTTAGAAGAGCTTCAGGAGAAATGTTTTTGCTGCATGCCGCATGCTGGAACCTTAAAAAAACAGCGAGTCTGGATGCAGCAACCGCTAATAAGTTGCAGCAACTGAAGTGAAACATGTAAAGTGGAATCAACTTCGAATAAATCAACATCTACTGCATGTTTATGCTAATACGAGGAAACAACAACTTCAATTGAAGCTGTAGTGCTCAACAGGCCAATGCATGAAGACAAAATCAAGGACGACGAGCGTATAAAAAGCTGCCACTTGGCCTGAGCAACTGTCTACGATCTGTAACAGAAGGACAACCGCATTTAATGATGCAGGAGCATAAAGAGTAGCATGTCTCCACCTTTTTCAGGAGCACATTAAATGGGTGTACCTTGAAGATCATTGAAGATCAAGAAAAAGGACTGTTGGTCATTCAGATCGAATCAAAAGAGGATATTCTTGTGCGTGAATGGATCAACGATCAGGATGCAACAGCAGAAGAGAGGAGTTAAAATGAAGACGCGTGGAATGTGCACTTTTCAATTAGTGCATTCCGGCAACTATAAAAGGAAGGAGTGAGGTTGAAGAACTAGAGGACTGAACTTTCGAATCGCGCATTGAACTTATACATTCAGCGATCATTAAGCTTAATCGAACATCTAGCATTTTCAGTCCCTCACTCAACCCCGAAGCAGAGCATTCCAGCATTGAAGATCTTTGGAGTGTTCTAGCTTCACCACAGTTGAAGAACTTGTTTTGAAACCATTCATATTACTGTGTGTGTATGTTGTTTTAGTTTGGTGTCCACAGTTGAGAGGAAAAGAATCTTTGCTGTGCATTTTGGTCTTGTAAAAAACATCCTGTATGGATCCTGTCTGTTTGCTGAAACCTTGAGAGGGAGTAAGAATCTTAGTAGGCGTGTGTGTCCTTAGAGTTGTGTTTAGTTGGAAAGAGTTCTATAAATCTAAATACTCTAGTGGATATCCTTCTTGTGAAGGAGAAAAGAGGATGTAGAAGGGTTACACCACCTTCGAACCTCTATAAAGCCTTGTGTTTATTTACTACTTTCAGTATACATTTCTTATATCTGCTGTATGCATGTTTATGACTTTATTTCTATGTGCTTATCTGTGAATCTAGCATATTAACTTTATAGTTAAAAGTGTTAGAATATATCTGCTAAACTCTTTATTCTTAAACATTTCCGCTGTGCATTTACTCTAAGTATGAAGCTGCAACAATAAGTTTATTGTAAGCAGAACGCAAGACTGCTAAACTGCTGCAAGCAGCGATAGCTTACAGTAGCTTGTATCAAATAGAGAGAAAAACGTGAAAAAGAGAGAGGTTCATTCACCCCCCTCTAACTTCGAGCAGGTCTTCGATTCCCTATCCCTGACTATCTGTGTAGATTATCCACTTTGTACAGAGTTCCCTTAAATCAATTTGTTCCTTCAGCCTTTCGGCTGATGATAGGCTTTAACATAATCTTGAAAGGGAATGGGAGATGTTCTTTTCTCAGTTTCCCCTGAAGTTCAAACCTCATTTCTTCTACGTCAGCGCTGGCCCTCATGGCCTAGTGAAGTTCTTAGGTAAACCCCAGAGCTGGAACAAGAATTGGAGAGAGGATTATTTTTTTGTATCAGTCCCTAGGAACCTCTGGGACTTTCCTGTAGATACTTGGCTTTATAATAAACCTCTTCAGGACAAAGCTTTTCAATACACCCTTCCTGAACTGATAAAGCTCTCATAGAAAAGTTAAAGCATTGTTTCTTTGATGAGGGCCCTTTTGATCTGGCTGGACTGGTAGAACAACCAGCTATTCTTTCCCACTTCAGGTTTTCTCTAGAAGAAGCTTCTCTGCCATCAGATCTTGGTATTAGTTTATTTTCCTTCTTACTTTTTGAGGTCTATAGGTCCAATGTCTTCTCCACATTCCAGATTTTTAACTTTCCTTTTGCTTCCCTGTAGATCAAGCGTGGAGGAGGGCACTCCCTATTCTGCCTTCTGATTCTCCCCCTCGACCTTCTTCGGGCTCTGATCGTCGGCCTTCTCGCCCAACAGAGGCTCGTTCTACTCCTGGCTCCTCTGACGCCCATAAGTCAACTGCAGATAAGGGTAAGAGGACTTTGGTGTCTTCGGAACCTCTGTCAGATGCACGCCGTCAGCGCCTTCGGTCTCCTCATCGCGGGGGTCAGGCGACTCCGACAAATCCTCCTCGTGACCGATCTCGTCCTAATCACGTTTGGGCCTCTGCTAACGATTCATTTACTCTGGAGCTACCAAAATATATTTTGGAACTTTCAGCCAAGGAAGCTCGCCACTTTCTGAAGCTTATTGTCACCTCTGCTGACAATATGCTTCTTAGCAAACAATCGTTGGATAATGAGCTGGAGATGGGTGCCCACTATATGACCAAGGTAGGACCTCCTTAAAGCTACTTATTTGTCTTTCAAATTGACTTCACCTCTTTTCCTCTTATACTTATGTGCTGGATCTCTTCTTTATTCAGGCGGCTATTTATTTTAGCAAATTGCAAGCCAGGGTCTCTGCCGCCAATCAAGTGGAGACTTCCCGAGTTTTAGCAGAGAGGGAGTCAGAGCTGGAGGGAATGAAGCAGAAATTAACTAACCTTGAAAAGAGCAATGCCGGTTTGGCCAAACGTTTAAGTGAGCTGTTGCAAGAGATGAGTCTTCAAAAGAAGCGGGTGGCTGAAGAGAAAGCTAAGTCACGCCTCTATGGAGCTAAAAAAGTATGCAGATGGAGTTGAAGCATGTCGTCAGAATCTTTTCCTCTCTAAAGCTGGACAAGCCTTTTTGAAGAAGCTGGTGGTTGGGTTGAAAGAGGCTTACTTGAAGAGTAGCTGCTCGTTGGCAGACTTCGGCCCTCACATAGGCCATTATTATGCTTATGGATTCCACTCTGCTTGCAGGCAAGCAGAAGAGCAAGGTTTCTCTGGTGATTTCGACATTAATGGTCCACTGGCGGATGTGCCTACCTCGTCCTACTTCAAGGGCAATCCATTTGAGGATATCGAGTCGCCATGGTGGCTCCTTGTTCTCCAAAAAGCTTATGCCGATATTCACTTAGCCCACGTGGACTTGGAGGCTTTGCCTGTTCCAGAATTGCTTGCCTATCCTTTGCTTACCGACAAGTCTCCCATCCTACTGACCCAGCCCTTTAGAGATGCTTCTGGAGATCAAGTGGATTTAATTGTGGTTAGAGGGGATTCTCCTGACCTTATTTCAACCCTCCTTGCCGAAGATGCCAGTCTTCCTCCTGCTTCGCTGCTTGAGAGCTCTCCTCCTCATTTAACTGAGGTAGTTGAGGCCCTCGCAGCTCCTCCTACCGACTCTTCTGTGGATCTTCCAATTGCTTCTCCTGATGGCCAGATCGATCCCCCGGCTGCTCCTTGATCATGCTTGTTCTTTTTTTTAATCATGCCAGACAATTTTATTTTTAATGTTGTGTTTTTTAAGACAAAATTTATCTATCATCTCTATGGTTCGGACAAATATCTGTCTTTTTTATCTATCTTATGTGATGACTTATGTTTTACATAGACGATTTTATCATATTTGAGTATGATATTATGACATTATCTATTTATGGATATCATCTTCTGTTATACCTCATACTTAAGTAATTGTATATGAATCATAAACACTACTAATAGATACTTCTTTCAAAGAAAAGAGGGAGACAAGAAAAAACTCACTACTTTGTTAATAAAAAAGGGGAGAAATTACTCATCAGGGAGACTTTCCATAAAACTCAACAACTTTCCTCACACCAACTTTCGTAAATATAAAAAACTCCCTATCCTCCTTCCATTGCCGTCCTCATTCGCTGTATCATCTCTTCGTTTCCTGTGCACATAAAACATATTATAATTATTAACATCATGGATTTGCCTAGGCCGACCATTCCTGGACTTTCTTGGGCAGATTTATATTTGGTCCTACCAACCCCAGTCAGAGGTGTGACAGACCCGTAGGTCTGCCTTTGCCAAGACGGCTGCCTTCTAGGGTGATTGAGAGTTCGAGCCCTACCTCTGCTGGTTGGCCAACCCAGAGGTCTAACTACCAGTAGGGCTGCTTTCTAGGGAGATTAAAAGTTCGAGCCCCACTTCTTCTGGTTGGCCAACCCAGAGGTCTGACTACCAGCAGGGCTGCTTTCTGGGGCGATTAAAAGTTCGAGCCCTACCTCTGCTGGTTGGCCAACTCAGAGGTCTGACTACCAGCAGGACTGCTTTCTAGGGCGATTAAAAGTTCGAGCCCCACCTCTGCTGGTTGGCCAACCCAGAGGTCTGACTACCAGCAGGGCTGCTTTTTGGGCGATTAAAAGTTCGAGCCCCACCTCTGCTGGTTGGCCAACCCAGAGGTCTGACTACCAGCAGGGCTGCTTTCTAGGGCGATTAAAAGTTTGAGCCCCACCTCTGCTGGGTTCGCCAACCCAGAGGTCTAACTACCAGCAGGGCTACTAAATTGCTGGTTGGCCAACCCAGAGGTCTGACTACCAGCAGGGCTGCTTTCTGGGGCGATTAAACATGAGATTCATGCCTTATGCTTTTAATACTTAGATTCGCAAAACATCGTCGTTTTCCTTCATTTGACAACAAAACCAGAGAAATACATGAAGAGTGGGTTTACAGGAAGAACATCCCACCTTAGACAAAATATTTCTTGAGGTTGCAGATATTCCAAGCTCTTGGAATTTCTTTTCCTTATGCATCTTTTAGGCGATATGCTCCTTCACCTAATACTTCAGTTAGGATAAATGGGCTTTCCCAATTTGGCTCCAGCTTCCCTCTTAGTTTCAATGCATCTGCTCTTCGCATTACTAAGTCCCCTTAATTGAAACGTCTAATCTTTACTTTGTTGTCATATAGCGCCTTAACATGACTCTTGAATTTTTCCGCTTTCAACCGAGCCATCTCTCTTTCTTCCTCAATCATATCCAAGTTTTCTGCCAAGAGTTGGCTATTCTGTTCCTCGTTGAATGTCATTATTCGATTGGTCTCCATGCCCACTTCTGCGGGTATTACAACATTGGCCCCATATACTAGATTGAAGGGTGAGACCCCAGTAGTAGTTCTGGGGGTGGTTCTATAAGCCCATAATACCGAGTCTATTTCATCAACCCAATTTGTCTTTACCTTTTCAACTCTAGCCTTCAGACCGTTGAGTATCGTTTTGTACATGACCTCTACTTGACCGTTGGCTTGAGGGTGTGCCACTGCTGCATACCTCTGCTCAATCTTCATATCCATACACCAACTTTGAATCTTTTTTCCATTAAACTGAGTTCCATTATCTGATATCAGAATTCGAGGAACTCCATATCGGTAGCATATCTGCTTCCCCAAAAACCTCATAATACTATTTTCATCTATCTTACTCAGAGCTTCAGCTTCCACCCATTTTGTGAAATAATCAATAGCAACTACCAAGAATTTCTTCTGTCCTCTGGCCAATGGTAATGGTTCTACTAAATCAATTCCCATTTCACAAAGGGGCATGGTAAATGCATCTGGCCCAGCTCTTTTGCCGGTAAGTGGATGAGCGGTCCATGCATTTGGCAGCTTTTGCATTTCTGCACTAACTCCTTTGCATCCGCGCCGCCTATTGTTGGCCAGAAGTATCCTACCCTCAAGGCTTTTCTGACAATAGATTTGTATCCTGCCTGATCTCCGCCACACCCCTCATGTATTTCTTGCAGAACGGATTCCCCCTCAATTCTTTCAATACACCTAAGGTATGTTAGGGTAAAAGACCTCCTGTATAAGTATTCTCCTAATAGGCAATATTTCAGGACCTCTTTTTTCAAGCATCTTTTTTCCTGATCTGCAACCTCTACTTCTTTTAATGAATTTATTATAGGAGTTCTCCAATCTTCTTTATTCTCTACTTCTGCTACGTCGACCTCTGCCTTCTGTTGCTCTGCCACCAACAGGGTTATTCTTCTGGGTTGCAGAAGAGGATATGCACTGGCCAACTTGGCTAGGTAATCTGCCTGTACATTTTCAGCTCTGGAAATTTGTTTTAATTCAAAACTTTTCAATTGGCTTCTCAACCTAGCCATTTCCCTAAAATATCTTTCGAAAGATTCATTCTTAATCTCATAGCCTTCATGGTACTGCTGAAATACCAATTGTGAATCAGTGAATGCTACCAAACTTCCTCCTCCAGCTTCGACCACCATTTGCATTCCCCTAACCACTGCTTCATATTCTGATTCGTTGTTGGAGACAACATAATTGAGCTTAACAGTGTATTGCAATTCTTCACCTTCGGGGCCTTCCATTAAAATTCCTACACCACATCAATCCTTTGTGGCTGAGCCATCGACAAATATTTTCCATTCTTCTACTGTCGAGTTGTCTTGTCCAATACTGGATTCCTGGATGAAGTCAACTAGGGCTTAGGCTTTAATTGCTTTTCTTGGTTCAAATTCCACCTCATACGCTCCTAATTCCACGACCCATCTTACCATCCGCCCAGAGGTGCTTATCTTTCCCATTACCTGTTCCGATGGATAATTGGTTCGTATTATCACCGGATGAGACAGGAAATAGGGCGTAACCTTCTTACTGTGGTAATTATTACCAACCCCGCTTTTTCTATCTCTTAGTATCACATCTCGGGACCTTGCAACATATGACTTACGTAATATATGGGCCATTGTTTGATTCCCTGTTCTCGCAGCAGAACAACACTTACAACTATCTCACCAACTGAGATATACATGTAGAGGGTCTCTTCTTTCTCTGGCTTTGCCAGCAAAGGGAGGTTGGCCAAGCACTTCTTGAGTTCCTTAAACGCTCTATCGCATTCCTCGTTCCACTGAAATTTGCAACCTTTCCTAAGTATCTTGAAAAAAGGGTAGCTTTTATCTGCTGATTTTGATACAAACCGATTCAGGGTTGTGACTCTGCCCAATAGTCTCTGCACGTCTTTCACACTTTTTGGCGCCCTTATTTCCATGATCGCCTTGACCTTAGCTGGGTTCACCTCTATTCCCTACCTTGTGACCATGTACCCAAAAACTTCCCCGAAGTCACCCCGAAGCTACACTTTTCTGGGTTGAGCTTCATACCATTTCCTCTGATTATCTGGAAAGCTTCTTCCGAATCTGCTACACGTTCTGCGGCTTTTGGGTTTTTCACTAACATATCATCGACATATACTTTCCTTTTAACATCTGCAGGGTCAAGACTAATTTGGTGATAGCCTTGATATGCATCCATTAAGCTTAATCTTTCACATCCAGTTGTGGAGTCCACCAACTGATCAATCCTTGGTAATGGATAATGGTCCTTTGGGCAGGCCTTGTTCAAATCTTGGAAGTCTATGCATATGCGCCACTTGTTATCTGGTTTGGGAACTAGGACACCATTAGACAACCATTTTGGGAACTGCACCGGTACGATATGTCCTAATTCTAACAACTTCTTCACTTTTGCCTGAATTATCTTGTCCTTCTCTGCTCCAAAATTGTGGAGTTTCTGTTTCACTGGCCTAGTGGTAGATGAGATATTCAAACGATGCATCGCCACTTGCTTAATTCTTGTCATATCTGCAACTTGGAAGGCGAAAAGGTCCACGTTTGTTTTTAGACACTGTATCAGCTCTGCTTTCTCACCCTCCATCATCTGCGTCCCTATTTTAGTACAGAAGCCTTTTTTGTTGGTGAAGAGTTCCACCATAGTAAGTTCCTCGTCCACTACCATTTTTCCCAATTCTTCTTCCTTTCTTTCGTTACCCGTTTTTTGTCTCTTCTGATCGACCTCAGTCCCGTCATTATCACTTCTGCGAGGAAGAACCATCTTGTCAGTGGTCCTTACCGCTTTCATGTAGCACTTTTGTGAACTGACTTGCTTAGCTCTCAATTCTCCTACACCTGCAGAGGTCGGAAATTTCACTTTCATGTAGTATGTGGACACAACTACTTTTAATTCATTCAGGATGGGACGACCAAAAATGATGTTGTAGGCCGATGGTATATCAACTAACAAGATATCGGTCATCACCCTCCTCTGCTTGGGCCAAACTCCTACCAAAACGTGCAAGGTCACCATCCCTAAAGGATGCACCGCTCCTCCCGTGAATCCGTACATGGCTGTCTGTACAGGTTGGATTTTTGTATTAATTTGCATCCTATCGAAGCATTCCTTGAAAATGATATTTGCAGAGCTGCCAATGTCCACGAATATCTTGGCCACATCATATCCAGCTACTTCAGCCGCTACCACTAAAGAATCTGTGTGGAGTCTCAAGAGGGGAGATTCATCTTGTTCTCCGAATGTAATATCAGGTCTACGCTGGACTTCCATCATTTCCTCAAAATATTCTTCCCTTCCTTCCTTTGCTTCTCTGTGGGCGGGTCTCCTCATTTGGTAAGGTCCCCTTTCTGCTTCATGTCATCTCTGTGTATACCTGGCCGTTGAGCTCCACGCCCGATGTGAACCTCCTCCCCAAGGGCCCCCAACTATCATATTAATTGATCCCTTTTTAGGTGGAGGTGACAGCTCTTTGTCTTCATCCCTTCCTTGTTTGTTTCTTAAAATCTCTTCATCTTTTATTTTTTCCTGTTCTACTCTAGATTTTTCTTCCTTGTCCCGGGAACCATCTACGAATCTCTTCAGAGCTCCCAACCTTACCAACCTTTCAATTTCATTCTTCAAATGTCTGCAAACATTAGTGTCGTGCCCATAATCAATATGGAATACACAGTAATATTTTTCTCTTGGCCGCGTAAGAGCCAATGATCGGCTAGGTGGAAATCTGAACGAAACGGATTTCTCCGTTGGTTGGAATATTTGAGATCTGGGTGCCTTCTGCGGAGTATAATGGCTATAGTTATCACGTCCAGGATCTGATCTCTGCTCTCTTCTGGCCTGCAGAGGTGCTGCTACTAGCCTTCGATCGCCCTTTCTTTCTCGCGCTGAGGTGGTGGATCTACTTTCGGCTCGTTTAGCTCTGCTCACATCTTCCAGGTTAATAAACTTGTCCACCCGAGCCAGGACTTCATCAAATGTTGTAGCCGGTTTCTTGGCAAGCGATCTGAATAGATCTCATTCACGTAATCCTTGGACCAACGCACTGATCTTGACTTCTGCCTTAGCAGAAGGGACTTCGAGGGCCGTTGTGCTGAAACGCTTAATAAACGCTCGCAGAGATTCATCCCTTCCCTGCTTCAAGGTGAACAAAGACTGGGAAGTTTTCCTCTGGCGCCGCGCGCTGGCGAACTGATGTAGAAAGGCAAAGCTGAAATCACGGAAGGAGTGGATGCTGTTTTCTGCTAATTGTCCGAACCATCTCTGGGCCGACTGTGTAAGGGTGGTCAAAAACACCAGGCACTTAACTCCCTCCGTGTATTGATGGAGGAGGGCTACATTCTCAAAATGTAGAAGATGATCATATGGATCGGTAGTCCCTTTCTGACCCATACAGGATCCTACTCTACCCACCCAGGGTCCTCACTTTCTTCTTCAGAAAGTGGACAACTCAGCAGGACTCTATTCCTCGCACTGAACACTTCAAGACAGTCCTTAAAAAGGGTTTGTCTTCTTCTTCTTCAACTGGATGCAGCAAGCTTAGGCTTCCTTTGCATGTTGAACTGTTGTAGCTTGCTGCCTCAACTGTGAGACTGAGTATGCATCTTTTGGGTGTGGGGTGTTTGAGCTTCTCTTTTCTCTCTTCTTCTTTTGCTCCCCACTTAGCTCTCTTTTCTTTTATGTAGCCTTCCCCCCTTTTCTACGCTCTCATCTCACACTTTCTTCTGTTTGCGCGTTCTCTCTTTTGTGCTCTTCTCTCCTAGACTATGCATTTTTTTCGTCTTCTTGCGTTGTCCTCTCTTCTGCTCTTCTCAGTCTTCAGTCTTCTTCTATTTGTAGATTAGGAAATCTGCCCATTGAAGGTAGGTAGAGTTCCTAATCTATAACTGCGCCGCACTTCTTCTGACACACACAAGTTTTTCACTTTCCACGTGTCTTCTTCTGATTGGCTCATCTTCTCTTCTATCTACCGGTAACCTCTTCTTTCTACCGGTAACTTTTGACTTTTCTTCCCATGCCTGCTTTGTAGCTTTTTCCTCATGCTCACTCTAGTGTTTCCTTCTCTAGCTTGCTCCATCAGGTGGCTTGAGGCTTTTGTAGCATGCTGCTCTGCAGTATGCTTTCGGCATGGTCTCTCAGGTATCTTCTCGCAGTGGTTTCTTCTTGTCAGCTAAAGAGAAGAGCTGTTGGGAAGTGTGAGAGGTGATGTAAGAGAGAGGGAATTCGTTTGGAGTAAACTGTGTAAAGAAGCAGAGAAGTCCAGACGTCAGTAGCTTGCTGCCGCCTTTCCTTCTCCTTCAATCTCCACTCATCTCTCCAACTATCTTTCCTTCCAGTTCTCTTGCATCTCAAAAGAGAATTCACCTCATGGAGGAAATGAATTCATTTTTCCCCCACCTCCTGGAAGTCTTTTGATCTTCCAGACCCTTCGCAGTTTCTTCCCCCTTTTTGGCATCATCAATAGAGATGACACACTTGGGTCACTAGAGAGGGGTCCTTAGCTCTATCCTCCTATCTTGATGAGAATAACTTAAGTGCAAGTCCTTGCTGGTGAGATGGGAGTTGATAGCTAGAAGATCAACTCTTCTGAGAATGGTTTGCTTAGCGAGTGTCAAACGTGAAGAGTGAAAATATGAGGTTTAGGTTGTGCTTGGTTGATTATTTGTAGAGAATGCGTCTTTTGGAAGAGATGAAGAGAAGGGTTTAAAACAATCAGGTTCCATGATATGCAGGGATAAGAGAAAGAGAGAGAGAGAGAGAGAGAGAGAGAGAGAGAGAGAGGACATCTTTTTATGCTTGATGAAGAATAAGAGTGCATGTATTTATAGGGATAGAAATACTTCCTGTTGCAGTTAAAGATCTCATTAATTGCTCCGCCTGTTTCCAAGGCTGATGTTGACAGTTTCCACAGCTATAAATCTTATCTCCTGATTTTGTGGCCAGCAACTGAATCTCCACTCTTAGATTTTTATGATCGTGCGGTTGGAGTTCTTTTAGGGTTTTTGAAAAAGGTAGTCTATTTCTAAAAAGGTGATCTCCTTTAAATGTACGCAAGTTACCAAGAAATATTTTTCTCAGTAACTGTTTTATCTTGTAACATCCAAGAGATCTCCTTATCCAGTTTTGATGATAAGTTCTGACTTCAACCAACCTAGTATCCAAAATATTGAAATTTATCATCCTGATACACAGCGACCTGGTATTCAGCGATCTAGTATCTAGCTACTCGGTATTTAGCGTCCTGTTGCCCAGCGACTTAGTGTTCAGCGATCTAGTTTCCATCCCTTGGTATCTAGCATCCTGATATCTAGCGTCCTACCACCCAGCGACCTAATTTCCAGTCAGCCTGGTATCTAGCATCCTGATATCCAGCATCCTGCTATCAGCGACATAGTATTCAATATTCTGGTGTCTAGCGTTTTCTTTAGTGAGAACTTTATCATTTTTTTGAGTCTTTCTACCTTTTCTATTGACTTAATGACAAGTGTTCTGATTTCTAGTAGTTTAAACATCCAGTAGCTCGATGTCTAGTGTCTTGGTGTACAGCGTCCTGTTATCCCATGACCTAGTATCCAGCAACCGAATGTTCAGCAACCTATAGTCAGAGTTTGTCATTTTGTCAATTGTTCTCCCTAAAATTAGTAACCCTTCAGATGTACCTGCAAAACACTTACCTTGTATAGGTACTCATATAAGTATGAGTCCTTCTGAGTTAGGTTTTTCTTCAGAAGATTGGACTATTTTTACAGCCTATGG
Organism: Scutellaria baicalensis; assembly: GCA_005771605.1. NCBI lineage: Eukaryota > Viridiplantae > Streptophyta > Magnoliopsida > Lamiales > Lamiaceae > Scutellaria > Scutellaria baicalensis. Next base: position 16,814,168 of record CM016722.1, on the reverse strand, counting down.
TTGCTGTAGAGAGAGTTTCGGCTCCTTCAAGATTTTTTAAAAAAATAATCAGTGATAGTGTGTGCAAGTGTTTGTAGGCATAGCATGATAGACAAGGGAAAAAAATTTATTTTTATTATTTTTCTGGAGTTGTTGTTCTGCTTAATTCCTTATGGAATGTCAATTTGTTGCAGACTTTCTACAGCATACCCAGTTTGGGTTACTCGAAGGATTTTAACCCTTTTACCATCAAAGCTTCCTTGATTAGTACCGGAAGTTCCCCCTTAGTTTATGGTCTTCTCTTTTAAGGTGTGGGGTCACTTAACAATATCAATCTCGGTTACTTTGAAGCTTTGCATGAGAAAGTGAAGCATTATAGTATAGAGATAAACATGCAGACTTCCTTCTCATTTTTCATCATTAGAATCAAGTGACAACAGTTTAAGGTTCATTGTCTTAGAGTATAGTCACTTGAGTTCTTTGACAAAAAAGACGTGATTATGACCAGAAGTTAATAGTATAGAATTGAAACGAGGTACGTGGTCATTATTGTTCTTTTGAAAGAGTAGGTCCTCTTTCATTCTTGTTTCTGTTTGGAGACTGGAATGAGCTTCTTCTTCTTACTCCTTTGTTTAACATCCTCAGCATCTTCTTCTTTGCCTGTTGATGTCAGCTTCCTTTGTTTGCTTGGGAGCAAGTCTTCTTTGTTGATCAGCTCCATGTTGGTCTCTTCCATGATAGATAAGGATATTACTCCTTGTGCATGGCTATCTTCTTCGCAGCTTGCTGTTCCCCCTCAGAAACAGTTTTTCTTCACAACACAGCTTGATTTTCTACATCTTTTAGTTGTTTATTGTCTTCACAACAATCATATCCTTTTTAGAGCAAAAAAGGCATTGAAATGATCTTCTGATATGAGGTTGAGAAAGACAAAGAGATTTTTGATAAAGGCTTTTTCACAGATGGGATCTGGATAGATCGATTAGATCTTTTGTTCATCCATCTGCTCTGATACCACTTGTTTGTATCAAATTGACCATTGAGCAAGGATGAATAATCCACTAGTGATAGACCATTGATACCACTTGTTGGTATCAGATATATCAACTGGTGAACGGTCCAACCTGCTCTGATACCACTTGTTGGTCCCGGAACTGCTATAGGTAGGCTTAAGAGGGGGTGAATAAGCCTACTTTATCTTCTAATTTTTCTTCCAAGTCTATTGGCTTATTTCTAAAATCAGTAACCTTTTGGGAGGTTACTGATCAGAGTGAATGCGGAAGCCTATCTTTGTGCCCAATAGAAGATATGCAGTTTATCAGAGAGAATATGTGTAAGACAGTAAGCAGATAAAGATACAAGCATGTATAGAGGTTCGAAGGTGAAGTAATCCTTCTACGTCCTCTCTTCCTCTACACAGGAGGGAACCTTTGTTAAGCTGGTTAATTTACATAGACCTATCTATTACAACTCACCCTTAACAAGTAAGTAGCAAGTCTTCACACAGATACTTGCCTACTTTCCCTTGACCCACACAGGATCCTACTCTACCCACCCAGGGTCCTCACCTTCTCTCCTAGAAGATGGTAAACTCATCAAGACATTACTCCTTGCACTGAGTACTCCGAGACAACCTTTTAGAGAGGTTTATCTCCTTCTTCTTCAACTGGGTGTAACAAGCTTGGCCTTTGTATGCAGACTTGATTCTGCTGAAGCTTGCTGCTGACTGGTAGACTGGGTGTACGTCTTCTTGGGGTGTGGAGTGTTCGAGCTTTTCTTCTTTTCAGCTGCTCTGTATGAACACTCTCTTCTCTTCTTAACTTCCCTCTTTTACTGCGCTTTTCTCTTTGAGCTCTTCTCTCTTCTTTTGCGCTTCTCTCTGTGAGCTTGGATTTTCTGATGTGCTCACTTCTTTTCTCTCTTGCACACTCGGTGCTTCTCTCTCACACATGCCCCTATTTTCAGTCTTTAGTCCTCCTCTTTATAGTGTGTAAAATTTGCCCGTTGAAGGTAAACAGATTTCCATCATTTCTGCACCGCACTCTTGACATACGCCAGCTTTTCACTTTCCACATGTCTTCTTCCAGTTGGCTCCTCTCCTTCTTCTCTCTACCGGTAACTTCTTGTGTCTACCGGTAACTTTAACTTTCTGCACATGCCTGCTTTGTAGCTTCCTCCTCTAGCTTCATTCTGGAGCTTCCTTCTTCTGGCATGCTCCTTCAAGTGGCTTCGAGGCTTCTGTAGCATGCTGCCTGTGCAGTATGCTTTCGGCATGGTCTTCCAGGTAGCTTCCTGTCTCGCTGTGTTTTGCTTTGGTGAGGTTCCTTCCAGTAGCTTCCTGAAGTCAATAGTATCCTTATTAGTTCATCCGATTCTTTATAACCATTCTCTTCAGTATCCTTCCATTTAACACTTTCTCTGTTTCTTTTAATCTTATGCAGTAACTCTATTGCGGTAACCTATCCTAAGATTGGTTATACATATTAGAGTTACTTTTAAGGATTTGTCTCATCAAAACATTCTACAAATATATCCAACAAAATCAATTCCTTCTTCCTAGCAATATCCTTTAGCAACTAGTCTGGCTTTGTTTCTTACTACTTGTCCAGACTCATCAAGTTTGTTATTGAACACCCATTTGGTTCTTATAACTCCTTGATGGCTTCGTCTTAGTACCAATTTCCAGACTAGATTTCTCTCAAATCCATTTAGCTCTTCCTGCATGGCTAGAATCCAGTTGCTATCTTTGACAGCTTCATCGATTGTCTTTGGCTCAACATGCGAGATAAAATTAAAAAAAACATAGCTTCGTACTATTTCGAACGTCTTTTTCGTACACCCACGTTAGGATTTCCTATGATTAATTCTCGAGGGTGATCTCTAAGCCATGTTCTAACTTGATCCCCTATAGGTCGCTAGTCAGCTTCCTCTATAGGTTCAGTATCCAGTATCCTTAGTTGGCCAGCATCCTTGTCAGTAACTTCTTGTTGACACGTCCCAGCTTCCTTGCCAACTTCATCAGATTTCTCAATGTCTTCCAGGAGCTGAGATGACGTAGGGACTTTAACATATTTTACTCCAGTATTTTTCAGTTGCAGCTTGGATACTCCTTCTTCTAAGGTTTCCAAGTTTGTTGGATCTCAGTGAGGTTCATCAAATACTACGTGAATAGATTCCTCTACTACCAGCGTCCTTTTGTTGAACACTCTGAAGGCCTTGCTTACTGAGGAGTATCCTATGAAAACTCCTTCATCGGATTTTACATCAAAGGTCTTCAGGTACTCTTTGTCACTGTTGAGAATATAACATGTGCAACCAAAGATGTGGAAATAAGATATATTAGGTGTATAACCATACCAAAATTCATATGAAGTTTTATTAAAATCTTTTATTATAAGGCATCTGTTTTGCGTAGAGCATGTTGTATTGGTTGTTTCTGCCCAAAATCTCTTTGGCATCTTTGCATCAACTAGCATTGTTCTGGTAGCTTCCTTGAGAGTTTTGTTCCTCCTTTCAGCTATCCCATTTTTCTGCAGTGTCCTGGTTGCTGAGTACTCATGCCAGATTCCATTATCTGAGCAGTATCCTTCGATGAACTTGTTGGTGAACTCTGCTCCTCGATCTGATCTTATTTTCACTATGCTCAGGTTCTTCTCATTTCGAATTCTCTTTATGAATTCTGGCAGACGATTTTGTATTTCTGACTTCTTTGCTTGGAAAATTATCCAAGTGAACCCAGAATAGTCGTCTACCACTACTGGTGAGTACTTCTTTCCACTGATGCTTATTGGTTCAATTGGTCCAAACAGGTCTATATGCAGTAAGTCCAGTATCCTATGAGATGATCTCTAAATCTTGTTTTTTAATGAACTTTTAACCTGTTTGCCCTTCTTGCATGCTCCGCATACATCTTCTTTTGTGTATACCAGATCTGGAAGTCCTCTCACCAGCCATTTTCTAGCTAGCTTGTTAATAGTTTTGAAGTTCAAGTGGTTCATTCTCTTGTGCCATAACTATCTCTGGTGAGCTCTTTGCAATGAAGCATGTTGCTGGCTTAGCAGAACTCCAGTCAGCTATGTAGATCTAGCTTTTTTTGGTTCCTAAAAGCTTGACTTCCTTGGTTTTGCTATCTTTGATGAGGCACTTGTTGTGGCTAAACTCCACTGAGTATCATTTGTCACAGAAGTGACTGATACTTAAGGATTGTACTTTAGCCCTTTCACATAGGATACTTCTGTTATGCAGGTGTTCCCTTGTTTCAAACTTCTTGTTCCTTTTGTGCTTCCCTTGGAGTTATCACCAAAGATGACTTTGCTGTCTTTACAAGCTTTGAAGTCTGTCAGAGTCTTCTTGTTGTCAGTCATATGTCTGGAGCAGCTACTGTCGATGTACCATACTTCACTGTTGCTCCCTGGCATTGGTTCTTGCATCAGAATCAGTTTTTCTTAGGTACCCATACAAGTACGGGTCATATGGGGTTAACCTTTTTCTTTGGAACCCAAACTTTCCATACAACAATTAATTTGTTGTAGTACTTGTTAGTTTTCTTCTTGTTATCAATAGTATACACATGATACTGTTGATGTCTTATGGGTGCAGCTGGCTTCCTACTATACCTTCCTGGAGTATGGACTCTTTGGGTTTTAGACATGTATGTCTTAGTATAAATAGGGTGGAAGATTTTCTTACCCCTATATGGTTGTTGTTGTCTGCTTGACTTTCAAAATCATTTTTTCTTAGGTACCCATACAAGTACGGGTCATATGGGGTTAGCCTTTTTCTTTGGAACCTAAACTTTCCATACAACAATTGATTTGTTGTAGTGCTTGTTAGTTTCCTTCTTGTTATCAATAGTATACACATGATACTGCTGATGCCTTGTGGGTGCAACTAGTTTCCTACTATACCTTCCTGGAGTATGAACTCCTTAGGTTTTAGACATGTATGTCTTAGTATAAATAGGGTAGAAGATTTGCATACCCCTATGTGGTTGTTGTTGTCTGCTTGACTTTGCAGCACACTTAGGTTACTGCAGCCAGCTTACTACAGTCTTATAGCCACAGGGTCCTATCAAGGGCTTCGTTCCCTTTCCTACTGAGCTACCTTGGTTTGTACAAGTAGTTCCCCTTTGATATATGGTTACCTATTCTAGGTGTAGGGTCTCTCCTTGTACATGCTTAGGCACTCCTGAGGTATCAGTATGAGAAATGGAAGCACCCTCACTGTACCCAAGTCCAGTATGCTCGTTGAAGCTTTGTTGGATACTGAACAAGGCATCCAAATCTTTTAAGGACTTCTTGAAGTATTTATAATGAAGCTCAGGCTTCTCTTCTCATCTTCAAGCCTAGTGACCAGCATTTTGAGTTTTCTTACTTCAACCCTAAGGTCACTGCATGTCTTACTCTTCTCTTTTTCTACAGCTAGATCTGCAGTTAAAGTGGCACACTCTCTTTTGAGTTGAAGATTTTCTTCTTTTAGCTCCTCATGAGCTGAGTTTATCTGCTCGAAATCACTCATGATTTTTCTAAAGGCTTTAATCATGCTTGGCTTGTTATTAGATAAATTAGAACAGGGTTTAGAAGATGATACCTCGTCATCGTTGTTCTCTCCTTCAATGTTGGCCATCAAACAGATCAAAACTTCTTTTTCAGATAATGAGCTATCTGAGTCACTGTCTGATAAAGGTTGCTCTGTGGTTTCCTTGCTTGCTGAAGCAGTATCCTTTGAAGCTTCTGCTTCAGTGATCAGTGCTCTCAGCTTTTCCTTTTCGAACCTTATTTTCTCCCTTCTTTAAGCCCTCTCCTCCTAAGGATATTTGTAAACTTGCTCATAGGGGCAGTTCCCTACATAATGACTAGACTTCCTACAGTTATAACATAGATCAATGTCACTTATAAGGTTTTTCTTTGAATTGCCTTCTTTGCCTGATGGAGAAGTAGATGGCTTCTTCTAAAAGGCTCCTGGCCTAGAGTTGTTCTTCATGAATCTCTTGAACTTCTTGAGCAGTAAAGTCATGTCTTCTTCAGCATCATCTGTCTTAGTTGTTGGCTGCTTGCTACTGCTTGCTTTGAGAGCAGTAACTTTGTGCTTGACTCATCAACTTCTTTCTTCCTCTTGTTGATTTCAAATTCAAAAGCTTTTAGGTTAGAGAAGAGGTCGAAGGTGGTCATGGATTTCAAATCCATTGACACTCTCATAGCCGTGGTCTTGCTATCCCACTCAGCAGGCAGTGCCCTTAGGACTTTCATGTTCTTTTCTCGCTGATATAGTGTTTGTCCAGAGATTCCAACTCATTCATAATGCCTGTGAACCTCAGATTCATCTGTTCAAGCATATTTCCGAGCAGTAGTTCGAACAGTTCAAATCTTTGTGTCGCTGTGGAGAATTTGTTCTCCTTAGTGAGCTCTGTGCCTTCAAAGATCTGTTCGAGCTTGTCCCATGTTTCTTTTGTTGTTCTACATGTCTTGACTTTGCTGAACGTGTCTTTGTCTAAGGTGACAAATAATGCATTTTTGGTCACGTTGTCAAGGTTGGCTCTCTTTATGTCTTCTACGCTCCACTCCTGTCTGGGTTTCTCAAGATAGGGCTGATGAACATGACCTTCGTCTCCTTCATCAACATCCCTCTCTAATCAACCTATGATAACAAGATTTTATTAAATAAAAATATAGTCTTATGATATATATTTTCTTATTTTGCATCAATTGTCTAATAACATAATCAATATCAAAAAATTAGTGCACAATTCACAATTGATGACCAAACATACTGCTAATTAACAGTACACAAATAGACACCAAGTCAAAAATGAAATTCCATCACCCTCCTCATAATTCAGCTACCGGAAATCAGATTCGACATAAAACTCATGGCGTAATAGATACAGAATGAAATCTACACAATCATAATATATAAAGTAATCTTCTAAAAAATATTAGCCATTTGACATGAGATGATTTCACAAAATTCTGCCCAAAATTAAAATGATTTAAGAAAATCAAATAGCATTATGTTAAAACACTTCACTTTTAAAAAAATTGAATCAAACTCACCGAAATCCGGTTGATCGGTGATTGATTCTTTCCTTTTCCTCTGTTCTCCTTAAATCACAGCTTCTTCTCTACCTAAAAATCATATATATATATATATATATATATATATCTTGAAGGTTTGTAGTTAATGAAAAACCTAGGATTAATTAAGGATCAACTGGGACAAAAAAAAAGGACGAAAAGGAAACCATAATTGTAGAAAGATATAAAAGAGATTGAAAAACCTAAAAAAGAACTAACCAAGACTCAGTAGTGATCCCTGTAGATCTGGTCAGTTGCAAGTAGAATACTCAAAGAGCTTCCCTTTATGATAAAAAAACAATCAAAGCAACTTCAGCATCACAACAACAGCATAGATGGGCTTTACATTTAGTGCATATGACATATAAGACTGTTTTTAAGTTGATGCATCCAGTACCGAACAGATTATGTTTCCAAATAATGAAATCAAAGCAAGAAACCCAATTACATATGGATGTATACAATAAAACCTGTTAACATATTCATTCGAAAAAATTATAGAAATCTATCCAACACACTTTCAAGTCACTCGAATCGGTTTCTTTTTCCTCCTAAATAGAACATAAGTTTTAGTAAAATGCATTCTTGTTAACAAAAATACAGTATCATAGAATCAGAAACACAAAGTAATATCATCTTAGCCATAATTACAGTTCTTGAACTCGTGAAGTAGTTTCACTTTCCCGAAAATGACAACACCAAATAATCTTATCCACACATCGCAAACTCAAAAGCATGGCATACAATTGTGTACAGATATTCTCACAGGAGGAAAAATCAATTACTAACATGTACAAGTGGTTCAGAAATTTTTACATATACAATGTGTGCATCTCCATTCACCACTGTACTCTTGCATGAAACAAGATAAAAGATGAAATCTTTTTGCATGTATGGACAATTTGAGAGCAAAGGGTCACCTCTTAGAAGAATTCGAACTCAATAGAGAATTTCTCAGTGAAATCCATGGGAGGACAGAGGAGCTCCAAGGACGTGGCTAAGAATCGACGGGCAGAGGATCTCCAAATGAGGCAGGGGCTATAAGCGGCGGGGCAGCTACAAATCAGCATCGAGAGTCGGTGACCAGCGGTGAAGGCAGGTCCAGCGGCGTCGACGGAGGTGGCGCTGCAGGGATAGGTGAGCGCGGTGCAGAGTGGCAGCGGCGTGCGGCGAGACAGCGGCTGGAGGGGATGGGTGGGCGTGGAGAGGCGACGGCCGGCGGTGTGGGTGCGCGCACTGAAGGCAGATCCAGCGGTCTTGACGGAGGCGGCGCTGCAGGGATGGGTGTGCACGGCACGAAAAGGTAGCGACGCGAGGTGTGGCAGCGGCTGGAGGGGATGGGTGGGTACGGAGAGGCAGCGACCGATGACGTGGGTGCGCGTGGTGAGGCAGCTGCTGGCGGGGATGGGTGCACGCGGCAAGATAAAAGCTGGTGGGGATGGTTACGCGCGGTGAGTCAGCGGCTGGCAGCGTGGGAGAGCAGCGGCAACCTCACTGGCGGCGGCGACAGCTAGGGTTCCGATTGATTGTGAAGGGATTTCTAGGGTAAATTTGGGGATTTTGATTTTGGGGTAATTTGTCTAAGTAAATTTTACATGTTTTTACATTTACATATAGTAATAATAAATAAAAAATCAAGTTAATTCAGTCTACGACAACGCTACCACAAGGTTGTGACAACGCTATAAAGTTACAGTTGTCTTAGGAATATATTACTACACTTCAACGACAACCTCATATTGTACCCATTGTCTTAGGGATCAACGACTACATATCTACGACAACCTCATATCATAAGCATTGTCTTAGGGTTCATTTTTTACCTAAGACTACACCACTACGACAACCTCAAGTCACAACCATTGTCTTAGGGCTGAATTTTACCCTACAACTACGTCTCTACGACAACGCCAATAAAATGTCGTTGTCTATGAGCGCATTTTTGTGCCCTACGACAACGGTTTTGTCTACGACAACTCCAATTTTGACTAAAACCGTTGTCTTAGGGACGTAGTCTATGAGAGAATTTCTTGTAGTGATAGTAGTTGAAAAATATTTCAATATCTCAAGAATTACAAATATATTTAACTATAATATACAAAATTATTTCAATATCAGAAATATTATATTTAAGAAATTATAAACAATTTTATTGAGAATTCACTAAACAAATTAATGTATTTAATTAATATACGAGACACTAATTAATTTCAAATGAATGAATGAGCCACTAATTAAAGAAAATTTCCATTAATTAATTTAAACGAGCTACTAATTAATTTAAAATACATTTAAGATTCACTAATTTATGAAAACTTTCAGTAATTAAAAATAAAATATAATTTAGGTAGCTTGTTCAACCCACAAAATTAATTACACACCTAAAATTAATTATATCATTGAATGAGCAGCTATGAATTAATTATATCATTGAACAACCCGAATTAATTATATAATTAAACGAGCCACTATGAATTAATATATCACTGAACGAGCCACTACTATGAAATTAGGTTTGAACGAGGCACTATGAAAATAATTAGATAAACTGAGTCACCCGTAACCGAGTCACTACTATGAAATTAAACGAGCCGTTAATATGAAATTGAACGAGCCACAACTCTAAATTAAACGAGCCACTACTATGACATTAGCCATAGAGTCGTTTGGCTAATGTCCAACTAGTGGCTTGGCTAATGTCCAACGAGTGGCTCGACTATTCAGAAAGGAAATTTCATACATTGAACGAGTTATCATCAAATTCAAAATATGTGTTAGGAAATATTTGAGTATGTTTTGATGAGACAAAACCGTAGAAAAGTAACCCTCAATCAATAAGCATAACCTATCTTATAAGGTTACTGAAACGAGAATACTGCAGGAACATACGACAAAGAAAGCTTCAAAGAAATGATACTGAAGAGAATGGTGAAGGAACTGGTAAACTAAAAAGATACCGCTTACTGCAGAAAGCCACCTGGAAGAGATCATATCAAAGCATACTGCAAAGCAGCAAGCTACCAAAGACTTAAGCTACCATGACAGGAAGCTACTTGGAAGAGACCATGCCAAAGCGTACTGCAAAGCAGAAGCTACCGAAGACTCAAGCTACTTGATAGGAAGCTACCTTGAAGAGACCATGACAAAGCATACTGTAATGTAGCAAGCTACAAAAGCTTCAAGCCACCTCACAGAGCAAGTCTGGGAAAGAAGCTCCAAAGCAAGCACGAGAAGGAAGCTACGAAGTAAGCATAGGAAGTAAGCTAAAAGTTACCGGTAGAGAGAAAAAGAATAGAGTCAATCAAATGAAGACATGTGAAAGGCAAAAAGCTGGCGTGTATCAAAAAGAGAACGGTGCATTAAATACTGGGAACCTACCCACCTTCAACGGGAAAATTTCCTACATCTATAAATAGAAGACTGAAGAGAGTAAGTTGTAGAGATAAAGGAGTGGGGGAATGAAGAAGAAGAAAAATAAGAAGAAGGTAAAGAAAAGAAGAGAAAAGAGTGTATAGAAGATTAAAAGATGAGAATAAAGCTCAAACACTCTAAACGCCAGAAACGCTAGATTACTCAGTCGTTCAATCTTGCAACAAGTTACAACAGAGCAACGTGCAAAAGAAGTCGAACCTTGCTGCAGTAGAAGAAATAGACAAACCTTTTAAGGACTATCTCGGAGTGCTTAGTGCTAGGATTAGGGTCTTAATAAGCTGTTCACTTTCTGAAGAAGAAAGTAAGGATCCTGTGTAGGTCAAGTAGGATCCTATGTGGGTCAGATAGGAGAGTAAACAAGCAGTTGTGAGTAGGCTTGCTACTCATTTGTTAAGTCTGTGTTGTAATAGATAGGTCTATATAAATCAACAAGATTAACAAAGTTCCCTCTTGAGAAGAGGCATAGAGGATGTAGAAGGATTACTCCACCTTCGAACCTCTGTATATCTATGCGTATGTTTGTGCTGTTTTCAATGAAAGAAAGATTCCGCAATATAACTTTGATAACTCCGAAGTAACCTCCCAAGAGGTTACTGGGACTTAAGCCTTTCGAAAGAAAAAGTTTGAAAATTCAGTAGGCTTATTCACCCCCCCCCCCCCAAGCCTACTACCACTTGGGATCAACACTATGAAATTGTATACATTCAACGAGCTAGTTATCATCAAATTGAACTGAGCGACAAATCACTTTCCAGTTATCATCAAATTCAACCTCTCAACGAGCAACAAATCACTTTCCACTACTAACATAAACCGTAAAATAAGTGAGATTTTGAAAGTTAACCTCGTCACCCATCACAAATCTACTTGTTGATGAAGAAAATCTAGAGCCTTCCTCAAGAATTATTAGCAAATTTTGATGTATTTGAAGAAGGGTTTCGAAAGGTAGAAGAAAGGGGGAGAAAATTTTGAAAAAAAAAATGGAGAGTACTGAATCGGGTAGGGGGGATAGTGAATCGGGTAGGTGTAGGTGATTAATTTTTTTCTGATTTGGTTGTTGTAATTTAATGAAATCAAATTAAATTCAAGATTCTTTAATTAAATTCAAAATTCTATATTCTTTAATTAAATTCAAAATTCAAGTGTAACTAATGGACTGAACAAGTGGCGGACACAATTCACTTTTTCAGAATTTGTGGTATTTTGGATAATATGTTATATTTTGTGGTACTTTTGAATACTATTTTATATTGAGTGGTATATTTGTATTGCACTCTAATAAGTTATCTTAATAATTTATATTAGATGACATAATAAGTATTATTTATATCTTTTTAATAATTTTGTATCATTTTCTTAAAGAACACTAAATAACTCGTGTCTGAAACCCAAATCATCACAATTTATATGATAAGAGGGTGCACTACTTGAAATAAAGGTTAGCAGGGAACTAAGCTTAAGCTAGAATACTTGTGAAATTGTTTTATGTTCACAAAACTACATAGAATTAGTATCCCTATTTACCCATTTTCATATAGCATAAAACATATATACCCATCACTATAATATCTTACCTCTATATACCCATAATTATAAATTATTACCCCTGTATACCCATTTTCAACTATTCCTTTTGACTTTTCACAAACCTCCAAAATATCACTAACTTCCAAAATTATATTTACTACTAAAAATTTCCATCTTCCACCCCATTTGATTTATTATACAAAAATCCACATAAATTCAATCAGGCCCAACATGCTTCCGTAAAATTAATTAACCCGTTGGAATTCATAACTTTCTTCGACCAGAACAGCACCGGGTGAGGTGGTTTGCAACACCACCAGCTGGAAAATTACTGTCCCCAAACTGTTTTACGAACAGCTCATCACTATTCAACTTCACCCTCAGGGAAGTTGGTTTGCAAGTTATCCAGCTCCTTCAGCAATTGCCCAACACAACCTTGGTTCGTTTACTACACCAGGTGTACAAGATGATCCTTCCAATGGATAAACAGATCGAACGGAAACACGTTGAGGCAAAAGCCTCTCTTTTATTAAGAACTAAGAATATTTATTACATAATCTGTAAACTCCTTTTGGGAGGAGAATACTAGATCAGCCTCTCATTGAGATGGCTGTAACTCGTAAACACATAAACTAAAACTGAAACTCAGAAAACTAAACTATTACAAGGATGATATTGTTTTGAAGAAAACTATGGAGAATACTTGATGTCCTTAGCTTCCTTCTCCTCGCCTTATTTATAGATGGAAATCCGGACTTGAAATTCGGATTCCAAACCTGCTTAAGCCAGCTGTCCACCTTTTCTGAGTGGATCAACCACTGAGTACGTAATTGCAAGCTTTTCTTCTCGTGACTCATCCCATGTGAAATTGTCAGGAATTTGCTTTTTCCTCCCGTGACTGTCTTTCATGCGATGTTTGTTAGGGCATGACTCAGCCCATCTTATCTTTGTCGGGGAATCTTAGAAATTCGGCATTCGTGGTCCCCGCGGATAAGTTTTCTTTTGGGCAGGCTCTTTGTCCTTTTCTGCCCCTCTTTCTCATCGGTCGGGTTTGGGTCGAAACCCTTTCCCGAATTCGGGTTCTTTCTGCTCAGGACATGCTTGGTAGACATGATCTGTCCATCGGCCAATATGTGCCATGTTCCAGAATTTCCGGTAAGTCTCTTTGCTTGCCGGAAGCTTGTTTTCCCAAAGGATCCTTCTTTTTATCTCGAAAAGGTCCTCTGCAAAGCTCGTCGTTGTTCCTGTCATGGAGTTCAGCAGGAAAGATCCATTTGTTGAATTATGAAAGAACTTGAATGGGTACTTGACCTTGTCCATTTCAGTTAGACAAACCCATAATCCCCATGCTCGTCGGGTAGAAGCTTCATCTTCTGAAAATACTCCTACAAGAATTGGAGTATCCTCCGGAGCCACCGTCTTGATGGTTTTCAAGGCGTTTCCGTCAGGTCTCCTCAGCTTGATGACATGAAAGGCTTCATGGAAACCTTTCTTGGCTGGTTCTGGAGCTGCACTAAAAAAATACAATTCCAGAATATCACCTCTGGCCAAATGTGGGTTATTGGCTCAAGTTTCGTGTACCACTGTCCCAATCCATTTCGGAAGTTTCGAAATTTCTGGGAACCCTGGTGAGACGGTATAGATTGAAGCAAGAGCTCCAAAGTTATACAAGTTATATCATTCTTATACTTCGTTTGGATGACTTCCGGGTTTCATCCAAACTCTTGGGTACTTTCCAGAGATATCAATGATTGTTCTCTCTGGATGGATACCCCTCCTGGTAATCAGCTTCTCCCACTGCTTCTGGTAAACCTGCATCGGGGAAACTAAATTCTCGTCAGTTTGAACCTTAGTTTTGCCTGTCTGTGGCCTAAGATTCAACTCTCCCTCTTTAACCCCAGAGGTGCTGAGTTGACTTGAAGACTCGGGTTTTGACACCGGAGCTTCAATATTTGTTCCAGTTAGTGCATCCTCAAGGAATGCATCATCTGCAGAACTCTTGGTTATGATATTTGAATCCATAACAATCGGGTTAGAGGCCAGCTCTTTTGTTTCCTTCTTTTGCACCGTTGGAGATGCAGCCTGAAGGATAGGTCCCTGTAGCACTGTGAACAATTGTTCATGTGCGTACTGGCATGCTCGTATTTGATTAGAGATGGATCTCTGATCAGCTTGTTGAAGTCGTCCAGTGACTTCTGCTTTGATACATAAAGCATCAAAACCTCGTTGTAGGCTTTCCAGGTTATCCCTGAGATGCCTGACTCATCGGAGGACCTCGTCAGCGACGTGTCCTTCCATCTCATGTTAGGAAATCTGCAAGAACATTTTCATGAGATTTCACAATGACAATACCGTAATCATAATATTAACATTCAGCTTGCCATCTTTATATCCTAGCTTTTTCTGGTTTAGATTCAATTTTATTTTTCAGAAAAGCTTTAACACTAGAATTATCAATCTTCAGGATGAACTTCTTGGCTAGCAAGAATAAAGGCCATTTCTTGAATGCCTTCCTGACTGCAAAGAATTCCTTCTCGTTGATATGTCATTTTGCTTCACTGTCTTGGAATAACCTGCTGCAGTACCTGCATGGCATTTCTCCATCTGGTGTAGCCTTCATTAGGACTGCTGCCAACTAATGGTCACTGGCGTCTGTGTAGAGAACCAGTTCATCCTCGTCTTGGGGTATAGCAAGTTTTGGAAGTTGTTGACAAACCTCCTTAAGTTGCTTAATCCCTTCTTGGTGTTTATCTTCCCAGATGAATGTTACATCCTTTTTTAATAATAGATTAAACACCTTCCTGTAATTTGCCAGATTGTTTATAAACATACCGGCGAAGTTACCAACTCCGAGAAAACTTTGAAGTTGTCTCTTGTCTTTGAGGATATCTGGAAATCCCTGAATCTTTTTCACAATATGGTTTTGTAGGATGATTCCAGATTCATCGATCTCAATTCCAAGGAATTCGATCTGTCTTGTAGCAATTACTGTCTTCTTCTCAGAAAGCACTAATCCTTCCTTATGACAAACATCTGAGAATATCTCCAAATGTTTGAGATGTTCTTTCACGTTCTTGGATGCGATGAGTATATCATCGATGTACACGAACATGAAGCTGAAATAATCTTTGAAAAGATTATCCATCTTTCTCTGATATATCTGAGGAGCGTTTGCCAATCCCATGGGCATTACGTTCCAGATATAATGTCCTTGTAGTGTGGAGAAAGCTGTAAACTTCTTGCTTTCTTCCTCCATCATAATCTGGTAGAATCCAGACTTACAATCGAATTTAGAGAATACCTTGGCACCTTTAATGCTGTTGACTAGGTGCTCTCTACTCGGGATGTAGTATCCATCGAACTCCAGGATGTCATTCATTCCTTTGTAATTAATAACAAGTCTTGGCTTTCCTCGCTTGATTTCTCCATAATTCCTTACAAGGAATCCCGGACTGCTGTATGGAGAAACTCCTGGTAAGATTAGCTTAAGGTCCAGATGTTCCTTAAGTATCTTCTGCATATCCTCACGATCCGCTTAGGTTCATAAGGATTGGCTTGAATCTTACGAACTCTTGTTCCTTTCCGGGTTTAACCTTCAGGGATGCTCTGAGCTCGTTCTTGTTCCACCATGCCAAAGGATTTTCATTGAAATTCCTTTGGATATTCTTCTTGATGTCTTCGAGTGAAATCTGTTCATCAATAGAAATCTCACTCGATGAATTCTCCAATAGGCTTATTACTTCTGCAATAACTATTGGAGGTACTTCTTCTTTATCTTGTACCCTAAATGAATACAAGTGATTATCCCACGCCTTTATCCCTGGTCTGGTATGTCCAAACTGTCGGTAGGATAAAAGTGCATCACCAAATCTCCTTCTATCCGCCATTTTTGGATGTCAAAGTTTGGCTTCATCACCATGCTTGCTGCGAAAAGTGATAGGCATTTTTCTATAGAATGCCTCTCGTAATCTTTGGACAATAATCTTATGATCACATCGTGTTTTGAAAATAAGCCTTCTTGTCTCATTTTCCTGTGTAAAGCGCTTGAATGTTTGTAGGAAATTATTACCTAACAATACATCTGCGCCTGTATCATGGAAATAGATTGGTGGCATCTTGACTTTGTACCATGGGGTACCGCCTGCTCCTCCGATCATTATTTCCAGCTTGCTTGATTCCTCGGTTAAGGATAAGAATCCTTTTAGAGAAATCCCTTCCTGCGATAGCTGGTAGATCTTCTCCAATTTCTTTAGGGAAAGCCTTCTGCTTTGCAGTACATATCCCGGCGTCTGAATCGATGTAGGCGGCGAAATACTCGGCCTTGTATTCCTCATATATCATTCCGATATAAATGTATATGGAGAATGAACTAGTGGTCATTTGATTCTATATCTTTTATTGGCCACTGTGAACTCCATTCCATCTTGTAATCTTTCCCAAGGTTTATGTTCCTCGAGAAACTCAATCCCAAGTATCAACTGATCTGAGATTCTTCCTGGAACTCCCCCAATAGTCAATTCCATTTCACCCATTTTTAGGGTTCCTTGAAATCTTCCAACTATGGGTTGTTAGAGGTAATATAGGGCATTACATGGGAGTGTATTTTTCCCTTGAGTAATGTCGAATATTACTTCAACTCCTCTCCATCCTTCCGGGCACTTCAGCTCTCCTTGTGTTTTGAAAACATCTAGGACTTGCTGAATTGTACTCGGTCTCTTTTCTTCCCAACGGCTGCTACTCATTAGCTTGTCTTGTTGGAAAGACATCCGTCTAGGCTCAATTCTGAGACTCTGGCTTTTGATCTCCTGTATCTCTTGGTATGGGATCAATTGCATCTGGATCATATTACCAGTGAATTCCATCGGGATGGCAAATTCTCCGGTAGTTACTCTGTGGATAATCTGGTGTTTTCTGCTACGAAAACCAATCTTATCCAATGTCTTTACCATAGCTCCAATGGTGAAACCATCATACATCTGGAGCTTTGAATCTTCCTTCATAATCCTCATTAGAGTCTTATGAGACACCGTAGTGTGGGAGAGGTATCCTAATATATCCTCTCTCACCGTTGTTTGAAGAATTTCTTCTTCACTCTGATTTTGAGCTGGATTCACTTCCATCCTCAGAATATATCTCTTCTTCGTAGATGCTTTCATCTGAGGGTAGATCCTCAAATTGATACACTTGTATGAGATCTTGATAGTAGACAGCTTCTTCGAGTTTGGGTATTGCCTCGAACTATTTAATACCTCGTTTCTCATTTTCTGGGCAAGTCTGTTGAAATATGCCCTCTCGCTCCGCACGTCCAGCAATTACAGTCTTTGAAACTTTCGTTGGCTCTGGTGTGAGCTCGTCTGAAAGTTCTCCTTCCTGGAGTTCTACTGAACTTCCTTAATCAGAACTTGTAAAAGTCCTTCTCCTGTTTGGCGTTGGTCTTTGCCCAGATTTGTAAATTCGGGTCTTTTGTTTTGACCAAACTCTTCTTGGTCTCCATGAAGACTGGCGATTGCCTCTCATATTGTTGCTTCCACGGTGGTATGGATGGCTTCGTTGTTTCTGCCTCTTGTGCCTCCGTGTTTGACCTCCAACGACTGTTGGAATGTCATTTTCTTCACAACATAAATGAACCATTTTATTGATTCCTCTCAATCTCTTGTAGTTCTTGTAAAGTGTCGCTTGATGACAACATTCTGATAACTTGGCTTTTAGGAAAGACATCCTTCTGGCCACCGTATCTAGGTCATCTGCAATCTTGTATTCCCTGATCAACATTTCTCTCCAGGGACTTGGTATCTTCGCAAAGAACAATTGCGAAGCTTCTTTGTCATCCACCTTGGACTTCCATCGGTACTCGGTGAACAACTTGATGTATTCGTCAATATGACAAATATCATGCAACTCGAGGCTATAGAGGGCTTGATTATATCTTTTTCTTTTTTCTTCTTCAATCCCCTCAAAGTAGCCTATGCCGATAAAATGGATTTTGAATAACTTAGCCATATTATCAACAATTGTTTTCAATGACTCACCAATTGTAACATTGTTTTTCATCTCTGGTGTTGTCATATCCCACGTGATCTTTACAGATCCTTCCAAACTCATCTCGAGTAGTAGGATGAATCCTTCTTTCATAAGATCGAGGGTTCCTGCTGCAATCCTCATAGCCGATGCCCAATCATCAATAAGGATTTCACGGTTCTTGAAGTCTGGAATATCCAGATTTAGCATCAACCCATACGGATGTATCGGGTCTAGCTGTGATTTTCCATAAGGCGTATTGAAAAGATTCGGCCTTTTGGAACGTGGTCAAGTTCCTATTACAGCGATAGGATCTCTTCCTTTGATGAAATCCCCTGCGTGTGGCATCTGTTCGTCCACATGATGTGATCCGGAACTTTCTGCTACATTAGGATTGACTGGTGGTCTCTGCTGTTGATCATGAGTGACCAGGGCAGATTCATCTCCTGCATTCATCTTTAGATCTATAAGACTTAATCCCGCAAAGGATTCTTTTAAGTCATTTAGATCCTGCAGATTTATCCTCTCGAAGTCCATTACTTGTTTGTAACGGATTTTCCTCGGATGATGGCAATGAGCTTTTCATCATCGGTCATTGGTCGTACAACTTCAGTTGGTTTCCCATCTAGGTGTAGATAGGGAACAATCCCGAAATTAATACGTCTCCTTTCTCCGGATGAACTTGGTCGGTTCTCCAGATTCTTGACTCTTTTTTGAATATCATGAATGATTTCAAGAGTCTCCTGTTGATTCTTCATCATCATCTCCATTTGGCTCTGGATCTGATGGACTTGTGTCGGTATATGTTTATGGCGGTTGCCATAACTTTGCACCGTCTTTTGGATTTCTCTAAGATCTGAAGAAATCTTAGAGGTATCTGGAAATATCTCCTTCCACTCAGGGCTTTCCATCAGAAATTATGGAACTGATGGTCCTCCGCCTGGTGATAGGTCAGATCCGTCTGTATCATTCGATTCACCCTAAGGAGTCCCGTATAATACTCTGCTCGTTTGTTGCAATGCATCAGCATTTCTACGTCTGCACCCGTGATTTGTCTTTGGGCATATTGGTGGTTCCAATATGTCACTCCTTGTACATGCTCTTGAGCTTTTACCGTCAAAATTTGATGATATTCCCTGTAAGAAATACATCTTGGACATTCGTCCAGATCCATTCTATTCTCTCGAATAATTCTCCTCACCAAATGTTAATTACAGATATCATATAATAAATATTTAAGTTCTTAATAAAACCAGGCTCTGATACCATTTTCAAGGATCTTTTCCGAGGCGATACGTGGCATTGTTACACCTATCAAGTCTGTCTGGAATTTAATAAACAGATCAAGATCAAGACTGTCTTGTATCTGTAAATAGTTCCAGCATACAACTAGCAAGGTTTCCAGCCTATATACCGTATTTCGGATTGTATCAAAATCATATGGATTGGTTTTATGGAAATTCTTGGAAAATATGTGTAGTTTGGAAGTAGCAAAATTGGTTTGGAATAACACTTCTTGAAGATAATCATTAATTGCAAAAGTGGGTCATAAGGAATTTTTTATTATTTGACCAAAATTTTGGGTATTTGGGGATAATAGTTTATATTTATGGGTAGATTGGGATAAAAATGATATTGATGGGTATTTTGGTTTAAAGCTTATATTAATTTGGGTATTTGGGGTGATTAACTCAAACTACATATTAATTATAAAAAAGACATAAAATGGTGAGGGTGGGGTGGGGTCAAAGGGTGTGGATAAAAGGATGCCATGTCCACCGACTCTTTAGATTCGTCGAAATGTTTGAAGAATATGACATATTATGTTTCGTTGTCTCTCTCTACCCTTCATTATATATCTTTTCTTGATGTGTGAATATAATATATTTCTATACACCGAATATTTACTAATTTTCTGTTCTAATTAAATAATTATGAAATGACGGTAGCTGCAGAAGCATGCTCTAATAAAACAAAGTTTTGAGTGATACCTTATCACGATTCTCTTTGAGTGAGATGGATTGATCGAACTGAATATAAAAAAATTGTAATATTTGTATGTGTATATTAGGTAATATTTTTCTATATATTAGATAATAATTTGTATAATTTTAAGATGTATTTTGAGTTGAGTTAGACTATATGAAAATATGTAACTTTTTTATATGTATCAGGTAATATTTTTATATATATCATACAATACTTTTGTATTACCAAATTGGATCGGGTTGGGTCATTCAGAAAACATGTGAATCCTAGGTTGTCTAGCCGCTCGATCTTTTCTCCATCGCAGAATATGTAATAGTTTGTACGTGTATTAATTAGGTAATATTTTTCAGTATATCATGTCATACTTTTGTATTATATTATGCGATATATGTATAAAGTATTACCTAATATATAGAAAATATTACTTAATATACACAAAAATATCAATCCGGCCCGACCAATCTCACAAAATGACACCCATGAGACAATTCTAGACAATGGCTACTCTTCTTATAATACTTGATACGGGCATCACATTGGTTGCAATATATGTGTAAAGCTTAATGGATCATATAAAATACCACAAAGTATTGCAAAATTATAATTAATTTTTGACTTGATGGATTTCACAATTTCTTATAGAAAGTTATAGAAATTGCAACTTAAGTTACCTTATAAGTTATTTTTTGTTGGTGTATGTATAACTACGAAACACTTATTTCAATTGTCTTGTTGGTAGTCCAACAAAGCTTTCAGTATGAGTTCGGATCAAATCAACAAAAAAAGTCAATGAGAATGAGTCATATAATGAATTACAAGTTTAGTCTTATATGAAGTTAAAAAAAATTAATATAGTGATTAACAACCATTCTTATACATATGTGTGTATATATATAACTCCATTTTTTAACTGTGTTTTTGCCTTTTGCTATATTCTTCAATTACACACACTCTAATCCACGGGGAAAAGCATGCTGATTGGGTGACACCTATACATTCACATGCAAGAAAAGGCATAGAGGTAAACCATTTAATTAAATTCCACAAGATGTTATATTACATTATGAGTTACATCTTTTAATGTAAAACAATCATCATTACTTAATATATAATGTGGACTAAATATCATGAAACGAGAAATATTACTCCAAATATAATAGAACATTCAAGGTGTTGTTTTAAGTAATTATTTTATAATGATAGTTGTAACCAATTATTAATGTTCACACTGTAAATGTGTTACTCACAGTCCTAAAGATCTCATCCTACGAATTACATCATTGTTGGATCATTAAAATTTGCGATTTCATGATGACAATGTTCTTTCTTTGTCTGGGCCCACATTTAATTGGAGGCAAGATGCTTACGTCAGCATGGCATCACTTTGACTGCACATTTTTCTAAGTTGGAATCACATTAATTATGCTAATTAAATTTTAGCCCTTTTTGGACTCTACTAAATTACGATTGTAGATAACTTTTAACTACTTTAGGATGGGGTATTTGGAGAGCTTTCTTTTTGGCACATTTACTTTCTGTTAATTTGAAGTTGTACTTCATTGAAATTTGAAATTATTCATGTATACATATCAATTAATTCACCCCATGGTACACCGTTTATTATTTGTTTTGGTAATATATATACAATTTATAATAATATAGTAAAGTTATTATATTAAAAAATTATTTATATGTCTTTATTAATTCAAACTTTATATAATAAAAAAATTAATATATTTTTCATATTTTTATTGAATAATAAAGTTATATTTTATAATTTGGAAAAACCGTTGGATAAATGAAATTTTAATTGAAGAAATTGGATGTTGGTTGAATTTCGCCCCTAGCCACATCTTAGAGTTTCGTTGTCCATTCATTTTTTTATGGTGAGTTATTCTAAAGTCAAATAACATAAATTGTACATGTTACTCTAAATTATATTTGATAATACTTAAAGGTCGGAATACAAAATTTATAAATAACTTAAAGGGAGACACTTTAATTATATTTACAAAATAAAACTATTAGTTTTTACAACTTTTTTATTAACTAAAATCTTGATTTCACATTTCTAGAAGGAAAAGTGATAAAATTGTAAATTCTGCAAACTATCCTTCTTTTATATATAGATAGATTTCAAACTTATTATAATTTGATTGATTTAAATTCCATCAGGATGATTTTATATCCACAATAATAAATTCATATATGATTATTTAGATCCACTAGCCCTAGCTTTAACCAATTTGGAATCAACTTTTAGCTGAATTTAAAATTTGTTCTAAATGGATTGATTTAATATGAATATATATTAAGTTTTTGAATTTTGAATTCCTCACAAATTAAAATTTAATCTATTGAATAGAGTGATTAGTTTGAAATAATGAATTTCAAGTTTATTTAAGTTGCAGCTCGTCGAACTACTCAAATTTGAGTGGACTTGTGATTACTTGTAGTAATAACAAAATAATCAATCATTTCCCACCAAATGTCAAACTTTCAACCTTTCATTTTTTATTTATGAAAAATTTCATGCTTTATCAAGATTTAAAAAAAAAATACAATTTTTGTTTTTTATGTTAGGAAGAATTCATGATTATCAAGATTTAAAAAAAAAACAATATTATGGTAATATTTGACCATATTCATTTACTTCATTATATTATTTAATTTAAAAATTGATGTTTTGATTATTCAAATTTGTGTAAGAAAATCGGAAATCCTTTTGAAAATATTATTTTTATATGTATTTTACATTTAAATGCAAATCATGTTTGTTAAATTTATTTTTATCGATTTTAATAAATTTATAGGGACATGTATCCCACGGGTACCAATTAATATTGAAATATTATCGAGAATATTATTTTTTTCATAAAAATTAACATTTATCATCTTAACTCAATATTTAAATTTTATGAAGTGCACACAATTAATAAATTTGTCGAAATATCCAGAAAATTTTATTATTTTCTTATATCAAACATTTTCATATATTAACATTTATATGTCTATGCATCGCACGCAGGGACGGACACACACATGGGCCAAGGGGGGCACTGGGCCCCCCTGAAATTTCACAAATTGTGTAGGGGTATTTTAGTAATTTTCCATTTTAATTAAAAAAATAAATAAAATTTAGTAATGCAACAATTTTGATTCCTTAATTATACACTTTTCATATGCATTTGTTTATGGGTTTTAATTTGTCATTGGTTGAATATTTCCCTGTTAATCTTCCTTTATACTCCCTCCGTCCCTGCTAACTTTGCCTACTTTTCATTTTTGTTTGTTCCATCTTATTTTGTCAGCCCAAAAATGGCAAAGAAAAATTTACTCCCTTACCCTTCCATTTCTTTCATTTTACAATTTTTGCACTCAAAAAGCGTACATTAATTACAAAATTGTCACTCAAAAACATTAAAATAACATATCACATCAAAGTCAACAGTTTTTTCTTAAGATTTATGTCGGTCAACCTAGGCAAAGTTATGGGGGACGGAGGTAGTATAACTTATAATTTAAGCACCAATTATGCTTTATCATTTGTAAAACTTATATTTTCTTCATCTAATTCCAATATGAATATTCTATTGGCAATAGAAATATTTGCTAAATATAATGCACAGTTTCAAAATACATAAAAATAAAGAGAAACCTTATTATGTATGTGTTTATTATTAAAATTATTATTACTACTACTACTATAATTTATGATGTTGTCATGTTCAAACGCTATTAAGTTACTAGTTTGGATGCTATTATAATTTTATAAAATGATATTAATTCTGTCTAAATTGTAATAAATTTAAACTTTTATTCAGTGCTATTCAAGAATGTTTTTTTACTAGTCGATTTGGGCCCCCTAGACTAAAATCCTGGGTCCGTCACTGATCGCACGGTAGTTATGTTAGTTAATTCAAAATAAGGATGGTGATTTTTAAATTGTGCATCTATCCAAACACCACTGATAAATATCCTATTCTTGAAATTTTGATCTAATTCTTTCCCACAACGAAAAAAAAAAATGATTGAATTGATCTTGATAAGAGTTGGTGATGTAAATATCACAAATATTTTGTGCATTAATCATATTAAATATTTATTAATTCTACCGACTTACTCAACATCCCTAGAATTAGATACTTTTCCACATAATTCTTGAATTTCGATTTATAGAATTCTACTAAATGGATATATATATATATATATATATATATATTATATGGCGCATCACATTACATTATGTTTAAAATGTTTAGAAAAAATCATTATTAAATCTAAAAAGTCCTCAAACTATTCTCTTTATTCGTATTTTACTTTACATCCAATGATAATCCAGATAAATATAACTACTTTAAAGATCTTAAAAAGAAAAGAAAAAAAATATCCATGATCCCCTTTAGCATCCATGGAGGGACCTTGTTAACTAAATGGTCCTAGCATTTTTTGGGACATAGTAGATTGGCATAAACACATAACGTATAATTATTTATCTTCTTGGTGTCAGTGCAATTTCCCCCTCCTCTCTTAAATATAAATATCATCAAAACTCATCAAACATGGTTTCAAGGATAATTTTTGTGAAACAAATCCTCTATACCTACTAATCCAATCCATTTTTATAAATACGTGAATTGTAAAGTGAGTTATGCATTTATCTGTCTCATATAAAATGATCCGTAAGATGATTTCATATAAAATCTACTCCATAGATATATAGACATATACATGTTTGGAGTTTTTATTGCATGGGATACCAGGACAACCTTGCACGAGAAGAAAGGTAGCATGATTTATTTCCTTTTTAAAGTTTTAAGAAAAAAATCCTTTCAAAAAAAATAATTGATCTTTTCATTGTCTAGTTTATTTAAATTAAATCAAAGAAAAAGAAACAAAAAGAGGGTTTCAATTTAAAGGAATAATTCACATGGCTTCAACCTCAAGATCGATTATATGTGTGTGTGTTTCATATTCCTTCGACATTAGGAATAAGGAATCTGTTTTATTTCAAAATTTTGAAAGTTTTGATGACTCAATTAGTTTAAACTACAATAAGAATAGATTGACTTACTTAATTATGTCATTAATATGTTCTTAAATCTTGGCATATAAAAGGTATAGACCACAGTACGTAACTAATAATTGAAGGCAAAAACTTATATACCCCTGGGGCACATAGGGGCACGGATCTAGGTGTTATATACATGCTCTTCAGATGTTCTATATATACTCTATAAGTGTTATATTTCTTGGTATTATAAATATATTCTACATGTATCATATGTATATAAGAGTATACATGTGATACCTAAAGAATATATACATGATACCTATAGAGTATATATTTAATACCATATGATGATGAATTTGGGGACACCATGCCCTGGGGCACACAAGTGTCACTCATAATTGAATTGTAATCCGATTTAGATCCCTAGCTAGATTAAAACAAATTGACGTTTTCAAATAAAATAAGTATAACTATAAATTAATTTGATAATGCGGCTTTATTAGTTTAAATGAATTTGTTATAGATTTAGATTATGGAGTAGGAGTTGGCTCCAATTAAGAAACCTAGCTTGAATCTTATCCTTTGCTTGTAATAAGAAGTTCATGTAAAAAAGTAGATGCGTACGTTGACTCTTTCTAGTACGACCTTTAATTATACAAAATTAATTGTAATCCGATCAAAACTTAGTTTATGCAATAAACGCCTCATTAATTACTACATTTATCCTAAAATAATTGTAGTTTTATTAATAAGTTGATTAAGAAAGTTGATAAAATGATGGATTTATCATTTTTTTATAGTTGATGTAGAAGTTTTTTACCATAATCATTTTATATACATTTAAAGTTTGCAAAAACATAGGAGCAACCATCGCACAGTGCGACGATACGCTTATAATAGAAAAAGACATGCTTATAGCTGTAAAAGTCATATTTATTAAACTCATGCTTATACTTGTAAAAACATAGATGTAAAACACATTCTTATTGTTGAAAAACACATACTTATACATGTAAAATACATACTTGAATCTCATCGCACGTGAGACTCTTAATGTGGTAGGAATATAAATAGGATTTGCATATACATATGTCTTGAAATTCTAAAAGAAATTCAATTTGAGACAAATTTTACCAGCTAAAACGACACTTCTCATGAGATTGAGGTAGTGCTAACTAGGCCTCATTTGCTTTCCTTTATATAAAAGATTGCAATTTTATTAGCTATTATTTATTTTCTATATATTAAAAAAGATTCTAACACAATTATTAGTATATATATATATATATATATATCAAATCTTTTAATTAAATGTGTTATCTTGCTGAAAAAACTACTAAATGTTTATTTATCTTTTAAATTATATAGTCTTAACTATGAATTGTCCTTAAATTTAGATGTATACTAGCGTAAGCCCCGTGTATTACACGGATATTTTAATACTAATTAAGAAATTTAAAAATTGTTAGTTATAGAGAAATTTAATTATTATTATTATTATTATTATTATTATTATTATTATTATTATTATATCATCATCATTAACTTTTAATTTAATTAGTATGAATTTAAATTTTAATTGTGCTAATTTTTTAATTTTCAATTTATATAATTGCAAACATCAACTTAATTAAAATGTTTGTCCAAAATTTCATAATTTTATTATGAATCATAGTTATTAACACTTTGTTGTTCAATTATTATTATGTCATAAAATGTTCTATTATAATAGATCATAAATACTAAATGAATTAGTTGAAAAATTAAATTATAATTAAATAGGATTAATCAGAGAATGACATGTGTCACTCTTGGTTATTCCTTTAGTATAGATATAGATTTTATTGAAGTCCCAATAAAAACTTTCGATTTTAAACAATTTGAAAATATGAAAATTAGATTTAAGAAAACAATGCTAGCCAAAAGTGATCCTACTTAGTTCCCTAGCAAGAAAATCAAAATCATTTAAACAATTATCTTTTTAGTGATAATTGTTTTGATATGATATTTCTCAATGTCCATTTCTCGAAACTCATTAACCATAATCATGTCGTAAGAAACATACTTTATGGTTCATTTAAACATAAATTATTAATATTTTCTTTTGGATATCATTAAATTCCACATTATGACAACTTTACAATTATAATTAAATTAAGATTCAAAAATAAATTACCTTATGATTGAGTTATTTGGGGGAGATAGAAATGATTGATAAGAATTGATGTCAGTCAGAATACAATAAAATAAAAAGGTATCACTTTTTCAACCACTTCTTTATAGCATCATCCCTAGTCCTACTTGAAAACTAAACATATTTAAAAAAAATGAAAAAAGAAATGTAGCATTCATAGTATCCAATGCAACAGGGACTATGTATCTGTAAGGGCCCATACGATATACAGGTCGGAATTGACAGAAACTGATAAAAATAGAGGTATTACATTGTTTACAATTATAAATTGATTGTTTGGTGTGAATGTTTTGTAGTATGTTTGATTAAATTTTTATTGTTTGGTATAGATGATTGGAGGTTTGTTAAAATTGGTTTTTTTTTATTTGTTGTTTGATATATTGATTAATATGGATATAATATATGAATTTACTAAAATAATCCCCAAATTAATGGAATAAAGTAAACTGAATATTGAAAATGAAAAATAAAAAATTGAGGGCAAAGCCCCTCTTCGATTTCAAGAGAAATTCGAAGGAGGACTTCAATCCAGCAGCTCGAAGAAATTGATTGAGGAACACTACCATCAAATTTTCCAATTCACACACACTTCTTCCTGCCATGCCTACGAGGTTTGATCTATAGGCATTACGTTTTCGGTTTTCATGATCTTCATGTTCTTCATCTTGTTTGTGGACTTAATCATGTGGGGATGTCAAAATAGATCCCCCAAATTAAACAACTACTTCTTTGAAGGAATTGGTCATCAAAATCGGCTAAAGTTGGTAGTCTGAATCCTCTTTCAAAATGCAGTTTAGGGCTTAATTTTTAATTTGGGAGTTTTTGTGTTGAAAGGTGTTTATAATACCTCAAGCATGTTTGTTTGATATCGACCATCTTTTCTAGCCTCATTAATGCTTAAATAATGATTTTGGGATACATACTTGGAATTGCAGCATTGGAAATATTTTTGAATGTGGATCATGAATCAATTTTGTGTGTTTGAGCCTTACCATCCAGTTTAGAGTAGATAATTAGTTCTTTTATTCAATTTAACTTAAACATGCTTCAATGTTCTTAAGCTAACTGATTTTTTGTATATATGACCTCTAGTTCGGATACACTGAACCTTCCCCTCCAACTTCAAGAATTAAAAGATAAACAAATACACAAATAACCTCACATCTTATTTATGGGTTCAGCTGATCTTATTGACTATGGCTATTATATTCTCTCCAAAAAGGTGCAGAGAAGAGGGTGATGATGAAAAACCCACATTCTTACCCATGCATGCAATGAATTTGTGTCTATAGCAACTAGAGCTTCACAATTATGTGAGATAAATCCACAACATATTTGATCGTCAATCTTGAAGTAACATTTTTTTTAAAGTTCTATCATAATGACATTGCTAGAGGGATTGTTTGATGATCAAGTATATGTGATAAACATAATCGGCATTTTCTCATGACAATTTTCTGACTACTGGGTATCTTTGAAAAATTATTGAAGTCACAAACACCAACAAAAGGAACATTTAGTTAGAAAGGTATTTGGCATACTCATCCAAACCAGATTAATTAAATTGATGATCACCTATATAACAAGAACAATTACAATGAAATTTAAAGTTTTGCAGAAAGCCGTTCTACTCTTGAGATCAGATTTTTCCTAATGTTGCAAAAAGAAATCCTGAAGTATATCTAACAGCTCTATAAAAATCAAACACATCACACCTAAATTAGTGGGTTTCACCCTAAATACAAAAAATCAGTGAGAAAGATTACAACCTTTTGTTTTGGACTTTGCAAAAACTTATACCCAAGACCAGATACCAACAAACAAACACCATATGTAAATACGAGATACAATAATCTAACCTTCGTTAGGGTTCCAACTGTAGGGCCACCGCCATTGCCACCGCTCGACGCATTTTGGGAACAATGATTCCTAAACAGAAATTCCAGTAGAAGAATGAAACTTTGTGTTTCATGTTGCTAAAGTAGTAGACACCCAAATTATATTCCAACAAAATAGATTCAAAGAAGGTAGAAGAAAGAAGAACGAATGTGACATTAATATGGAAGTTGGTGAAGAATCTGACCTTCGTCGATGATTCGCCTCAGCTTCACCGTCGTTGCGCCGCTCTGAGAATCGGGGGAGATGGAATCCTGGGGCACAATCTGAAGAATTGGTTAGGGTTTGCAAATATATGAAATGGCATTTTTGTTGAATCTTGGATTTGAAAGGGCAAAACTGTAAAATCATTGTGAATAGTAAGGGCATAATAGACTAAAAATTTGTTACACCGTTCATGGCTTAAACCCACCAAGGATGGTGGGTTTAATATCCTTTGAATTGTACACCTTAAACCCATCTATACAAACCCGTGCTAGAAGTTAACTTGGGCCGAAAACACCCTTACCAAACAGATGGTAAAGTTAGTTGTCAAACCCTATATACCCTAAGTTAGGATTTAATTTAGTTTTGATGAGACAAACACTTAGTAGCAGTAAACACCTTGTATATAGGCTTGATTTGTAATATTTTCTAAGAACCAGAAAGTCGCTACAACAAGCAAGAAGAATGCTACAACAAGCAAGAAGAACGCTACAACAAGAAACAAATTCGCTACAGCAAGCAGTAAGTTCGCTTCAACAGGAAGCAAGGTCTCCGAAGGAAGTAGGAGTAACCACAAGAAGCAAGCAAGTCACCCGACAAGGTCACTTCCAACAAAAGGAATTACAGCAGCTTGTCTTAAGGAGAAGTCACCTAATTTGGAACATGCTTCGTTACTAGTAGAGACATTTTTCTAAGAGCCAATCAGATATCGACAAGCAAACTGACAAAAGACAGACCTGCTAAGCGGCGCATTAAATGTGCGTACTATGAAGATCAAATCTGTACCAGGAAGATCAGCCGCATTAAATGCTAGAACTGCCACACTTCAACAGGCAGATTTCTAAGCTCTATAAATAGAGATTGAGTTGAACTAAGCTAACGACTGAACAACTGAATATCAAACATCTCACAAGCTTATAATCATATCATCAAAAGCTCTCAGTTCAGTCACTCAATCGAAGCGCAACAAGTTAGAAAGCAAGCTACAAAGCTCATACCTTCAGAGAAGCTAGCTGCAAAATCGTTGAAGAAAACCTTATATCTTTTATCTTAGATTGTGTTAGGAGTACCTAGTGGAGGGTTAAGAACTTGCTAGTTTTTTTCACTCTTGAAGAAAGAGTAAGAGTCCAGTGTGGGCTAGGTCGATCCTTTGTGGGTCTTGGTCGATAGAGCAACAACCTGTGTAAAGGTTGTCTATCTTTTGTTGTGTCGTTTATAATAGAAAGACTGTGTAAATCAAACCTCATTAACAAAGTTTCTCCTCTGAGAAGGAGTAAAGTGGACGTATAGGGATTACTCCACCCTCGAACAACTATATATAGTGTGTCTCTCATATCTGCTTACCCTTTATCTACCTTATCTTGTTGCATCTTTTATACTTGTCATACTTCATTCAAACTGCTTTTAAAGGCTTTGCTTTAAGGTTTTTTTCCCATGCATCTAAACTCTATAGTTCAAGCAAGCTGCTTCTGAGAAGCAAGCTGTGCGGCAAAAAACTCACCCTTGAATTTAAGCTTTTCAGAGTAAAAAGTTTTAAAGATTTGAGTGGGTTTATTCACCTCCTCTAAACCTACGTACTGCTACTTAGGACCAACACCCTAACACACATTTAACAAACGAGGACTAAATTTAAGGGCATGGGTTAGCCGACAATTTGAGCCCGGCTCGACGGGCCAGCTCGAACGGCTTGTAAATGAGGTCGGGTTGGGCTCTAAAATGAGCGATTAAAAAAATACAGGAATTTTTTAGCACGGTCCGATGGGTTGATGGATCGGATGGGCTCCGGCCAATTTGGCCCATTGGGCTTGGGCCGACCTGATGGCCCAATAAATTAGTCTTTTTATTACTTTATTTTTTGTGCAATTCGTAAATTTTACATATGACTCAATTCTCTTTTTCATGTTTTTATGTATTCTTTTAATTTAATTATTTTTATAATTATTCTCATCTCTAACTATCATTAACTAATTAGAATCCACTAGCAAACTATGATAATTGAGTTAAAATATTTTTTAATGCTAAAAGGAAGTAAAAAACGACCGGATTTTGCCTCCACTAAAAGTTTAATTATATTAAAAAAAATTTAGATTACATAAATAGGGTATTACAGTTCAAATTGAATGTCTTAAATTATCTAATTGGAAGTTATATTTCTAGTTAAATTGATGTAAGAATTTAATGAAATACAAATATTTTAATTTGAAAAATAATTATGGATTTGACCCGATTTGGCCCGTTGGCCCGATGGCCCAAGCGGGGTTAGACTGGACTCCAATTTTGAAGGCCCGACCAAAGAATGAGCAGACCCAACCCAACCCCACTTTATAATTTGATGTAATGGGTTGGGTTAGATTGGGCCGAGCTGCCGTAATTGCCACCTCTAGGCATGGGTACATATTAGGTAACTAAAGAAATATTATTTTTAAATAAAATATTGATTAAAAATTAAAGAAAAGTGTTATCCTCTCTCCTCTCATCTCTCCCCTCTCTTGTTTAAGATTATTTTCATACGGAGAATAATTTTAAAATATTGACAATTCCCCTTTAGTAAAACTAGTAGTGTATCCGTGCGTTACACAGTGTGTTATATATAATTATTAAAAAAATGTAATAACATATAAAATGTAATGATTATTATTTTAACAAAAATATATTGATACTCTTTTAATTTGTATTAGTATAAAGCTAGGTATTTTAACTTTAAATTATTGTCATTATAAATAATTATATTTGAAAATATTAGAAATTTGAAATATATAAAGTAATATATTAATATATGGATTAAACAAATAAAAAAAATTGTCTCAGAACATTACATAGGTAGTGAAATTTTAAAAAATAAATTTAATATCTAAAATAAGTTACATGTATTAGAAACGTTATGATTTAAGTATTGAGATAAATAAATTTATATTCTATTGGCATTTATAACTATAAATACACACATATTTTAATATTATTTTTTTGATTCAACGCCACATATAACTCATTTATTTTAAATCAAATAAAAAATTATATCAGCTTATCAAATACATGAAAATCTCTCTTGCTATCTATTTAAATGAAACAATTCAAAATTGGACTTAATCTACACATTTTGAATAAAAAAATTATGAATAATAATTATAAGAATGATAAGTCAATATATCAGGGACTAAGAATGATGAAATTTTAATTTGTGAAAAACCAGAAAAATTACCTCTGTCAAATCCCTTATGCCACCTCAATTAATCAGAATATAAATATAAATAAATTTGACAACAAATAAATATAAAATAAGAAATATAAAATAAAATATTTGTATATTTCAAATGAATAAGTTGGTTAACTTGCAATAATAATTTTAATCTAATTTTTTCTATTTGATATGTTTTATATATGTAATCTATTAGGTACACCTATAATATTTTTTTATTTCTACATTTTAATATTAATTTACAATAAATTAATATTATATATCATAAAAACGTTTAAAAATGAAAAATCATTGAAGCTCACACACATACATTTCCATATTTCAGTTTGATAAATTTTATATGAATATTAAATTTAAGATCATTAAATAATGATTGATTTTATATATTATATATTTAAAATTGATTTAAAATAGGTAAATTACAAAAAACAACCCCAGCTATCGAGTTTTTTAAAATTGCAACCTAATTTGTTTTTTTTTTTTAAGATTGCCACCTAGTCTTTCTGTGGTTTTGCCGATTGCAAAATTTCCGATCATTTTTCGGGCAAATGAATTAATTTTTTTCACTTTGCAACCCAAACATTAATTTTTTTGTCCAATCGCAAATTATGATTTTTTTTTTGCTTCACACTGATACCTTTATGTTATATATATGAGTGTGACATTTATGTTATATAAGTGTGATCGATATTCATAAAATAAATATCAAGGAAATATTGGTCAAAATTGGTGAAACATATGTAACATCGGTAAAAAATCGATGGAATATCAATAAATATATGTACCCATATTTCCATCGATATCGATATTTTAACGATATTTCCATGAATTTAAGTTACCTATATTTTCACCGGAATTGAAATTTTTATTCTTGGTTGCAATCTGATAAAAACACAAAGTTCATGTTGCAATTAGATTAAAAAAAAAAACAAAGTTTAGATTGCAAAGTGAACAAATTAATCTCTATTTCGCCGGAAAATTTGCAATCGACAAAACCACAAAAAGACTGAGTGATAATCTGAAAAAAAAAATTAGGTTGCAATTTGAAAAAAAGTCGATAGGTGGAGTTGTTTTTTATAATTCACCCTTTAAAATAAGTACTTAAAAATAAGATGAGAGATAATAAATATATAATCCCTTATTTCATCTTATTTATCTATTTATTTTTTTGTTTGAAATTTCTATACAATAAATACTAAATTGAGTATCATAACTGATTTCTTAAATTAAATATTTATTTATTTATTTGTATTGAATTTCTTAAAATACAATAAATAGGTTTATTTATTTTTATTTGTATTAAGTTTCTTAAAATACAATAGATAGGTTTATTTATTTTTATTTGTATTGAGTTTCTTAAAATACAATAAATAGGTTTATTTGTATTGAGTTTCTTACAATAAATACAATATGAAAGCAATTAATAGGTTTCTTAAAATAATAATTATTTAATAGGTAGATAATTTATTGCAGTTATTTTTGACAGGATATCTACTTTTATATATATATATATATATAGATAATATTTATTTTTCTAAAAATTAGTGTATGCGTACATGTCTTAATTGGGTACGTGTGAAATTTTCAATTTGAGAATTTTTTAATCCTTTTGTAGGTTTGAGATGAAAATAAAAAAAAGAAGATAATAAATCACTACATAATAAATGAAATTAGAAATTTTGATAAATGGGACTGCAAATTTGTAAATCCACTCACATGAATCTATTGATGAATATTATTGAGTTAACTAAATTAATGTAGTTGTTGAATTTAAATCCAACTCCACTATAATTTGACATTCTTCATTTATATTTTAACTATATAAGTATTCTCTTTAGGTGGTTGAGCTCGATTTAAAAGTATATTATTAATTAAATGAAAATAAGACATACTCATATTTATAAAATCATGCTCGTTCATGCTAGTTGTTCCTGATCTTATATATTATTTGATTTAATTCTTAGTTAAAATAATTGATAAATGTGGTACAAATATGTACGGTCTGTATTATGAGAGGAGGTGATTAGCTAATCAACGCAAGAATAAAAAACCGAAAAATATATATTATATATTATAGGCACCAATAAAAATAATATGTGATACTTTGTACGTTTCAAATTAAGCATCGCTTTAGCAAACAAAATTTATCAGTGTTATATTCCGATTTTAAGGCATAATACATACAATTTACCAGATATATCCTTATTTACTCCTACCACATTAGATGTATACAAAATAATTATTGTAAAAAAGTTTCACAATGGTCAAATTTAAATAAGAGTAGTTCTGTTTTTTATCAACTTCCTTAATTCGTACATAATCAGACAAAAACTTATATGAGTCGGTTGCATAAAACTAGATTCATGCACCAGAGTTGACCTGGTCAAAATGCACAAAAAAGCGCTCCCATACCCATTTCATGCGTCTGCACGCGCCCCACGCGTCTGATACTCGCGCTAAAACTTACCCAAATTTACTCCAATAGACCTACCTTTATGTATAGTTAGACATACCTTTGTGTTATGTTAGACCTACCTAATGTAAGTAGGTCTAACATAACACAAAGGTATGTCTAACTATACATAAAAGTATGTCTAATATAACGTAATGGTACATGTGTCAAACCTAGGGTTTAAAAAAAAAATTAAAGTATGAAATTTGGGTAGAATGGTAGGATTACCATAACATAAAGGTAGATCTAACATAACATAAATGTAGGTCTAACATAACGTAGTGGTAGGTGTTAAAATTCAAAAATCAAGCGCAAAAAAGAAAATGTATGAAATTTGGGCAGAAATGTAGGTTTAACATAGCTTAAAAGTATGTCTAACATAACGTTAAGATAAGTCTAACATAACCAATTGGTAGGTGCAAAAATTCAAAAATCATGAGCGCAAAAAAAAAAAAAAAAAAGAAAAAGAGGAGTGGGTCCCTTAACCTGGATCCGACCCGGATGGATGGATATAAAATTCATACACCTGATTTACAGAAGAATTACTCTTATAATAATACTTATTTTCGAATGAATAATAAGAAACTCATAGAAAAGTTACTTAGATAAACCAAATGTGATGTTGTTTGTCCAAATGTGTAACACATTTAAGTAGCCGACAAGAATTATTGAAGCAATGCGGATAATCAAGTCAAATTCCGTGCTCTTAACATTTTTTAACATCTCAGTCAATAAGAAAATTATTTTAAAAGTTCTAATGAACTAATTACCTATCTTTTTTAACCCATTCAAATTATCTGGAAAAATTAAATTCAAACTTATAATCTTTAAGTTTTACTATATTTCGTCTAAAACTATTTCACAGTGATTACAGAATCATTCAATAGTTATGCCTATCTGTATAAAAAGATAACTAAAAAATATCCCTTTTGATGTAGTGAAAGATGATGTACTCCAAAATAATAATAATAATAATAATAATAATAATAATAATAATAATAATAACATTAAATATAACAATTCGTAATAAACACTACAAGAAAATTGAGTATTTCTGAAAACAAAATGTTGTCGAAAAAACCTCAATAATTGTCGCAAATACAATTTGCA
Organism: Scutellaria baicalensis; assembly: GCA_005771605.1. NCBI lineage: Eukaryota > Viridiplantae > Streptophyta > Magnoliopsida > Lamiales > Lamiaceae > Scutellaria > Scutellaria baicalensis. The sequence continues at coordinate 16,778,084 of CM016722.1, read as the reverse complement.
ACATATGTTGTCGCTAAATTATTATTACAAAGCCTTCTCGTAAATAATTTTTTTGTTGTTGTCGCAAATGTATTAGAGACAACAAGACTGTTGTCGCAAATAAGTCGTTTTACATTACTTTTTGTGACAATGTATTGTTAGTTTATATTAACATTTTTGCGATATTTTGTTGTCGCAAAAATTAGACTTATTGAGGCAACTTTTATTGTCGCAAATACTCATTTTTCTTGTAGTGAAAAATTATGCATATAATAACAATAAATATACATGTTATGAAAAAACAAGATAAGAGAAGTGATTTTTTTTTCTAGATAATGAAAAAACTAGAGACAAATTGAAATATATTCAATTTTGTAAAATGGCATTTAGTTTGAAATGCAGGCAACTATTAATATATTTCTCAAACTCAAATTGATTTCTAATTTGTCTGAATGTTACTCAAAAACTAACCATAAAACTGTTTCACACACGTTTAAGAAAATGTTTTATACATTAAAAATACCTGGAAAATAAAATTTAAAATGAAAATGGTTAAAAAAGAAATATTAAGAGTAGTGATAATAGGGCCAAAGAATGAGGAGGATGAGACACGTGAGAGAGAAGGGAATTATCCCTTGCTTGCGGGGAGAGTGCGAATGGGACCCACAAATGGAGTGCGCTTTCGGTTTTAATCTAATTCTCTCTCCTCTCTTTCTCTCTCATCTCTTTCTCTTGCACCCAAAAATTCTCACTTGTCACGTCAGACATAGACTTCTACGAAGCCGTGATTGCTGACGCCTCCAAATATCCATTCCATCTCCACCCCAAATTCCTTCACACTCAATCTCAGCCCTCCGTTTTATCCTACGTGGTGGGCCCTTTTGCGACCTTTTCCCTTACTTGTGGGCCCCCTTCAACCGAACAAGGATACCGCAGTGGTGGGAGTGAGGTTGGATTAAATTATGTAATGAAATTCCATATCAAACCATTAAATCTTTTTTTTAAATTTCATCTTGTTTTGCTTTTGTTCATTAGTTAAAATGGGATCTAAAGACTAGGATTTGAATGTTTTTCAAGGTTTCGATTCATTCAAATGTTATTGTATCCAACTTTATAGGGTATAACTTAGAATTAACTTTGTTAAGCTAAAATATATCGATACATTTTAAGTTTAAGTTAGTATACAACAAAGTTTTAAGACATTAACATTTGATAAAAAAAATTATTTTGGTTTGAACTCGACAAATTTCCTTTAAAGAGCACATAAATCAGACTATTCAAGTTTAATATGTATTCAAATTGACTAAAACTTGTTTATGCACGATTTTAGTAATAAATGATTGTATTATACATAATTTTTAAAATTATATAACAAAAAACCAAACTATTCACATTCGAATGAGTCTCATATGCAACCATCTCAAAATCTTGTTGCGTGAGATGAGTCAATCCAAAACTCACACTTAACAATCCACATACAAATTTATGAAAAGAGTTCAATTTACTGATTAAAAAAAAAGATATTTTGCATTTACATTTAGTTTGCATTCAACTTTTCATGATCTCGTTTAAGTTTGATGATTTCACTTACAAGCAACCAAACTCATACATTATTTATTATTAAGGAAGATTTGATGGCATCAACCAAAACAATATTATTGTTTTATTAGACTAATAAAAGTAGGAAAATGAGATTGGGGGGGGGGGGGGGGGGGGGTGCTTAAGTTAGTGGCAGTGAGTGTTGGGAGTGAGTCCCACCACTCTCCACTTTTTCTTCCTTCTTATTCACAATCAACTCCCACCTCTGCATTTCCTATTCCATACTACATTTCCTCTCTCATTCTCTACCTCTCTCTCTCTCTAAACTCTCTCTCTCTCTCTGCACCCACTATCATTTCCAAGTGTGTGTAACAATTATAGTTGAAAAGGGCTTCCAATTGATGGGCATTACTTCTCTCCAAGTTTGCATGGATTCATCAGACTGGTTGCAGGTAATTAACAACATTACAATAAAATAGCTGCATCATGATATTTCCATCTCATTTCTTGATTTTAGTCACTAAATCTTTTCCAAATATGACATGTTTCTTTATGGTGCATGTCAGCTATATATAACATAATAATATCTACCACACATTTACACATATGTCAACACCCACTTGCACAAAACCCTATTAATCATTTGGTCAGTTCTTCCACAATCTCACACACACGCAATAACATTGTACGTACAAGTCACACTTACATATACTATTATTTGATCAGGGCCCGAATAATTGCGAGGATGGTATGGGGATGGAAGATTGTTCAGGAATGACAAGCCCAACAGGTGACGAAATGCTGACGTGTAGCAGGCCCTTAATCGAAAGAAGACTTAGGCCCCAACATGAAGAGGCTCAAAAATGCCCTAGATGTGAATCCACACACACCAAGTTCTGCTACTACAACAACTACAGCCTCTCTCAGCCTCGCTACTTCTGCAAGACCTGCCGTCGCTACTGGACCAAAGGCGGCACCCTCCGCAACATCCCCGTCGGCGGCGGCTGCCGGAAAAACAAGAAAGTCTCCTCCAAGAAACCCTCCTCCTCCTCCGACCACCCCCCCTCCCTTCACAACCTCGTCCACGTGTCATCCTCGTCTCCTCCCTCGTACGATCACAACGCTAATCCAACTGCGCTCCAGCTGGCCTTTTCCGACCAGCTTCACTTCTCCTCCCTCCATGCAGCTGCAGGGTTGTACGGTGCAAACCCTTACTTGCTTGACCAAAACCCTACTCCCATCGACTTCATGGAGAACAAATACGAGGCCCTTCTTGGTGCCCACGATGGCTTCGTCGGAAACGGAGACGGCTACGGCGGCATGATGGCGGCGCCGCCTCAGCAGAATGCAGGCTTCCACCCGTTCGGGCTGTCTTCTCCGATCGATCATGGGACTTCTGGCATAATCGAGAGCTGTCAAAGGCTGATGCTACCATATCATCATGATGACAATGTCGATCACCAACATCATCAACAACAACATCGTTTCGATCAAAGCAACGACGTCGTTGAGGTGAAGCCGAACGCAAAGATATTGTCTCTTGAATGGCATGATCATCAACAGGCCTGCAATTCGAATGCTGGGAAGGACTCATTCGGGTATAATTTTGGCGGGCTCGGATCTTGGACCGGGTTGATGAACGGGTACGGATCTTCAGCAGCAAATCCCAGTTTAGTTTAATTAATTATTCATTAATTAGCTATAACTTATCTGTAATCAGTGTTTTTCTTGATTATTATCTAGGGTTTTATCATGTTGCTACCTATATTTAGTGGCATGGAGAAATCCAGAAATGAGGGTTTATTCAGGGTAGAATATTAGTAATTATGATGAGTTTTTTTTTTTTTTTTAATATCTTATTTGTAATTCTGGTTTATGTATTTTTGCTCTATTTTAATTTGACTTAACTAGCTGAGTGTGAATGGGATTGATGAAGTCTTCGAGTATGATTACTTTATTTAGTTTTATATTTCATTTCTTATATAATTCATGGTATAAAAAATGGTCATGTTAAAGATAATTCAAAGATATATATAGGATTTGGTGCCATTTCGAGGAAGATAATGTTGTACTTTTACATTTATTGTTTCTTAAAGTGTAAAAGAATATTTTTGGCCTTACTTAGTTCTGTACTTAATTGGTTCTTTAGTTAGTTATTTTGAATGCTTAGGGAACAGAAAAAAGTATAATAATGCAATTTGATAATAAAGTTTTTTAACCATGATTTAACAATGCTATACGTGATCCCAAAATTCTCCATATTTATACTTTAGTACACGATATACGAGACTATTCGTCTTTACAGTCAAGAATTAGTTAGTTAATTAGTTAATTAATTATAATCTATTCCGAAATTTAATCAAGAATTTGGTGCTTTGATTTCACCGGACCAATAGATCACAAATACTTTTATGCATCGGTCCACCCACGCTCCTCAATTACACGCTCCCACGCGCCTGGGTGGATGCGCTCAAATCCACTCAAATTCGCTCGTTAAGGATACCTTTTGGTGATGTTAATAATACCTTTGAAATCCTGATTCCAGGTTACATACCATGTTATGTTAAGGATACCTTTAGGTGATGTTAACAATATCTTTGTATTGAGAAGAAGATAGAAGGCATAGAAGTATGAATGTATTATATTGCTGAATTACTTGGTTTTGAGATTACAAGAGTGTATATATATATAAGCATGTGATAACCTCTAACTAACTTCTAACTAACTGAGATTAACAAACTAAGCTAAGAGCTTAATGACTTTGCTGACGTGACAATACAGCTGCACACATGTCTATACAATTGCATGAATATAATATCTATAATACTCCCCCTTCAAGTCGAGCTGGACACATCAAGGTACTCCTTCTATGAGATGAATGGAAGAATTCCTTAAAGGATACTGCTGACATAGCCTTTTGAACTTAGATGCTGAAAGAGCTTTTGTTAACAAGTCTACAATCTGATTTTCAGTAGGAACAAACCTGACTTCAATCTGCTTAGCTAAGATCTTCTCTCTTATAAAGTGTATATCAATCTCAATGTGTTTTGTGCGTTGATGAAAAAATGGATTAGAAGCAAGAGCTGCAGCACTCTTATTGTCACTCCAAATTATAGATGGTGTATTTACCTTCAACCCAATTTCATGAAATAAAGAATGAAGCCAAACAATATCAGCTGTAGTATCTGCTAATGACCTGTACTCAGACTCTGCACTACTCCTTGAGACAACACCCTGCTTTTTAGAGCTCCAAGTTAATAGATTCTTACCCAAGAAAATGCAATGTCCTCCAGTAGATCTTCTATCATCAATATAGCTGGCCCAATCTACATCAACAAAACTTTGAATAGACATATGAGAAATAGGTGTAAAAGATAAACCAAAATCTCTTGTTCCCTGCAAGTATCTGAGCAAATGTTTACATGCAATCCAGTGATTTGTAGTAGGTGCATGAAAGAATTGGCTCAACTTGTTTACAGCAAAAGAAATATCAGGCCTGGTAAGTGTTAGATATTGGAGAGCTCCTATTGTACTCCTGTAGATATTAGGATTAGCAAAAAATGGACTGTCATGAAGATGTAGCTTCTTAGAAGAGCACAATGGTGTAGTAACTGGTTTGTAATTCACCATATTGGTCTTTTGAAGAAGATCAAACAAATACTTTGATTGAGTGAAAGTAATCTGATTTGAAGATCTGTGAGCCTCAATCCCCAAGAAATAATTAACTTCACCCAATGTATTTAATGCAAACTGCTGTCCAAGAACCTTAATAACATGTAAAATCTAATCTGAATTCTCACCAGTGACTAAGATATCATTTACATAGACAAGCATGAGAAGTAATTTCCCAGATGACCTCATGTAGAACAAAGAAGAATCTGAAACAGACACTTGAAAACCAATACTTATCAAAAATTGCTTAAGTTTTGTAAACCAAGCTCATGGTGCTTGTTTCAAGCCATAAAGGGACTTCTGTAATCTGCAGACATGACTAGATTTCTGAGCATACACAAATCCGTCAGGTTGATGCATAAAAACTACTTCATTTAGATCACCATTTAAGAATGCATTATTGATATCAATTTGCTGCACACTCCAATTAAAAGTTACTACAAGACTAAGTACAAGTCTAACTGTAGTAGCTTTTATCACAGGACTAAAGGTTTCAAAGAAGTCAACTCCCGGAGTTTGTTGAAAACCTCTAGCTACTAATCTTGCTTTGTACTTATCTATGCTGCCATCAGGTTTAAACTTTCTTCTAAAAATCCACTTACATGTAATCACATTCATACCTGAAGTCTAAGGCACTAGTGTCCAAGTATCCTTACTGATTAATGCATCATATTCCAACTGCATAGCTTGCTTCCACTTTGGATCAAACAAAGCTTGTGACACTGTAAAAGGTTCATTGTGAGAGTTAATAGAAGCCACAAACACCTTAGGCTTAATAATACCTGACTTAGATCTTGTAACCATAGAATGAATTCTAGTTGATAAAGAATGATGTGGAGCTGAGTGTGTTGCTGAAGTAATCTGACTGCTACTTTGATTAACACCCTGAGCTTCTGAAGTATGCATATCACTATGTTGATTAACTTCAGCTCTCTGAATAGGAAAATCAGTTAAATCCACTTCCAGATGAAAACCAGGAGAAATAGAATGTGCACCACTAATAGGTGCTGCAGGAGAATCAAATTGAGACACAAAACCTTCATCTTGAGGCTGAGAAGAAGGTGTTCCAGAAGAAAACTAAATAGGTAAACTCTGAGTAGATAAGCTAGGCTGTGATGTAGAAGCATTCTTAACAGGAAAAATAACTGAATAAGGAAACTTAAATTCATTGAACTCCACAGTAGCAGCAACATAGACTCTGCCAGATGAGCTTAAACATTTATAGCCTTTATGTAAAGGACTATAGCCAAGAAAAATACACTTCTCTGACCTTTTAAGAAACTATGAGAATTATAAGGTCTTAAGTATGGAAAGCAAGCACAACCAAATACTCTTATAGACTGATAATCAGGTATATCATGAAATAACTTCTGAAATGGTGAAACATGATGTAATGTATAAGTAGGCAGTCTATTAATGATGTATACTGCAGTAGAAAAATCATACACACCAATACTTCAGAGGCATAGAGGCTTGACTTACAATGCTAAAGCCATTTCTACTATATGTAAATGCTTCATTTCAGCTCTCCCATTTTGTTGATGAACATAGGGACATGGATGTCTAAAAGTTATACCAAGTTGCTGAAGTATAGGAGCTAAGGATCTGTACTCACTTCCCCAATCTGTTTGTAAGGCTTTGATCTTGGTAGCAAATTGTCTCTCCACATAAGCTTGAAAATTTCTGAAAATAGATACAGCTTCAGATTTAAGAGTCATTGGAAACAACCAAGTGTATTTTGTGAAGTCATCAATAAAATGAATATAGTATTTGTAGCCATTGACTGAAGATACATGTGAAGGCCCCCATACATCTGAATGAATTAACTGAAAGGGAGCTGTTGTTTTAACTGGTTGAGTGGCAAAACTGGTTTGATGAAGTTTCCCAACCTTACAAGCATCACAAAAATCAGTAGAACAATGCTTCAATTTTATTGGCAAATGTTTGATCACCTGAGAAAATACTGTATTACAAGGATGTCCTAGCCTTCTATGCCAAACATTGGCATTTTTATTACAAACACTAGAAGCGTAAGCTACATATGATGACTGAACACCCTTATTACACAATGCAGAAGAAGTAATAGAAGGATCTCTCTTCAGAAAAGCATGATCCAGATTGAGTTGATATAAACCATCTATAAGTCTGCCTTCCAGTAGTGTCTTGTGAGTAATTTTGTCCTTAACAACATAAGAATTGTGATCAAAAGCAATAATCACATTGTTATCCTTAGTAAACTGTGATATACTCAATAGGTTCTTTGAAATCTGAGGCACATAAAGAATATGATTGAGTAATAAAGAGCTAGATTGATCTTTAGCCAATAAAGAATTTACTCCAACATGTGAAATAGGAAGAGTAGAACCATTACCTAAGCAAGTTGATCTGTACCTTTGTACTCTGTTTTCAGTGAGAGATTTTCAAGATTGGCAGTAACATGGTTTGTGGCACCACTGTCAAAATACCATGGTGCCTCTGGAGTTTGAGAGTTTCTTTCAGGAGCTACAAACAAAGCTTGAGGACTAGTTGAATTAGGAAATTGAGAACTATTGTTGTCAGCAACAGTAGAAACAAACCTTCCAATAGAATTAAGATCATATCCAGTGAATGATGGATCAAAGTTTCCAATGCTTCAAAGCAGTATGACCAATCCTACCACATAACTGGCACAGATGTTTTGAAGAATTTGTAAAGTTTCCTCTATGAAAACGACCACCTCTAAAACCTCTACCTCTGGAGAACTTACCTCCACCTTTTGCATTGGAATTATTTCTTGAATAAGCTATATTTGTTGAAGGAGGAGAAGAATTTACTCCACTATGATGTATCATACCATGAGACTGATTATTACTCTGAATTCGAAGTTCATGAGTTTGTAAAGTATACTGCACTTGAGCTAAACTCAAGTAATAGTTTGTAGCTGTTAGATTTACCACTACAGATTCAAAATCTGGACCAAGACCTCCAAGAATATAAAGACTCAATTCATCATCAGATATATGTGTTCCAGCAGAAGCAAGATCATCAGCCATTATCTTCATCTTCAGAAAATAATCATCAACACTTAGATCACCATTTTTTAAAGTCTGCAATTGCAATCGAAGTTGTAGTACCCTAGCTTTTGACTGATTTTCAAACATTAATTTCAGAGTGTTCCACAATTCATAAGAAGTAGTGCATCTATATACATGACCTAACATGGATTCACTGATAGAATAAAGCCTCCAGCTAAACAACAACTGATCATGCCTAATCCAATTTTCAGAATCAGGATCAGAAGAAGAGAACTCACCAAGAAGAATATCATCATAGCCATGACCTTTTGCAGTTGACAGTACCTGTGTTTTCCAGTAGAGATAATTCGATCGATCCAATCGAATAACTAGTGAAGTAAAATGCGGAACTGGGAACGAGCTGAAGCTAGAAGAAGTAGCCATGAAAAATCAATCCGATTCACCAAAAAACTCAGAAGAGAAGAAAAATCGAAGAAGATAACCACTGGACAGGAAAATAACCGTCACTGGAGAAAAAATTAACTACCACCGAAGACTATGGCTCTGGATACCATATTGAGAAGAAGATAGAAGACATAGAAGTATGAATGTATTGCTGAATTACTTGGTTTTGAGATTACAAGAGTATATATATATATATATATATATATATATATATAAAAGCATGTGATAACCTCTAACTAACTTCTAACTAACTGAGATTAACAAACTAAGCTAAGAGCTTAATGACTTTGCTGACGTGACAATACAGCTGCACACATGTCTATACAATTGCATGAATCACTACAAGAATTTCGCTCAACAACAACACAAGAATTACAACAGTTTTCTGCATTTTGTATTGTTGTAAACAAATTTACAGCAGTTTTGCATAAAACCGTTGTCGTTGAGTGAAAAAATGCGCTCAACGATAACAGTTTTTTTGTGGTGTTGTCGTTGAGCGCATTTTTTCGCTCAACTACAACGGTTGGGACAACATCAAATAAAACCGTTGTCATTTAGCGCATTTTTTCGCTCAACGACAACGGTTGTGACAATAGCAAATTAAACCGTTGTCGTTGAGCGCATTTTTTCACTCAATGACAACGGTTAGGACAACAGCACAATAAAACTGTTGTCGTTGAGCGAATTTTTTGCTCAACTACAATGGCTAAATAACCGTTGTAATATACTGTTGTGATTGAGTGGATTATTTCACGCAAATGACAACGATTGGGACAACGACAAAATAAAATCGTTGTCGTTGAATGGTATTTTAACCTAGATCAAAACGCTCCCATCCAATTTCAAAAATCATTTTCCCGGTGCCTCTTATCCCACTAAACAGTCGCCACCGCTGTCGTCCTTCGTCGTCGTCCTACTCCCCTGCAGCCCATCGCGTGCCCCCCGCCGCACTCCCCCGCCCCTCTCTCTCAGCTGTGGCCCTCCGCCGCACACCCCCTATCGCCTCGCTTTCGCAGCCCGTCGCAGTCCGCCGACGCACGCCCCCGCCCCTCTCTCTTAGTCACCCTCCGTCATTGCATACATTCTTGATTATGCTTAAGTTTAGCTATGTTTATGATTTCTACAATCGAGTAAATAATGGATGAATTGTAGGCGTTAAAAATTCAAATCCCAATTTGGATCTGATTTCTGGAGTTGGTTCATTTTCTTTCTTTTTCCCGAGTTTGATTTACAGGGCAGGGAAATGTAGTTCGGTGTGGAGGTGTTTTTGGGTGGATTTCTGTTCCTAGATGATTTGAGTTGGTAGATTTGGTAAATATATTGTTTGTGATAGGTTTATAACTAATCCGCAGGTGGATTTTGTCTGTTTGTTTATAACTAATTTTCTTTTAACTTTATGAACTTTTGCAGGAATTCCTGAATTTGTTGCCTATTTGTGAGCTCATTTATATGTTGTTGGATACTCTACTGAAAATGGCAAACGAGCAGGTTTTCTGGATCATATGAAATTGTTGAACTTTTATTGGTGGATGTATCAAACATTTAATCTTGGGAAGTTATCATGTTTTGTAGATTATTTTGACTTTGTAACTCCTAGATACCTAGTAGTATGAGGAGGATCGTATTAACTTTAGCTTATGTTGATTGTGAACAATGTTTATGATGTTGGTAATATTGTGATGATGGGTATTCGTTGTGATTTCACTTATAGATGTTGTACAAGGACAACACATGAAAACCGGGAAAACACCGTTGTGGAAAACATCAAAATCACAACGGTTAATAAGGGTTGTGCAAACCGTTGTCGTTTTTAATAACGACAACAGTTACAATCTGTTGTAAAATCCAAACAACAACTTAAACCGTTGTGCCAACCGTTGTAGTTCACCTCTACGACAACGGTCAAAAATCTGTTGTAAAAGTCCATAATTCAACAACAGTTAATAACCGTTGTGGTTGACATTTTCGACAACGGTTAATATCTGTTGTGATAGACATTTTTTTTACCGTTATGGTAGATGGTGCTGTCGTAGACACCCCTAAACCACAACAGTTAATAACCGTTTTGGTAGACATTTTTGACAACGGTTAATAACCGTTGCGGTTGACAATTTTTTTACCGTTGTGGTAAATGGTGTTGTCGTAGACACCCCTAAACCACAACGGTTGACATTTTCGACAACGGTTAATAACCGTTGTGGTAGAAGGGGGTCTACGACAACACCATCTACCACAACGGTAAAAAACTGTCTACCACAATAGTTATTAACCGTTGTGGTTGAGCGAATTTCTTGTAGTGAATATATATATCTATAATACTTTGAAATCCTAATTCTATGTTACATATCACATTATATTAAGGATACCTTTAGGTGATGTTAACAATACCTTTGAAATCCCGATTCCAGGTTACATATGTTTACGTTATGTTAAAGATACCTTTATGTGATGTTAGTGATACCTTTATGTGATGTTAACAATATATATTTGAAATCCTGATTTGATACCCTTAGAATTCGTTCCAGGTCACATACCTTAACGTTATATTAAGGATACCTTTATGTTATGTTAGGGATACCTTTATGTTATGTTAGAGATACGTTTGTGTATAAAATGTGTAACACAACTATGTTATGGATAAGATATCTCTAACATAACATAAAAGTATCCCTAACATAACTTAAAGATATGTCTAACGTAACGTAAAAATATAAAATTTGGGCATAAATATATCCTTAACATAAATTAAAGGTATGTCTAATGTAAATTAAAGGTATCCTTAAAATCAATTAAAGGTCATGACCAAAATTTTGAGAAGTAGTGTGAAAAAAATAAAAGGAAAAACGGGTCGAATAGCCCGGATCTGACCCGGTTGCATGGATCTTATCCATGCAACCGATCCACATAAGAATTACTCTTAGTACATTATTTGATTCAGTTCTCGTAGGTAAGTACCATACTTCAATGTGCACTACTTTATCTAATTTTTTACAAAATAATTATCGGACATTAGATGGATAAATGATATTCTTAAGCGAAACTTTCATTTTTAGCCAACTTCTGTAAGAAAATTTCCTTATTTTCATAGCCACTTGAAATGTGCTCTATTTAGTAATTTTAGTTAGGAGAAAAAAATCAATTGGTCCTTTTTAATCAGTGTCCGATTTTGATCCTATTAATTTGTGATTGTAAATTTTTGTTCTGTTATTGAAAAAATTGTCCAAATTAATTTAGTCCTTCTTTGTTGGAATCTCAAAGTTTCCGGTCAGTTTCTAGCGAGTGTGTAGCGCTCGCCCCCAATTTCATGATTTACTCAACTTATGCTTATGTGGCTGATTTTCTCCTGCGTGACATTTATTTTTCGTGTTATATTCCTACCTAAAATGCCAAATCACCCACCACATCATTAGTTGCATTCACTACAAGAAAAATGCACATGGACTACGCCCCTAAGACAACGGTTTTTTTAAAAAACCGTTGTCGTATCCAAAATTGGCGTTGTCGTAGGGCTGAAAAATGCGCTCATAGACAACAGCGCTTTATTGGCGTTGTCGTAGAGGCGTAGTCGTAGGGTAAAATTCAGTCCTTAGACAACGGTTGTGACATGAGGTTGTCGTAGTGGTGTAGTCTTAGGTAAAAAATGAACCCTAAGACAATGCTTATGACATGAGGTTGTCGTAGATATGTAGTCGTTGATGCCTAAGACAACGGGTACAATATGAGGTTGTCGTTGAGGTGTAGCCATATATCCCTAAGACAACGGTAACTTTATAGCGTTGTCATAACCTTGTGGTAGCGTTGTCGTAAACTAAATAAACTTGATTTTTTATTTTTTTTACAATATGTAAATACATGTAAAATTTACCTATAAATCAAAATTTACCCCAAAATCAAGATCCCTAAATTTACCCTAGAAATCCCTTCACATTCAATCGCACCCATCCCGCCTCCACGTCGCGCACCCATCCCCGTCTCCGCGCCGCGCACCGTCGCCGCTACCTCTTGGCGCCGTGCACTCATCCCCGCCTCCACGCCGTGTGCTCCATCATCGCTGCCTCTCTACACCGCACGTACCATCGCCGCTGTCTCTCGGCTCCGCGCGCATCGTCGTCGCTGCCTCTCACCGTCGCAGCTGCCTCTCTGTCTCTGTCGACTTCGCTGGACCACCCACGCCTCCGCTGCCCCCTCCGCCGCTACCATCACCGTCGCTCCCTCGCTACTGCTGCCCCCGTCACCTCTGTAGGTCACCCATGCCGCCGCTGCCTCGCCGCTGCTACCTCGCCGCTTCCCACGCGCCGTGATGATTCATTTTTGTACATTTCTCGAGACAATCACTCTCGTACAGGCCCTCTACTCTTTTCCTCGATCGTTATCTCTTATTCTGATTTGTGAGTATTATCTAATTTTGATTTATAATACTCAATTTATTGCGATGAATTTTGAATCTGATGATTAATCCTTGACCTCGCTTGACTGATGCGATTTTTTTTTTGTTCATTTTGTTTGATCGAACTGTTTATGGATATGGTTTGGGATCATGTATGATTTTTGTTTTGGTAAATGATAATTCTGCCTGAAAAATTATTCAAGTTTATGTGTGTTGCTTGCTTTGATGTTAAGTTTTGCTGGTGTGATTATATATACCAAGAGCACAGCTACAACTAGAGTATTAGACTATTTCTGGTTGTCTTGGGTACTGTATTTGGTGATTTTTGGTGTTCCATGTGTTCTTTTTCTGATTTTCATTTTTTTTCCCTTTGGAACTTAATACTTCTTGATATTATATCGATGTTTGGATATCATAATTGTTGAGCTTCATTGTTGTTTGGATATTCAAATGATGTTTCTCAGATTACTGTTGTTCTGAGAGTTAGTTAAATATGCAATTTCTTTTAATTATCTTATATGCATACAGAAATCAGTTGAGATATGCCTGGACATAACATAAATCTTCAAGGTTCTCTTCATACTGTACTTTGCTTGTATGTTTATTCGAATGCCTTTCCTTTTTTGTTTAGAGTATCTGTTCAATTGGAAGAATATCGCATCACTGTTGACTCTGTTTCGAGTTGCTAAAATTTATTTCTCCAGGTTTTGTGTTATCTGCATGGTTTCTCTTCGTCTTAGTATCCGTTGAATCAAATACTCTTATTATTTTTACCAGCTTGTGTGTTGCATCTGAAAATTTCGAAGTATACTGTGGAGTGAGTGTCAGTCAGTTCTTGTTTATAATGTGACTTGGTAGTAATAGTTACATGCTAGATGACATCATTTTCAATTATTTGACAAATTCTGGAACAAATAGTGTATACACAAGGAAGACTTTTATTCATCTTTAAGATTGGTTGAATCTAAAAAACCAGAAAAAAACAAAAAAGGTTCAGCATGCCTTTGATATCTCGTGGATGTTTACCCTGGTTTGCTGTCTTAGTGGAAGGTTTAGTGTATTTAATTGTTTAATGAAAGTATTAGAATTACCATAAAAGTTGATAGAGCTTAAGTGCATAGTCTAAACAGTTCTTCCGCTTAAGGTTCTTGTATTCCCCAATTGAAATGTGTTGCAATTGGATTGACATTTCACTAATATGATACATCTTCTATGACTCGGGAACAACTTCTAAAGCCTCCATGGTTTATGTATCTTTAGACCAACGAGGGAGGGAATTTATATGTAATAGTTTCCAATGCTAAGTGACTTTTTCTATCTTCTTGTTTATTGATGGACATTATTTTTTCAGGAAGGAGCTACCAAGGAAGACATTGATAGACTAAGGAAGTATTGAAGCCACTTCTTATTTGCTATGTTTTTTTGTTTCAGTCATGTTGGTCTTGTATTTCTTGACATTTCAATACTTATTATTGTCATAATTAAAGTATTAGGTTATTGGAGACATAATTGATCAGAGGATTGGCTCAGTTACTCGTTTGTCATTAGATTTCTTTGTCATGGAACATAACTTGTTTGTGATAAACTTCTCTTTTGAGGTTAAATATTTGTTATGAATTCTTAGATGAATATTTGTTGTATGAACTATTAGATGAATTTGATATGTTTATTTTGTATATTTGAATTTCAATTAATATATAATAATTATTAAATGATGCTGAAACTTGTAAAAGACAACGCTGAAAATGGATTACGACAACAGTTTCAAAAATGTTGTAATAAGGGTCTACGACAACGGCAAAAATTAAAAACCGTTGTCTTAGACAGCTACAACAACGGCAGGACAACGGTTAAAAATCGTTGTCTTAAGCCTTTACAACAACGGTTGAAAACCGTTGTCAAAGCGTTGTCATTGTTATCTATGACAACGGCGGGACAACGGTTAATAACCGTTGTCGTAGGCCTCTATGACAACGGTGCAAAACCGTTGTCAAAGCGTTGTCGTAGATAGATAAGACAACAGTTATTTGGAACCACAACCCTACGACAACGGTTAATAACCGTTGTCTATGTGCGTCACAATCGTTGTCGTAGGGGTCTAAGACAACGGTTAAAAACCGTTGTCTATGAGCGAAAATTTGCTGACCCCTACGACAACCTTGGCTACGACAACGCTGCTTTCTGGCCTACGACAACGGTTTTTAACCGTTGTCTATCAGCGATTTTCTTGTAGTGATTAAAAAAAACAGGAAAAAATGATAAAGAAAAAAAAAACGAAATAGAGAAGTGTGTTAGGAATTGTTTAGTTTTGATGAGACAAAAACTTTAGAGCATGCTAGGATCACGAGTAACATTGTACTTAGTTTATTTTGTATATGTTATGAATTAGTAAGGTCATTCTAGCAAGCATCAGAGGTTGCTGCAAAGAGCTAATTAAGACACTACACATTTCCCTAAAGGTCACTATGAGGCACATCTCGACAAAAGGGAGTGACAACAACCTAGTATTAAAGAGGATCACTTCAAAATCAGAGCTTGATGTGTTACCAGTAGGAACATTAAGAATTTGAGATAATCAAATGAAAACAGCAAGGCAAGGCACAATGACAAGTCTGCTGCAAATGCAGTAAATAAAGTGTACTATGAAGATCATCATATTTGTACCTCAGAATTAGCACATTAAATGTGGGGAACCTGCTACACTTCAACAGACAGATTTTCCATCTATAAATACAAGATGGAGTGCAACTAGACTGACTATTGAACCGATCAACTCTACAATGCTCAAACAAGCTTACAAGCATATACACTCAAGCTTTTCAAAGTTCAATCACTTAATTGCTAGCTACCTTCTAGTCTAAACCTAATGAAGATCTTGCTGCATCTTACGTTGAAGAAAAACCTTTTATTTTTAATCTTTTGATTGTTTAGGAGTACCTAGCAGAGGTTGCTACACTTCTCATGTGTTGTGTGGGCTAAGAGTAAGAGTCCTGTGTGGGCTAAGTTTGACTCAGTGTAGGTCTTGGTCTATAGTGCAACAACTTGTGTGGAAGCTGACTACTTCTTTGTTTTGTCGATTGTAATAGCTAGGCTATGTAAATCAATCTTCATTAACAAAGTTCCTCCTGTTCAGAAGGAGTACAGTGGACATAGAAGGATTACTCCACCCTCGAACCACTATATATCTTGCTGTATTTAATCTTGCTTTAGCTTATTACATATTTCATATCTTATCTGTCATATCTTATATCTCTCATAGAGTATAAAACCATCTTCCAAAAGCCACATATTTCCAAGTAATTTACGCTGCACAAAAACTCTCTAAGTACCTAAGAGCTCACTGCCCAGCAGCAAGCTTCTGAAGCAGCAAGCTTGGAAGGTTGCTGATTCAGAATAGGTACTTGTATCTCTTTGGAGTAAAAAGTTTTAAAATTTGGAGTGGTTTATTCACCCCCTCTAAATCTCTTACTACTTGGGACCAACAAGTGATATCAGAATAGGTTGGACTAGAAACTATTATGCACTGGTCATTCTCCCTGATCCCTTTTCTCCCTTGGAAAACTCATAATTTTTTTTGTACACTATGGATACATCACATCACAAGCTACCTATGTTCTCCATAGAAGATTATGATGACTGGAAGATTAGAATGCATACACATCTATCTGCCATGTATGATGAGATGTGGTATGTTATAACTGAATGAACACCTGTGATCACAAAGGTCAACTATCTCTTTGCTAGAGCAGTAGCTGATGCAGCTGAATATAGATTTGACGCTGGAGTACTTCCTCACCCACCTGTCTTGGAGAAGCCCAAAGAGAAGTGGATACTCGAGGAAAGAAAGAGAGGAAATCTAGACAATGTGGCCAAGAATGCTTTATTCTTCACATTGGACAAATGAACCTTTAGCAAGGTCAAGACTTGCAAGACTGCCAAAGATATCTAGAGCAAGCTGGAACAGATATGTGACGACACTGAGTTGACAATAGAAAACAAAGTCCTACAACAACCCAGTGCTTTGAGCTATTTGAGAGGACACCTAGAGAGACTCTAGAATAACTTGATTTGAGATTTACATCAATTATAAATGAGCTGGAGTCGCTGGACAAGCACTACTCACAAATAGAGAAGAACATGAAAGTGCTGTGGGCACCACCTGCTGATAGGGACAACAAGACTACAACTATGAGAGTCTCAATGGATCTGAAAACTGTGAACACACATTTGATCTTTTCTCAGAACTCAAATATTTTGAATTTGATATAAACATAAGAAAGAAGGAGGTTGAGGAATTAAACTCAAAGGCTTTCGCACTGACAGCCGGAAAGACCTGCAACAACAAGCAAACAGTGACCTTTGAAGGAGATGCTGAAGAGGACATGACTCTGCTACTCAAGAAGTTCATTAAGAGCAACTCAAGAACTAACTTCCACAAGAAGAAATAGACTTCTCAAGCGAGCACAGTAAGCCAACCCACTGTAAGTAATACTAACCTGTATTACAATTGTAGGAAACCAGGACACTTTGCAAGAAATTGCCCATATCCACCTGTCCAAAGATATCTTGAAGAGGAGAGAACAAAAGGAAGAGAGAAGAAGGGGTCTGAGAAGCAGAAGTTGAGAGACTTAATAAGTCAGGCAACCAAGTCAGCAAGTACTGAAAACGAGGAATCAAAAAAGCAAACTTCATCTGACAGTGACTTAGACTGTTCTACCTTTAAAGAAGAAGCTCTAATATGCTTGATGACTAACATAGAAGACAAGGACAGTAAGGATGAGGTAACCCCTGAAACTCATGTTTCTATTGATAGTGAAAGGCTGAACTCAATCACCGCTTTCAGGCAGATCATGAGTGATTTTGAACAAATAAACTCAGCTCATGAGAAGCTTAAAGAAGAAAACAAACAACTCTTAAGTGAGCATGCTTCTCTTTCTACTGATTTAACATTGGAAAAACAAAAGGTTGAAGCATGCAGTGACCTTAGAGCAGAGATAAGTAAGTTCAAGTTGCTAGTCACTAAGCTAGAAGGAGAGAAGACAAGCTCATCGACCACTATAAACACGTTCAACAAATCTTCAAGACCTAGATGCTCTCTTAAATTTCCAACAAAGAATGGATAAGCATACTGGTCTGGGATAAAGTGAGCAAGCTTCAACCTCCACAACAACCACATCTGAATCACTCAAGTTTGTTTAAGGAGAAACCTTGAACTTTAATGGGATAGTATGTATCTCAGGGGGAACAAGTAACAAAAATGGGGTAATCTCATAAGATAAGGGAAAAAGACCCCTTTCTGAAATCAGAAGCAATAAGTCTACATAACGCAAACGGCTTCAGCAAGGTCAATTTACTGCAAGCTGTAGCAAGCAACAACATCAAGGTTGGTATTAGAGAAAGAAACCTCCACCTGGTAGTATTGAGACTTACATATTTAAATCTAAGAGAGTAAGTGCTCCAAGAAAGTACAACAAAAGACCATACCAAAAGGATACCAGTAAAACACAAGCACACACACACTTCATATAGTATCCTAAGGTTACTGATAGAAGAAGAGCAACCAAGAAAGCTCACAACAAAATAATTATTGTGAAGTAGATTTGGGTACCGAAGGGAACTAACTTGAAAGTACCCGTACAAGTATGAGTATCTAAAACAAAATGATACTTTTGCAGAAACCTATGCCAGAGTGTAACAGTGAAGTATAGTACATTAACATGGTTGCTCCAGACATTGACAGGCAATAAGGAGTTACTGACAAGCTTCCAAGCATAAAAGGGCCCAAGGTGGTATTTGGAGATGACTCCAAAGGTAGCACCAAAGGAACTTGAAATCTATTGAAACGAAGCACCTGAATAAAGGAATGTTGGTCCTAAGTGGTAGTAGGCTTAGAGGGGGGAGGGTTGAATAAGCCTACTCAATTTTCAAACTTTTTTTCATTTCAAGGAGTTCAAGGAGGCTTAGGTCGAGAGACAGTAACCTTTTGAGAGGTTACTTATCAGATTTATATTGCGGAAACTTCTTCTCCTTAAAAGACTAAATATGGAAGATATACATCTAACATAAGATATAGAATATAAAGCATAGATAAGCGCATGGATATACAGAGGTTCGAAGGTGGAGTAACCCTTCTACATCCTCTTTGCCTCTTCTCAAGAGGGAACATTTGTTAAGCTTGTTGATTTACATAGCCCTATCTATTATAACACTAACTTAACAAGTAAGTAGCAAGCCTACACATAGCTGCTCATAGCTGCTTGCCTACTCTTCTAATTGACCCACACATGATCCTCTCTAATCCCTCAGGATCCTTGCTTTCTCCTTTAGAAAGCAAACAACTTATCAGGATCTTAGTCCTGACTAAGCACTCCGAAACAGTCCTTAAAAGGTTTGTCTTCTACTTCTTCAACTGGATGCAGCAAGCTTAGGCTTCTTTTGCAGGTTGATCTGTTGTAGCTTGCTGCCTGGACTGAGTGATTGAGTATGCGTTCCTGGGCATAGAGTGTTTGAGCTTTCTTCTCTCCGTTTTATCTTTTGTACACTCTTTTCTCTTTTCTTCTTTTCTATATGCCCTTTCCCCTATTTTCTTATTTCTTGTGCGCTACTCTCTCCTCTCTTGTGCGCTCCCCTCTTCACTTCTTCTCAGTCTTCAGTCTTCTTCTATTTATAGAATAGGAAATCTGCTCGTTGAAGATAGGTAGATTTCTATCATTAGATGCACCGCACTCCTTCTGATACACGCCAACTTTTCACTTTCCACGTGTCTTCATCTGATTGGCTACATTCCTCTTCTCTCTACCAGTAACTTCTAGCTTCCTTCCCATGCTTGCTTTGTAGCTCTCTTCCTAGCCTTGCTCTCAGGTGACTTTAGGCTTCTGTCGCTTGCTACTTTGCAGTATGCTTCGGCATGGTCTCTTCCAGGTAGCTTCCTGTCAAGTAGCTTGAGTCTTCGGTAGCTTGCTGCTTTGCAGTATGCTTTAAGCATAGTCTGTTCCAGGTAGCTTCCTACATTAAGCAGTATCCTTTTCAGTCTACCAGATTCCTTTCACCATTCTCTTCAGTATCCTTCTTCTGAAGCTTTCTCTGTCATATCTTTCTGCAGTAACCTCGTTGCAGTTATCTTTCCAAGATAAGTTATGCTTATATAATAAGGATTATTATCCTATGGTTTTGTCTTATCAAAACATACTTAAATATGTTCCAATAATTTCCCCCTTTTATTGATGACAAAACCTTTGCAGATAAGATCAAAAGTACATAATCATTTAAGCACAGCAAACAGATGTATGATATAGAAATATAGAGCATACTGCTTTCATTAAATCACATATAAGTCAATAAGAAAGGTCACAAGGAGTGAGCTTTAGAGAATAGCATATATTTTATATGGATGAAACATTTACAATACAATGCAGTAATCAAAGTACAATGTAAACATTCTATCTAGACTCATTCTTCTTTCTCTTGCTCTTTCCTTTCTTTCTTTCCCCCTTTTGCTTGCTGCTAGTTTCCTTCTTCAGTCTAGCTTTTCCCTCTTTTGGGTGCAAGTTCTTGCTCCTAATTGGTTTTTCTCTTTGATTGTGGAGATGAGCAGAAAAAGTAAACAGGCTTAGTCTTGGGAGAGAACGAGATTCGATGGGAGGGTCCTGAGAAGAGGGAGAGAGCCTTGGCGTAGTAGCTTGCTGCAACCTCTCTCTCGATATAATCTCACGAACTCCTCCTTCTGTTTCTCCAGCTCAGCCCCTTGTAAACAGAATTCATCCAACACCTCGAAGGGCTGGAATCTTCTATTATCCACCTTTGGAAGACTTTTGATCTTCCATGATCCTTCACAGTTTCTTCCCCCTTTTTGTCATTATCGATGAGCTGAAGCTCTGGGGTTACTGGAGAGGGATCCTTCCACTCTATCTCCGGCCTCTAAGAGGAGAACTTGGGTGCAAGTCCTTTGGAATTGAGGTGAGGGCAGTAAGCTAGAAGATCGAGTCTTCTGAGAAAGACTTGCTTAGCAAGTGTTAAGCGTGAGAGGTGACTTTTCGTGATTTGAGAGATACTTGGTTGATTATTTGCAAAAAATGTGCTTATAAGAAAGAATGAAGAAAATGATTTCCAACAATCTGGTGCCATAATGTATAAAAGATAAGAGAGAGGATATATGATTGAAGATAAAGAGTAAGGAGTGCATGTATATATAGAGTTTGAGATACTCCTTGTTTTGAGTGATCTGTGAGATCCTACGGTTAGGGTTAGATCTTTAAAGGATCTCATTAATTGCTTCGCCAGTTTCCAACAAAGTTGTTGGCAGTTACCACAACTTTTGCTCTTTTTGCCTTTGTGTTGGTCCCAAGTAGTAGTAAGCTTAGGGGGGGGTGAATAAGCCTACTCAAAATTTTCAATCTTTTCTTCTAGAAAAGACACTTAAGCAGTTTATAAAGCACTAACTGCCCTAAAGGTTACTGCTTGAGCAGTTACCTTACGCTTTTTAAAACAGAATGCAATTTTATATGCAGCGGAAATAGTTTTCAAGTAAAGCTTCTTTTCTGAAAACAAATATTATGCTTATAAATGATATGCAAATAAAAATAGATAATCAATAATATCCACACAATTAATGAAAACAGCACAATAGAGAACACAACGATATACAGAGGTTCGAGGGTGGAGTAATCCCTCTACGTCCTCTCTTCTCCTACACAAGGAGGAACTTTTGTTAGGTCAAATGGTTAATTTACACAAGCCTCGCTTAGACAACCTAAACCTAACAAAGACTATCAGTCTTTCCCACACAGGGTTATTGCACAGTGACCAAACTTCTCTAGCCCACACAGAGCTCTTGTTCTTCTACTAAGAACGTAAATACTTGATCAGGAACACCCTCTGATCAAACAACTCCTTTACAGTCTAAATGAAAGTAAGAAATCAACAACACAGGCAGCAAGCTTAGAAACGATTGAGCTCTCAAGGCTAAAGATAGCTTGCTGCTAGACTGGACTTGAAACATCTAAGTATTTGTGGATGATCTTTGATAGCTTGAGCGTTTTAATCGTAAGAGTTTCAGGTGCATTTCATGTGCCAGTCTTCCAACATTTATAGACGATTCAAGTATTTGTCCGTTGGTGAGGGTGAGCCTTCTTTGTAGCTTTTCGTAGATCAGAGTGGCAGTTTCTGCTTTGTTCATACACTGATCGTTGAGGGTGTACGTGACTGATGCTGGTATCGCCATATTTAGTCTGACTTCTCTGCAGACTTCCTTTTTGCTTTTTAATACGTGGCATAACTTGATTGGTTGCAAATGCGGCTTGTGCCTGACGTTAACCTTGTACACGCTTTTCGATGTAACTGCTACAGAATCAGGTTGCTGATGCTTCCTGATGCTTCAGTTATCTTCAGTTCTCCTTTTTGTCCGTCTGGTAGTCATTAACCTTCAGTACCTTTTAGTGTCCTCAGGTAGTACGGCCAGTATCCACTTTGAGCAGCCTGCTGCTGATATGTATTCTTGTATTTTCTCTTCGGTTTATATGCAACAAGGTTATCATGCTTCATTCTTTTGATCTTCAAGCATCATGTTCCTATACTTAGAAATATTTTACAACAAAATCTAATACATAGGATCCCAGGCCCTAATCTATTACATGTTTTGTCATTCATTAAAATCTTATACAATGTTCCTTACAATTTCCCCTTTTTTATGATGACAAAACCTCTTCTAAGAGGATCACATACTTTATCAAGAGAGAACATATGCTTACAATCAAATCAGTAGGATGTATATAAAAAAAAATCAAGATATTAAGCATAAGTTCACGAGCGGTGAGCTTTTTCAGAACGAAACGTATCGCTTTATTGAGTTAATAGTTTCAAATCAATACCAGATCATAGAGATTGTAAATAAGCATAACAAGATATATATAATAGAGGGGAGCAGGAAGGTTTATTGCATCTTGAGCCAGGAAGCTCTCTTTCTTTCTTTCCTTGAATCCTTCCACCAGTTGAGGATAGACTCTTAGTAGGTTGGTTCCATCAGCCTTTTCATCTCAGGCGTCTCTTCGTATCTTAGCCAGAAATCTTCACAGAAAGGAATGATTTCTCCTCTGTTCATTCTATCTTTTAGCTTTATCTGGATTGGGAGTACACCTCTGCTAGCAAGATCTTTGAAGCATTTGAGCCCTTCTAGATGAGTTTTACCTTTTATAAACATGGACTCTTTGCATAACTTGATGTAGTATTTCAAGTATTCTTCTTATTTGAAGAAGTTGATCTGCGTAAAGGATAGATTATGAGAGGTAGACAGATCAACTTCAGGGAGCTCCCATACTTGGAATCTGGAGCTCCTAGAGTCTGGGCTCCTTTCCAAGAAGATACGAAGAGAGTTTGGTGCATTCATTTCATCTGCTGTAAGAGCTTCCAGATCAGGTTGCTTTTGAGGGAGAAAGATATTTGACATACTTTTCTTCATTATTTCCTTCAGGTGATCATCCGACGCTTTGCATAACTCTTCTTCAACCCTCATTATTTTCTCCTCTCTTTCTTCTATTCCTCTTCGGAGACCAGGATGTACCCCTGAGATAGCTTCTATTTTTCTTTTGATTGAACTGCTATCTTGGTGTTCTCTGGAGCTCCCTCAATTTCCTACTCCGTCGCCTCTTGAGTCCTTCCTAGGCAGTATTGTTAGTTGTTTGCAAGATGACGGATCCTCTTGTTGTCTTTTCTGATCGATCCTCTTAGATACCTCTTCCCCCTTTTTTGTGATCATCAAAGTCTGACCCTATGCCAAACTTTATCATGGAATGCATACTGGTTAAAAGGTCAGTATGATCCTCCAAAGTTTGTCTCCATTCATTCTGAGATTTGTTGATTGCTTCAAGGGAGGTGGTTACAAACTGTTTCTCCAACTCAATCACCACGAGTTTGTTCGCTTATGAGTTAAGCTTGTCATTCATACATTTGATGGTTTCAACCAAGGTGGTGGACGTGGTTATGGAGTTGATAGATTGCTGTAACCTTGCCAAGGTTCCATTAAGGGAGTCGAGTCGGAAAGAAGCTTTAAACCGATCCTTCCTTGCCTCAGCTCTCATTTCCCTACTTACTTTACTTAAAGATTTTCCAATTTCTCCTACTGCCTTGAAGACGTCATCAATTGATTTATCCTGTACAGAAGGAGAAGATGTTAGAGGTTTGGATTTTTCGGCTCTGGTTGCATCCTTTAATATGGATGCACCATCATCGCTGCTGGAACTAGATAGGAATTCATTAGTATTTGCTCCATAACTAGATGATTCCTCCTCTTTTTCAACAACTATCTGTTTCATTGAGGTCTCTTGTAAGGAGATCTCCTTGACAGTAGGCTCTTCAGGATTGTTATCAACAGTAGGCTCTTTGTTTGCAGCCTGTTCTGTTGTGGCCTCCTTTGCAACCGTCTCTTCACGATTCGCAGGATCTTCAGAAATTACGCCCTCCATCTCCATTGGTATAATTTCCTCAGCCGTCTTATCGACCTCCATTTGTATCTCATCAACTGAAAGTTCTGGCAACGAGGTCCCTTCTTCAACGACTGTTGCTTTAAGTGTTTACTCAAGAGCCGCAGCAACCGCTAGAACATCTAACTTTGCAGCCTCCGGAGTAGTTGGTAGCTCCATCAGAGGCGTGTCAGCCTGTTTGGTGGTGGTAGGAGCATCCTCCAGAGTCCGAACTTCCCCTACTATATCTGACCTTGCATCTTCCTTATCTGGCAAGGTTACTGTAACTACCAGCTGACTGAATGCCCCGCTGGATTGGGAATCCTTTGATTGACTGGAGGAACCGTTAGAGGTTGTTCAATAGATGTTGTTCCCATGGAAGAGCCCTCATCTGGTTGCATGAGTATAGCCTTGTGCTTCCTCCTTGTTTCCATTATACTGGCGTCTAAGCCCTGTTTCATCATTATTTCCTCTACTTCATCTACTCCAAACGTCTCTGCATGTTTTTCAGTGAAACATATGTCATCGCCAGCAGTAACCTGTTCAGCAGCAGCCTTCAAGATAACCTCATCTTTGTAGAAGTCAGGCTACTCAATAGGTTTATTTCCATTTACTGTCCTTGGGGATGGTGGAGGTAATTGAAGGGATGTTGTCTGCTTCATTTTCTCTACAAGAGCAACCAGTTTCATTTCTGCTTTATAGTTTTCTTTGAAATCTCCCCACTTCCTCTTCTGCAGTCCCATCAACAATCTTGAATCCAATACTTTTTCTTCCCTTATATCAGATACCTCAGCCTAGTTTAGTGCCCATTCCTCTTCTTTATAAAGTTCTTCCCACTCAAACATAACCGGACTGGGAAGATGTCGATAATTTCACCATGTCGTGAACCTTTCCCATTGCTTCTTAAATTCTTCCTTCATCTTGGCTATGTCCAAGACTACTTCAGGTTCAGAGTCCTCATCATTCTCTTCCACCTCCATCCTCAACTGCTCTTGGAGTTGAGCAGTGACTTTCTGTACCACCACTTCCGCTTGTTCAGTGGTCTGAATTTCTGATTCAGCATTTTTACCCTTGCTTGTGGGAGCAGGTAGCATCAACAATGGTGATGGTAATGCTTTATCATCAGAAATTCTCAGCTTCCTCTTCACCATCTGTTTCCCCCTTACTCTTACACTCCTATCCTTCCTTTTCTGTTTAGATGGAGAGACAGTAGCAGCTGAGACTTCCCCCTCCGATGTGCTTTTTTGCACTGCTTCCTTACGAGTCTCTTTTTCTTTCACCTCAGTAACCTTCCTGGTTACTGGAGAAACTTTAGATCCTTTATTGGCAAAGATTTTGCCGTAACCTATGAACTTGTCCTTTTGAATGGGCTTATCTTTTGACAGGTCGTGACCAATATACTATAAGATGGTGATGATCATTAGTTCATAAGTTGGCTTGCCAACTTTCTTCTCGACCTTCTCCTTGAGCCTTGTAAACACATATTCAGCCCAGTTCACCTCCTTAGCCTCCATTATAGCCATCATCATTCTATACCTCAGATTGGTACATTTGTTAAAAGATCCAGATCGATTCTCAATGATGTGGTAGCAGATATCATAAAGCATTTGATACTCCACTTGGAAGAGCTTTTTTGTTACAACTCTTATTCAGTGTCAGCAGATCTTCGGTGCTTGTAAACCTTTTCCAGTACTTTTCCACCATCTCCTCTCCATAGGTGCCCAAGTTTTCACTGCTCATTCCTTCAGTAGGGAGTTGGAAGATTTTCCTTAGGAGACTGATAGTTATCTCGAAGGTTTTCTTCCCTATTTTGGACACGATCTTGGTTCTACCCTTTGATATCTCTGCATTGGTGTAGAAGTTCCTTACAAGGTCTTCGCAGTAAGGTTCCTTGTAGTGAGAACAAAACCCCCATACTCTGGATTGGTGAAGACTGTTCAGGATCATCTGTATTTGATCAATGGAGTGACCCTCGTCCTGGATGGCCTTTAAAATAATCTTTTCATCAACTAGACGACCGTCAATGACTTGAGAGATTTTGGGTGCCATTAGAAACAGAGATGAAAAGGGATTTCTGCAAGGAGTAGAGATTAGGGCACATTATGATTTTGCTAAGTTGCTTCTTGTAGAAACTTTTTGAGAGTTAAGGAAATATGAGATCGTAAAAGTTTTTGAATAGGTTATAATTCCTATTTATAGGAGAACTCTCTGATTTTTGATCAACGGTTCAGATTTGCATAGGATTTGAACGGTTTTTCATTCCACGGTTGAGGTTCTTAGCATTTAATGCGCTGATTCACTTTTTGACTTTTCAAAGATCTTGAGGGACTTGTTTGCAAATTTCGCCACCTC
This sequence comes from Scutellaria baicalensis, assembly GCA_005771605.1. Taxonomy (NCBI): domain Eukaryota; kingdom Viridiplantae; phylum Streptophyta; class Magnoliopsida; order Lamiales; family Lamiaceae; genus Scutellaria; species Scutellaria baicalensis. Next base: position 16,751,244 of record CM016722.1, on the reverse strand, counting down.
TTATTGGATAACCTGCCCCTGATTTGATGCACCACGTCGTGGGATTGACAGGTCCTTTTAATCGTGTGCTTCGTGGGTTCCTTTGTGATGATTAATTTTCCACGTGGCAGATGCTGACGTATTATGCAGTGAGCTCAGCCAGCTGCCTGTATCAGGGACCTTTTGACAGGGACCTTTTTTAATGTTCTTTCCCGATTTCCTTCGGGCTTGTTATCTTAAAAGCTTCTTCTCTTCCCCTTAAGCTGTATGACACCTCTATAGACATACGTTAGGGAAGTTAGCTTATCTTGATAATACCTAATTAATTTTTCAGAAAAGAGAATCTAGATTCACAGAGAGGTTTTGTGAATATGTCAGCTAGTTGTTGATCAGTATGGATTTTCTCCAGTGATATTTCTTTTTTCTCAACATGATCTCTGATGAAGTGATGTCTGATGTCGATGTGTTTGGTTCTTGAGTGGAAAACTGGGTTGTGGGTGATAGCAATTGTACTTGTGTTATCACACATAATTGGAGTATCATTTTCCATAATATCATAATCTCGAAACTGTTGTTAAATCCATAGAATTTGTGCACAACAACTTCCTGCAGCAACATATTCGGCTTCGGTAGTGGATGTGGCTATTGAAGTTTGCTTCCTGCAGAACCAGGATACTAAGCGATTCCCTAGCATTTGGCAGGTTCTGCTAGTGCTTTTCCTATCAATTTTCCAACCTGCAAAATCAGAGTCAGTATATCCAATCAATCTAATATCTCCTTCTTTAGGATACCACAAGCCTACTTCTTGGGTTCCATTTAGATATCTGATTATCCTCTTAGCTGCTGTGAGTTGGGACTCGTTAGGAGCCACTTGATATCTTACACACATTCCTACTGCAAACATGATGTCTGGTCTGCTAGCGGTAAGGTAGAGCAGTGACCTAATTAATCTCCTGTATTTTGTGATGTCAACTGCTTTTCCCTTTTCGTCTTTATCTAGACTTCTTGAAGTTGGCATTGGAATGCTTACTGTATTGGCATTCTCCATTCTAAATTTCTTGATCAGCTCATTGATATACTTCATCTGATTTATGAATGTTCCTTGATCAAGCTGCCTGACTTGAAATCCAAGGAAGAAGCTTAGTTCTCCCATCATACTCATTTCAAATTTGGATTGCATTAGATTAGAGAACTTTCTGCACAACTCTTTGTTAGTTGATCCAAAAATGATGTCATCCATATAGATTTGGACGAGTAGGATGATATCTTTATCCTGGATTCTAAATAGAGTTTTATCCACCTTGCCTTTCTTGAATCCATTATCCATTAGGTATTTTGACAATGTGTCATACCATGCTCTTGGTGCTTGCTTCAATCCATAAAGTGCTTTTCTCAGTCTATACACCATCTTATTAGCATTTTCTTCAAAGCCGGGTGGCTGTTCAACATAGACTTCTTTTACCAACATCCCATTTAAGAAGACACTTTTCACGTCCATTTGATACACGGTGAGATTCTTGTATGCTGCATAAGCTAGAAATATTCTGATTGCTTCTAATCTGGCAGTAACCCTTTGCTACTAGTCTGACTTTGTTCCTTACAACTTGGCCCTCTTCATCTAGCTTATTCTTGAATACCCACTTGGTTTCAATAACTCATTGATGAGTAGGTCTGGGGACTAGGTACCAAAGTTGGTTCCTTTTGAATCCGTTCAATTCTTCTTGCATAGCTTGAACCCAGTTGGTATCTTGTAGAGCTTTTTCTGGATTCTTTGGTTCAACGTGTGAGATGAAACAAACAAACATGGCTTCATGTGGAGTTGTTCTTCTCGTTCGCACTCCAAAAGTGTAATCTCCAATTATCAGGTCTCTGGGATGATCTCTTAGCCAACTTCTTCTCTCTTCAATAACTCGCTGTGGTTCCCCCTCTATCGGATTCTGGTTCAATTCTGCAGGTTGATTATTTTGAGGTTTCTGATTGTCCTTAGGTTCCTGTATCTGAGTGGGTACCTGCATATCATGAACACGTATATCTTTGGATGGTAGTATTACATGCGTGTTTTGAAGATTTGGTAACTGCACATCAATATACTCAACATGATTGTTGTTGATATGAGTTTTGTCCAGCTCTTCTTGAAGTTCCTTAATATCAACCTTACTCCTATGTGATTCATCAAAGATCAAAGAACACATGCACAGATTCTTCTACAACAAGTGTTCTCTTGTTAAAGATTCTGTAGGCCTTATTTATCGATGAGTATCCTAGGAATATCCCTTCATCAGACTTGGCATCGAAAGTTTTCAGATATTCTTTTCCATTGTTAATTACGAAGCACATACATCAAAATATGTGAAAATAATCAATGCAGGGATAGTAACCATACCACAGCTTGTAGGGTGTCTTGTTTAGATCCTTGTTTATCAAGCATCTGTTCTGTGTATAGCATGATGTGTTAGTTGCTTCTGCCTAGAATCTCTTTGAGAGCTCAGCTTCGGCTAGCATTGTTCTTGTGGCTTCCTTCAAAGTTCTATTCCGTCTTTCAGCAACCCCATTTTGTTGAGGGATCATGGCCGCTGACTATTCATGCCTAATTCCATTGTTTGAACAGTAGTCTTCTATGAATTTGTTAGTAAATTTAGTTCCCCTATCTGTTCTGATCTTCACTATACTCAGACATTTTTCTGTTTGTAGTCTTCTCAGGAACTCTAGCAGACGTTGTTCGGTATCTGATTTCTTTGCAAGGAAGATCGTCCAAGTGAACCTTGAGTAATCATCTACTATTACTAAGGTGTACTTCTTCCCAGATATGCTAATTGGATCAATTGGTCCAAAGAGATCCATGTGAAGCATATCCAGTATCCTTTATGTAGATCGAAGAGTTTTGTTTTTGAAAGAACTCTTTACTTGTTTTCCTTTTTGGCATGCTCCACAAACAACTTCCCTTTTGTAAACCATGTCGGGTAATCCTCTGACTAGTCCTTTTCTAGCCAGTTTATTCATGGTTTTGAAGTTTAGACGACTCAGTTTATTGTGCCACAGCCAGCTGGCTTCAGAAGTACATTTGACAATGAAACATGTAGCAGTGGTTGCTGAGTTCTATTCAGGAATATAGATGTTTCCTTTCCTGGTTCCAGTGAGCTTGACGTCCTGAGTCTTGTTGAGTTCTACTGTCAATGTACCATATTTCTGTGCTGCCTTTTGTCACTAGTTCCTGTACTCACAAGAGAAATCACTTTCTTTTAGGTACCCATACAAGTACGGGTCCTCTCTCGTTAGTATCTATTCTCCTTTTAGGAACCCATACTTGCTTTACAACAATATCTCTGTTGTAAGTTTTGATAGTTCCTGAACTACCTCCAGTATCCTTAGGATACTGCATACGTGCTTGGTGTGTTTGTGGTTTCTTCCTCTGCCTTCTAGCAGTATAAGTTCCTTTAGATGTATAAGTCTCTGGCATATATGAAAATTTGAGTTCTTTTAAGCTTTCTAGATGGTTGTCTATAGTTCCTGCTTTCATACTTAGGTTACTGAAGCCAGCTCTTGACAGATTTAGACTCATGGATAGTTCTAAAGGGTTTTTTTCCCTTTTCTTCAAGGCTTCCTACATTTCAGCTTGCACTTCCCCCTGGATTAGATAATTCATTTTGATCAGGGGTAGTTGCAAGCACAAATGTGTGTGCTCTTGAAGTACTAGCAGTTGAAGTGGAATCCTTTTCACAGTAACCTATGCCAGTAAAACTTTTTTAGACTTCTTTGGATATTTAGCATAACATCTAAGTCTTTAGAGGATTTATTGAAAGTATTGATTGTTTCAGTGAGGACTTTCTTCTCATTTACTAGCTTAGTGACTTGTAATTTGAGCTCGCTGATTTTATTCTTAAGGTCACTGCATGCTTGACTTTTGGATTTTTCTACTGCTAATAGTCTTTCTAGTAAAGCATGCTCTTTCTGAATCTCTATATTCTCTATTTTTAACTCCTCATGGGTTGAAGTGATTTGAATGCACAAATCATGTTTAACCTTTCATTAATTTGAACAGGAGAGTTGAGATATATTACCTCGTCTTCAGAGTTGTCACTTTTTGCCATGTTTAACCTTTCATTAATTTGAACAGGAGAGTTGAGATATATTACCTCGTCTTCAGAGTTGTCACTTTTTGCCATGTTTAACCTTTCATTAATTTGAACAGGAGAGTTGAGATATATTACCTCGTCTTCAAAGTCGTTACTTTTTGCCATGAGACAGATTAGAGCTTCATCGTCCAAAGATGAGTCCTCCGAATCACTATCGGTGGTTAACTCCTCTTTCTTGGAAGTCTTCTCAGGTGTAGCTATCTGAGAGGATTCTGCCTGACCGATTAGCACCCTCAGCTTTTGACGCTCCTGTCTTTTTCTTTCTTGTCTCACCTTCCGTTCATCTTCTGGATATCTGTGGACTTCTGGATGTGGGCATTCCCTGACATAGTGATCTGGCTTTCTGTAGTTATAGCAAAGATCGGTAGCTTTGGAGTTTGATTGAGGGTGACTGCCCATTGGTTCCAGTTTCACTTTGCTTCCTCCTGAAGACGTCTATTCGTGAGTTCCTTCTTATGAACTTTTGAAACCTTTTCAGGAGAAGTGACATATCTTCTTCAGTAGTGGCGTCCAAGGTGGCTACATGATCTTTGGACTTTCTTGTTTCCCGAGGCTGTTTAGCTGTTAATGCAGTAACCTTTGAGTTGCCTCCTTCAATTTACAACTTCCTTCTGTTGATGTCGAACTCAAAGGCTTTGAGATCAGAGAAGAGATCAAATGTGCTCATAGACTTTAAGTCCATAGACACTCTCATGGCTGTTGTTTTGCTATCCCACTCGATAGGTAGAGCCCTCAGCACTTTCATATTTTTCTCCTTTTGAGTGTAGACTTTGTCCAGAGACTCAAGCTCATTGATGATGGCTATGAACCTTAGGTCCATTTGCTCTAGGGTTTCTCCAGGTATCATTTCAAACAGTTCGAACTTCTGAGTGGCTGTAGATACCTTGTTTTCTTTCGTGAGCTCAGTGCCTTCACATATTTGCTTCAGTTTCTCCCAGATCTCTTTGGTGGTTCTGCAAGTTTTCACCTTGCTGAAAGTTTCTTTATCCAGAGTGAGGAACAGTGCATTATTTGCTATGTTGTCAAGATTTGCTCTTCTCCTTTCATCAGCAGTCTATTATTCTCTGGGTTTTCCAGAACAGCTAGGCCACTGCGGGATGACTCCTGCATCTCCTTGTCTATCAGTTGCTTCATCCACAACCCTAGCAAACAATGAATTTACTTTTGTAATTCTAGGTGGTCCTTCAGTGATGACATACCACATTTCATCATGCATGGCTGATAGATGTGCCTGCATGTGAATTTATCAAACATCATACTCGTCAATGGAGAACATAGGTACTTTATGAGAATCCATGATGACTATGCTTATGATAGCAGACAAAAGGTTTTCAGGAAAGAAAAGCGATCAAGGATTGATCAGTTAGATCGGACTTTTATTCCAACCTGCTCTAATACCACTTGTTGGTCCTAAGTGGTAGTAGGCTTAGAGGGGGGGGGGGGGGGGGAGGATGAATAAGCCTACTCAAAATTTTCAATATTTTTTTCTAGAAAAGACACTCAAGCAGTTTATAAAGCACTAACTGCCCTGAAGGTTACTGCTTGAGCAGTTACCTTACACTTTTTAAAACCGAATAAGATTTTATGTGCAGCGGAAATACTTTTCAAGTAAAGCTTCTTTTTTCAAAACAGATATTATGCTTATAAATGATATGCAAATAAAAACAGATAATCAATAATATCCACACGATTAATGAAAACAACACAATAGAGAACACAACGATATATAGAGGTTCGAGGGTGGAGTAATCCCTCTACGTCCTCTTTTCTCCTACACAAGGAGGAACTTTTGTTAGGTCAAACGGTTGATTTACACAAGCCTCGCTTAGACAACCTAAACCTAACAAAGACTGTCAGTCTTTCCCACACAAGGTTACTGCACAGTGACCAAACTCCTCTAGCCCACACAGAGCTCTTGTTCTTCTACTAAGAACATAAATACTTGATCAGGAACACCCTCTAATCAAACAACTTCTTTATAGTCTAAATAAAAGTAAGAAATCAACAACACAGACAGCAAGCTTAGAAACGATTGAGCTCTTAAGGCTAAAGATAGCTTGCTGCTAGACTGGACTTGAAACTTCTAAGTATTTGTGGATGATCTTTGATAGCTTGAGCGTTTTGATCGTAAGAGTTTCAGGTGCATTTCATGTGCCAGTCTTCCAACATTTATAGGCGATTCAAATATTTGTCTGTTGGAGAGGGTAAGCCTTCTTTGCAGCTTTTCGTAGATCAGAGTGACAGTTTCTGCTTTGTTCATACACTGATCATTGAGGGTGTACGTGACTGATGCTGCTATCGGCATACCTAGTCTGACTTCTCTGCAGACTTCCTTTTTGCTTTTTAATATGTGGCATAACTTGATTGGTTGCAAATACGGCTTGTGCCTAACGTTAACCTCATACACGCTTTTCGAGGTAACTGCTACAAAATCATGTTGCTGATGCTTCCTGATGCTTCAGTTATCTTCAGTTCTCCTTTTGTCTGTCTGGTAGTCAGTAACCTTCAGTACCCTTTAGTGTTCTCAGGTAGTACAGCCAGTATCCTCTTTGAGCAGCCTGCTGTTGATATGTATTCTTGTATTTTCTCTTCGATTTATCAAAATCTTATACAATGTTCCTTACACTTTACATGCCGTGATTGCTTGAGTATGTGGTCAACACTTGATTCTCCACCCTTAGATTTCTCTGATCGCACGGCTGAGAACACCCAGGGGTTCTGAAAAAGGTGGTCTACTTCTGGAAAGGTGATCCACTTTTCATGCGCACACGTTACCGAAAGTTGGTAACCGCTGAATTTGATAAGATGTAACTCACTATTGACCTCTTTTCCAGTGACTTGAAGATAAATATCCTGATTGTTCAGTGACCTAGTATTCGAAAATTTGGTATCTAGCATCCTGGTATGCAGCGACCTGGTGTTCAGCGACCTAGTATCCAATAACCTGGTGTCTAGCATCTTGATATCCAGCGTCCTGTTATCCAGCGACCTAGTATCCAGTATTCTGGTGTCTAGCATCCTGTTGTTAGAACTTCATTTTCTTTAACTTTGTCAAGTATTTCCCCCTGGATTCAGTAGCCTATGATCTAGGGTGAAATATCCTTCTTTGGAGTACTCAGCTTCCTGTGACAATCACATCTTGCTTCTGTTGTATTGGTGGCTCTTGGTGTCTGCTTCCTGTTGGTTTTGCAGATAGGTTCCTTGCAGCTTGTTTTCGTATACGTAGGACCTCTTTGAGCCTGGAAATCTACTTCTTGGTTGCTCAAAGGTGTGATGGCTATCTCCTGTAGTTTTCTGTCAGAGGTACCTGCAGTGCAAGTATCCTTACATAGGTACCTATACAAGTATAGGTCCTTTTGAGTTAATTCTCTTTCAGGAGCTCAAACTTTCCTTACAACCGATAGTTGCTTACAATAATAGTTTGTTCCTTGACTTTTGTCAGTAAGCAGAAAAAAAGGTATGTGCAGGTGTTTACTTACTGTATCTCTTTAGAGTATGAACTCCTTTTGGGTAAGGTTGACGATTTTATTTCCTTTTTGGAGTTGCTGTTGTCTGCTTGGTTTCTTCAGGGAATGTTAGGTTGCTACAGACATCTTATAGCATACTTATATCCTTTGGGTTTCTTCAAGGATTTAACTCTTTTGCCTGCTGAGTTACCTTGATTTGTACTAAAGGTTCCCCCTTATTTTATGGTTATCTCTTATAAGATGTAGGGTCACTTTCAATACAATTTTAGGTAATCCTGATGTTTCTGCATGAGTAGGTGAAGCATCTTCTTTGGAAGTCAACGTACAGGCTTCCTTTCTCATTTTCAAGTCAAGTGACCAGAACCTTTCAAGCCTCTTATCTTCAGTCCTCTAATCAATGTATTCTCTTTTGAGCTGAAGATTCTTTCCTTTAGCTTTCTTGATTGTTAGTTCTCATGTGATCACTTGAGTTTCTAACTAGATAAAAATAAACGAGACTAGCCAAAAAAATATAAGAGCAAATTAAAATGAGGTACCTGGTCATCGTTATTCTCATTTTGAGAGTTGGTTTAAAGAGTATATCCTCTTTCATCCCTAGCTTCCTTCTAGAGGATGATCTGGTTGATGGAGTGAGTTTCTCTTCTTACACTCCTTCGCTTGATTTCTTCATCATCTTCTTTCAAGGTTATTTGTTTGCTCATCGTTGTAGTCTTGAAGCTCCAGCATAGTCCAAGCTCCCAGTTTTGCTTTGTACTAGCTTCCTCTTCATGCTCAGCAACCTGCTTCACTTGTTGGTTTGCTCTTCATTAAGTAGGAGTTTGCTCCTCATGCACAACTTCCTGCTTAGTAGCTTGTTCCTCGAACATAGCTTGCTGTTTACTAGCTTTCTGCTTCTGAACAACTTTTCTCCACAACTCACCTTGATTTTACATATCCTTCTTAGCTGCTTGTTGTCTTCACATCAATCATATCCTTCAACGAAGGCAATAGGATTTTCTGATCTATGATGTGAGGGAGAGAGAAAGAGAGAGAGCCAACACTGCATGCTACATGCAGAATCGATGTCATTAACCAAGAGCATGACAAAACACCATATGAAATCTGGTATGGATACTCCCCAAATGTATTCTTACATTTTGAGTTGGACTACATGTGTGTTCACACATACTCTCTAATTTGATAACTTTTTTATTTTCCATTTTTAGTAAATTAATTCTCCACCCACAATTTTCAGCTTCACACCTATCATACACCCTTATATGGTCATTCTTGGGAAAGAAAATACTCCTCCTAGTTTGATTGCATGTGAATCAACTGCAAATTTAAGCTCTTGCTTTGTGCTGAAAATCATCCTTATTTCAAAAGTTGGATTGAATTTTCGCCTAGGGTTGAAAAATGGAAGTTTTGATTCTTGAACATCATTTTTATCAGACAACTTGTCTTCACAAAAATCATCTTCATTATCATAGGCTACATCATCTTCACTCCATTCACTCTCTTCACTATTTTCCACGTCACTATCTACATTCCTTTCAAATAACTGATCATCATCGTCTGTTTCTTCATCATTCAGAACATAGTCACTGTCAACCAACTCAAACTCATCATCATTGAAACTAGCATAATTTTCCCAAGTATTACCCATCGAATCTTTAATAACATCTAATTCATCATCATCATCCAAATCACCAGTTTGAGCTCCTACCCCATCGTTTCCTATTTCATTTTCGATTCTTAGCCCATCATTTAAATTATCCAAAAAAATATCACCATTAGTTGTGTTCACATTTTCAATGGCATTCTCAAATGCAACAAGTAATTCAATTAACTCACTTTCATTACCATCATCATTCATCACAACCTCATTCAAACCACTTAACCTCTCAACATATATATGTATTATCCTAAGATTTAGAAGTTGCAAGGCATAATACTTAGGGAATACATTATCATGCATACGTTTGAACTTCTTCTGAAATATAACATAAAATTTGCGATTACCTTTTGACATGATAAAATTGCACCACTGATTCAAATACTTCAAACAACAATGCTTCTCTTCAGCACAATTATAAATTGTCACCCCATTAACATAGTGAGCTTCTGGAGTGTACCGAAACTCACTGTTGTAATGAATGGCAATATTGATATATTTTGAGTTATTAGCTGCAATTAATAAAAAGAAAAGAAAACTCTATCAACAGTCAAACATGATATAATACATACAAAACAAAAACACATTATATAATTAGGGAAGTAAGTTTCAAGTGGCCACCATTGGAAAACACAACAATAATACATTATAAAATTGGTGGGGACCATGTAATCACTTTTGCAGCTATATAATTGGTGGGACATTGTGAAACCATATAAAATTAGATTTTTAGTACAAATATCTAAACTCTATTAACAATACGATTTAGCCCATTAAGAATTGATTACTTCTACTGGTCAAGATACTTACAATGACCATGAATAATATACGGTATGTGGGGAGGAAGCAAATCCAAATATACTTCCAATCTTTGCCATACCATTGTTGAGTTCAGCTCATAATTCTTTTCTTAAGTCTAGTTGAATAATTAATTTCATTTTGCGATGTATGGTCAAGAAGTATCTACTTAGGGCTGCATTTGATTTGGGGAAGAGGAAGAAGAAGAGGTGGAGATTGTTGGTGTGCGTAAGTTTTTTTTGACTGATTTGTTCATTTTCTTTAATATTTATGTAATTAGTTGGATTTTGGATTTTATTTAGTTTTTTTATTTTATAATATAAAATTCATGTCACGTCAACATAAAAATCCACATAAGCTTAAAACAAATCCTAGACAATGACATATTAGCAACTTATGGGATCAAAATTCTCAGATCGGAGGTCAGGCGAACGGGCATGAGATTTTCCGGTGACAATTGTCCCAAAATTGCAAAATTCAAACCAATTTGTCCCAGAATTGCGTTGGTCTTATAAATTACGGGACATGATCAATATAGCTAATTTTTGTGGGACATAAATTACCACCCTCAAGACTTATAAGACTAAATTTGCAATTTACCTCAATCTATCAACAGTACGCTTGGAAATGCACACAACAACTTAACAGATGTTGGATGTGATCCTATTTGTTCCCTCATATCTCCTATTCAAGTAGTAATAATTCTTCAACTTTAATTTTCCCATCATATACTGCATTTGAGTTCGGCCTCCATGCTTGACAATTCTATGCTTTTGATGAGCATTGTAAATTGTCTTCAATGTGGACTCGTTTTTCGTAAATGATTGCTTCAAGGTGCTCAAGATATCTTTGGGTTTTGTATTTTTCAAAGATAGGTCACGCACATGTTGATCCTTAGCAGTCGTTAGCCGACCTGCAAATGACTGTCCAACCACATTCAAACCGATTATGCAAGCCACACACAACTTCTATACTCACACTTCTTCGTGCCAGTAAGCCATTCTGTTGGTCCTAAATATGGTGGTAGTAGGCTTAGAGGGGGGGTGAATAAGCCTACTCCTATTTTCAAATTTTTCTTCTCTTTTATCGGCTTGGTTGCAGTACAGTAACCTTATGGGAGGTTACTGATCAGAGTGGTTGCGGAACCTTTTCTCTCATAAGAGCCTAGTATAGAAGATGTGCAACTTAACATAGAGTTATGCAAGTAAAGCAGTAAGCACATATAGACGCATGGATATACAGAGGTTTGAAGGTGGAGTAATCCTTCCACATCCTCTCTGCCTCTTCTCAAGAGGGAACATTTGTTAAGCTAGTTGATTTACATAGCTTTATCTATTACAACCCTCATTTAACAAGTAAGTAGCAAGCCTTCACACAGCTGCTTGCCTACTCTCCTCACTGACCCACACAGGATCCTATTCTACCCACCCAAGGTCCTCACTTTCTTCTTCAGAAAGTGGAAAGCTTAGCAGGACTCGCGGAAGACTGGATTGTGTGTGATGGCTATTGCACTTGTATTATCACACATAATTGGAGTATCCTTTTCCACAATATTGTAATCTCGAAGTTCTTGTTGAATCCATAGTATTTGCGCACAGCACCTTCCTGCAGCAACATATTCAGCTTCGGCCGTGGATGTGGCTATTGATGTTTGCTTCCTGCAAAACCAAGATACTAGGTGATTTCCTAACATCTGACAAGTTCCACTAGTGCTTTTTCTGTCAATTTTACAACCTGCAAAATCAGAGTCAGTATAACCAATTAATTTGATATCACCTTTTTAGGATACCACAAGCCTACTTCTTGGGTTCCTTTGAGATATCTGATTATCTTTTTTGCTGTTGTGAGGTGAGATTCTTTGGGTGCTGCCCGATATCTTGCACATATTCCCACTGCAAACATAATATCTGGCCTGCTTGCAGTAAGGTAGAGCAGTGACTCGATTAGTCTTCTGTATCTTGGGATATCAACTGCTTTTCCATCTTTGACTTTATCTAGACCCTTTGAAGTTTGCATTGGAATGCTTATTGCACTGGCATTCTCCATTCCGAATCTCTTGATCAGCTCCTTGGTATACTTCATTTGATTTATGAAGGTTCCTTGATCAAGCTGCTTAACTTACAATCTGAGGAAGAAACTTAATGCTCCCATCATGCTCATTTCAAACTTGGATTGCATCAAGTTGGAAAACTTCCTGCATAACTCTTTGTTGGTAGATCCAAAAATGATGTCATCCATATAGATCTGAACCAGCAGGATGTTATCTCCATCTTGGATTCTGAATAGGGTTTTATCCATTTTGCCCTTCTTGAATCCATTATCTAGTAGATACTTTGACAAGGTGTCATACCAGGCTCTTAGCGCCTGCTTCAGTCCATAAAGAGCTTTTCTCAATCTATACACCTTCTTATCAGCATCTTTTTCAAACCCGGGTGGTTGTTCAACATATACTTCTTCTACCAACATTCCATTCAGGAAGACACTCTTCCCATCCATTTGATATACACTGAGATTCTTATGTGCTACATATGCTAGTAAGATTCTGATTGCTTCAATGGCTACTGGAGCAAAAGTTTCATCAAAATATATGCCCTCTTCTTGCTACTAGCCTAGCCTTGTTCCTTACAACTTGTCCTTCTTCATCTAGCATATTCTTGAACACCCACTTGGTTCTGATAACTCCTTGATGTGTGGGTCAGGCATCTATTTTGTGTGTAGCATGCTGTGTTGGTTGCTTCTGCCCAAAATCTCTTTGGTAGCCCAGCTTCAGCTAACATTGTTCTTGTGGCTTCCTTCAAAGTTCTATTTAGTCTTTCGGTAACTCCATTTTGATGGGGCGTCCTTGCTGCTGAGTATTCGTGCCTGATTCCATTGTTTGAACAGTACTCTTCTATGAATTTATTTGTAAATTCAGTTCCCCTATTTGTTCTGATTTTTACTATGCTCAGGCGCTTTTCTATTTGCAGTCTTCAGGAACTCTGGTAGTCGTTGTTGAGTGTCAGATTTCTTTACGAGGAAGATCATCCAAGTGAACCTTGAATAGTCATCTACTACTACTAAGGTGTATTTCTTCCCAGATATACTAATTGGATCAATCGGTCCAAACAGATCCATATGGAGCATATCTAATACCCTTTCAGTAGAGCGAAGAGTTTTGTTTTTGAAGGAGCTCTTTACTTATTTTCCCTTTTGACATGCTCCACACACAGCTTCCTTTCTGTAGACAATATCTGGTAGTCCTCTGACTAGTCCCTTTCTGGCCAGCTTGTTCATAGTTTTGAAGTTTAGGTGTCTCAGTCTCTTGTGCCACAACCAGCTTACTTCAGGGTTGTCTTTGGCAACGAAACATGTAGCAGTGGTTGCTGCGTCTCATTCAGCAATGTAGATGTTTCCTTTCCTAGTTCCTGTGAGCTTGACCTCCTGAGTTCTGTTGTCCTTGATTAGACATTTGTTGTGATTGAACTCTACACAGTACCCTTTATCACAGAATTGGTTTATGCTTAGGAGATTGTACTTCAAGCCTTCTACATAAGATACTTCTTTGATGTAGATCTTTCCTTTGATTAGGTCCCCAGTGCCTTTTGTGCTTCCTTTGGAGTTATCTCCAAATATGACTTTTGGTCCTTTGGAAGCTTTAAAATTGATTAGGCTCTTCTGGTTTCCTGTCATGTGTCTTGAGCAGCCACTGTCAATATACCATATTTCTCTGCTGCTCTTAGTCACATGTTCCTGCACTTACAAGAGAGATCACTTCTTTTTAGGTACCCATACAAGTACGGGTCCTTTGTTGTTAGTTTCTATTCTTCTTTTAGGAACCCATACTTGCTTTACAGCATTCCTTTGGTTGTAAGTCTTGATGGTTCCTGGATTGCCCCAAGTATCCTTAGGATACTGCATATATATATATATATATATATGATTTCCTCCTTTGCTTTCTAAAAGTGAAGGTTCCACATATTTCTGGTACATATGACAATTGAGCATACCTAAAATAGTATATCGTTGTCTATAGATCCTATTTTTAGCATACCTAGGTTGCTGGAGCCAACTTCTGACAATCTCAGATTCATCATTAGTTCTAAAATATTTCATTCCTTTTTCTATAGGGCTTTCTACATTTGTGTTTGTGCTTCCCTCTAAATTAGATAATTCATTTTGATGAGGAATGTTTGTAGGCACAAACGTAGGTGCCTTCGAGGCACTAGCAACCGAGGTAGAGTCCTCTTTACAGTAACCTATACCAGAATGATCTTTTAGACTTCTCTGAATTTTTAGCATAGTATCTAAGTCTTTAGAGGATTTGCTGAAGGTAGTAATTGTTTCAATGAGAACCTTTTTTTTATTCTCTAGCGTAGTGACCTGTAATTTGAGCTCATTGATTTCAGCTTTGTGGTTACTGCATGCTTGAATTTTTGATTTTTCTATCGCTAACTCTCTTTCTAGTGTAGCATGCTTGTTCCTGAGTTCTATGTTCTCTAACTTTAACTCCTCATGAGTCGAAGTGATTTGTTCAAAGTCACTTATGATTTGTTTAAAAGCATATATCATATTTATCATTTCATTTATTTGAACAGAAGAGTTTAAGTATATTACCTCATCTTCAGAGTCGTCGCTTTTGTCCATGAGACAGATCAGAGCTTCATCATCGGATGTAGGAGAAAAGCAAAGTGAAACTGTCGGTAGTTGATTCATCCTTCTTAGGTGTCTTGTTAGGTGTAGCTGCCTAAGAAGATTCTGTCTCACCAAGTAGTGCCCTAAGCTTCTGACATTCTTGTCTTTTTCTTTCTTGTCTCACTTTCCACTCATCTTCTGGATATTTATGGACTTCTAGATATGGACATTCTCTGGCATAGTGACCTAGCTTTCTGCAATTGTAGCAGAGGTCAGTGGTCTTGGAGTTTGCGTGGGGTGGTTGCCCACTGGTGCCAGTTTCACTTTGCTTTCTCCTGAAACGATCGGTTCTTGAGTTCCTTTTCATGAACTTTTGAAATCTTTTCAGAAGTAGTGTCATGTCTTCTTCTGCAGTGGCCTCCAGATCAGTTGTTTGATCTTTAGACTTCATCACTTCTTGAGATTGTCTTGCTGTTAACGCAGTGACCTTCGAGTTGCTTCCTTCAGTTTCCATTTTCCTTCTGTTGATGTCGAACTCAAAGGTTTTGAGATCTAAGAAGAGATCGAATGTGCTCATAGACATTAAGTCCATAGATACTCTCATTGTTGTTGTCTTGATGTCCCATTCAGTAGAGAGTTCTTCTCCTTCTGAGTGTAGACCTTATCCAAGGACTCGAGCTCATTAATGATGGTTGTAAACCTTAGATCCATTTGCTCTAGGGTTTCTCCAGGTACCATTTCGAACAGCTCGAACTTTTGTGTTACCGTTGAGACTTTGTTTTCTTTTGTAAGCTCAGTGCCTTTGCAAATTTGCTTAAGCTTTTCCCAGATCTCTTTGGCGGTTCTGCAAGTCTTTACTTTGCTGAAGGTTCCTTTGTCAAGAGTAAGAAATAGAGCGTCCTTTGCTACATTATCTAGATTTGCTCTTCTTCTTTCATCAGCAATCCATTCCTCTCTTGGTTTGTCCAGAACTGCTGGATGTGGAATGGCTCCTGTGTCTCCATGCCTATCAGCTGCTTTATCTGCGGCTCTAGCAAACAGTGGATTGACTTTAGTAATCCTTGGTGGTCCTTCGGTAATAACATACTACATTTCATCATGCATGGCTGATAAATGTGCCTGCATGCGAATCTTCCAATTGTCATATTCATCAATGGAGAACATAGGTACTTTATGAGAATCCATGATAATAATGCTTTTTTTTTTTAAGAAACAAGGGTTTTCAGAAAAGGAGATCTAGGATTGATCAGTTAGATCGGGTGTTTAATCCAACCTGCTCTGATACCACTTGTTGGTCCCAAGTGGTAGTAGGCTTAGAGGGGGGTGAATAAGCCTACTCAATTTTTCAGAAAATCTTATTTCGAAGGTCGCTGCTTGAGTAGTTACCTTTAAGTTTGAAACAAAATAGTGTTACGCACAGCGGAAATACTTTTTCAAAACAATACTTGTTTTTCTTAAAACCGTGACTATGCTTAGGGATGACATGCAGCAGATAGATTCAGATATGTAATATTATGATCAAGGTAATCAACAGTAAATAATAAAACAATTTATAAAGGTTCGAGGGTGGAGTAATCTCTCTACGTCCTCTCTTCTCCTACACAAGGAGGGACCTTCGTTAAGTAAAACGGTTGATTTACATAAGTCTCCCTTAGACAACCTACACCTAACGAGAACTGCTAGTCTTTCCCACACAGGGTTATTGCACAGTGACCAAATCTCTAGCCCACACAGGACTCTTGCTCTTCTACTAAGAGCGAAACCTCTAGCCCACACAGGACTCTTGCTCTTCTACTAAGAGCGAAACCTCTAGCCCACACAGGACTCTTGCTCTTCTACTAAGAGCGAAAATATTTTATCAGGCACACCATCTGATCAAGCAACTCCACACAGTCTAATAAAGAGAATAATGTTGGAACCATCGGATCACCGACTTTATGTAATTATCTAATTCGGGATCCAAAGTATAATAAACATGCAGCGGAAAAAGAATTATACCTTTTCACCGTAAAAGGTGAGGCCGAAACAGTTCTTAGGTCAGAACTACCGAACGATCTTCGAATCTTTGACCCCACGATCTTCTGCCGTATTCCTATCCCTCTCTTTTGGACGTCGTGTGGGCGACGATCTTCCAAAAGGCTCAGTAAACTCGCCTCCTTAGTTCTCTCAAGTGAATCTGTTTTTATTTGCGTGAGATTGAGAAAACGTGATCTAGGAGGCGCTAATATTAGGGTTATTTATAGGCTACAACAGGGACCCTGAGGAGGAATTAGGTTGGGCCTCCTGATGGGCTTAGGCGTCCCGTGTTCAGCCCGAACATCTCGCTTAAGCCCATCAATTATAACTCGGTCCTCTAAAGACTTATAATTGAACTACCGTCCTAATCCCATATTACAATATGGGCTCCTTTATTATATGTACATTTATTTCCCCGCGTTTAAGATATCGAATGTCCATAAATTAAATAAGTTACTGACAACTTAATTAATTTACATCTAATTCCAAGAGTAGTACCACTCATCTTTATTATCATGTCGGATTAAATCCACCTGCAGGGTTTACATGATAATCCTTATGAGCTCCTCAAGGGGACATCATCATCTTAAATAATTAGGACACGGATTCCTTCTATAATCAACAGCACACCATATAAATAGTGTTATTTCCCAATTCACCGAGCCTATTGATTTATTAATAAATCTCACCTATTGGTAAATTAAAGAAACAAACACTGAGTACACGTGCCCGTTATTATATATGGATTAAGAAGATGTACATCCATAATAACAGAGGTCTTGTTCTTTTATTTATAGTCAGTATAAATCGAACAACCTCATATGGTCCTGCTCAATACATACAAAATGTACCAGTGTAACTTTATAGTCAAGATAGACTAATACCAAATTACACTACAACCGTTCCAATGGTTTGTCCAAATTCATCTTGATTGTGAGCTATTATTTATAATCTATAAGGAACTGATAGCATGATCTTCTGTGTGACACCACACACCATGTTATCTACAGTATAGACTAATCTGGACAACAGCAATAATATAAAATGCAAATATTTGATCATAATGAATCTCATATCATAAAGATGTTCATACAAAAGCTAGGCTTATAGTATACATCCTAACAAATAAAACTGTAGTAACACAGGCAACAAGCTTAAAGCAGTTGAGCTCTTTAAGCTGAAAGTAGCTTGCTGCGTAGACTGGACTTGAAACTTCTTCTTGTGTTTGTAAATGATCTTTAGTGTATATCTTGAGCGTTTTGATTGCAAGAGTTTCTGGTGCGTTTCAAGTCCTAGTCTTCTTGTATTTATAGGTGATTTGAATTTTGTCTGTTTGAGAGAAAATCTGATCTGCTGCCTCTTTGGAGTGACGTGACATTTCTTGATTTGATCGTATACTTTTTGCTCCGGCTGTCACTCAGAAGTTGCAATCGCGTCCTAGTCTGTCATCTCTTCTGACTTCCTTTTTTGCTTTTTGATACGTGGCACTGCTTAGTTGGTTATAACTGCGGTTTATTCCTACCGTAAACTTTTGAGCTCATCCTCCGAGATAACTGCTACTTCTCAGGTAGCTGGAGCTTCCTTACATTTTCAGCATCCTTTTCATTTATCCGAAGCAGCCTGCTCAATTATTTTTGCCTTCGCGGTTTGTGTGCAGCAAGGTCTTCAATTTCTAGTCTTCGATCTTCCAGCCTCCTGACCCTAATCTAAGGAATATTACAACAGAATATAATACATTTGATCTAGGTTCCTATTCTATTACATGTTTTGTCATTCATCAAAATCTTAATAATGTTCCTCACGTATTTATCTAGCTCATTCTATCCTATTAATTATACATATTTCATTTCACAATTTGTAATTAATAACACTAAAAATATGTTATGAATTCAAAATCAAATTCAATTACTTAAATTAAATATATGTGTGTGTGAGTATGTATATATAGAAACAATACACAATAAAATTAGAAATTTTACGTAAGTACTTGACGCAAGCAGTGTCAATTATATATGTTTAACCTTTTATTTTAAAATAAATTTAATTAGAAAAACATTTTAATAATGTTTAACATCGAATATATTTCTATAGTCTGACGTTGAACACTACAATTCAAGTCAAACACAAAATGTAAATCTAGTAGTAGTAATGATGATGATGATGATGATGACGATGATACATAATTATAAACTAAGCCCATAAAATTAAATCATTGGTCGAGTCATCAAAATTTAAAACATGCATTCTCATATAGATAGATATGAAACCCAAAGTTTAAACTAAGCATCAAATTTTAATTTTGATTATATGATATTTATTATACTTGTATAGTTAGTAATATCTTCATCATTAAAATATATAGGTAAATGATATCAATAATATTCATAAAATGTTGAATGATATTACTTAGTTGAAATACAAATATTAATTTAAAAAATATTTTGGATGATATATAATTCCATACTACACAAATAATGTATACACATCTTTAATAGTGTTACATTTATTTATCGATTTATATTAAATATGATATTAGATATCCCTAAATAAATTAATATTTATTATTGAGATTTTGAGATTAATTTTTGAATAATATCTATTATTGGTATTTAAGAAATTACATATAGTAAAATTAATTTAATTTAAATCAATAAAATAAAAATAAAGTAATACAATAAGTATTTTATTAAATCAAATGGCTGAAGTAATAAAAATATAAAATACAACAAATATAATAATTAATTATATTATTAAACAAATAGATCAAATAAAAAATATAAAATAACAAAAATGATAGTTATTAAATACGTTATTAACACTTTTGGGAGGTAAAATGGCAAAAGTATAATTATTACAAACTTTCCTTCTATTATTATAGTATAGATTTTTGGGAAAAAAAATGTATTTTAGTTTTCTATATTTACCTCATTAGATTTTTAGTCTTCCAACTTTATCTTTTGATTTTTAGTTCTCTATATTTACACTTATTAGATTTTTTGTCTTCTATCTTTCAACTTTTAATTTTTCATCCTCTAATTTTTATACTTTTAATTTTTAGTACGGGAAAATATCAATTTTCGTCAGCTAAATAAGGCTCTTTCCACTTTTCGTCCACTAAGTATCGTGTTTCCAATTTTAGTGTCGTAACTTCACTTTTTTTTTTCAATTTCAATCCGATTTTACGTGGACCGGAACCCTAATCCCCAATTTTTTTTAGTGACGTAGACGAGCCACTTGGCCGCCACATCATTAATAATAATTAATCAAAAAATAAAAAATAATTAAAAAATCAAAAAAAAGTCCCTGGCCCCCCCCCCCCCCCAAATCTGCAATTAGGGAACTCCAGCACCCTGCCGCCACCGCCCACCTCCGGTCGCCGGAAAATGTTGAACCCCACTCAAATTGCTTCAAATGCTACCATTCTTCATCACAATATTTTTCCCATCTTCTTTCCCCAAGAACTTGACCAAAATCGCACAAATATTCTGCAATTTCAGCCTTCAACCGCCGCCCCTTCGCCGGAAATCGGCCATAGCCATCACTTCAAGCTCAAAATTGGGGTTTTCTTCATTTCTCAACCAAAATGACCAAACAATATATCAAAATGCTCCTCTAATCAAGCCCAAATATAATCTCATATCAATTTCATATTTGTTGTTCAAATCAGTCATCAATTAAGCCAAAATCGTACAGAAATTGTTTCACAAACCCATTTCTTTGTCTCTCTCTCAGATGTGCTACCGCTGTGAGGGCGCCTCCGTGAGCGGCAGTGCCGTGTGTGTGGTGCAGGGGATGGGGGGCTAGGGAAGGGGTGGGGTTGGGGAAGAAGACCTTTTTTTTTTTCTTTTTTTTGATTTTTTTCTTTTTTTAAAATTTTCAATTAATTTTATTAATGAAGCTGGCGGCCACATGGCTCGTCCACGTCACTAAAAAAAAATTGGGGATTAGGGTTTCGGGCCACATTAACAGATTTCAGCTGCCACGTCAGACTCCGACAAAAATCGGACTGAAATTGAAAAAAAAGTGAAATTACACGGCACTAAAATTGGAAACACGATACTTAGCGGACGAAAAATGGAAAGGGCCTTATTTAGCGGACGAAAAGTGATATTTTCCCTTTTAGTACTTTTACTTGCAATAATATATTACCTTTTTTTTCCCCTTTAAGTTAAAGTTTAATTTTTCCCTATTGGAGAATTTAATTGACTATAATTCATAGATCATTCTGTATAATTTGGAAACTAATCGAATACGATCAATGTCATTTTTTTAAAATTTTGTGTTATCCTTTTACAACACGAAATGTATGTAATTCACGAAAAAATAGATTATTAATTGTTTAATATCAATTTTATGTTAACTTTTTTATTTTCATATTTACAAAACTCTAACTTGTAATGGGATGAAATATAATTTTTAATTATTAAATTAATTTAGACTTGAAGAAGAAACTTTTTTTTTTTTTTTTGAGAAAAATTAAATGTAACCAAATGAAAAAAACAATAATATGATATTGCAAGTAAAATAACTAAAAGAATGATATCTTTTAAACATGAAGTAATACAAATCAAAAGTTGAAAGATAGAGAACCAAAAATCTAATGAGTTAAACATGAAAGACTAAAAATCAAAAGTTGAATCTGAGGACCAAAAATCTAGTAAGGGTAAATATAAAGGACTAAAAATTAAAAATTGAAAATTTGAGGACTAAAAATTTAATAAGATAAATATAGAGGACTAAAAAAACCATTTTTTATCACCATTTTTCTATTGTTTTTTTTTTTTTTTTACATTTATTCTGATGTGATATTTAAGTTAACACATAATATGTTTTCATGAATTATGTTTTAGGGTCATTCTATAGTACACCAGGTGTATTAATACACCAAACTCTCCACCTATTTTCAATCATCAGATTTAAGATTATTAAGATCAAAATCAATAATTATATCAGATCCAATGGCTGAAAATGGTGGAGAGTTTGGTGTATTAATACACCTGGTATCCTACAGAACCACCCTATGTCTTATGTTGTCCACCACTTGATTAATTTCTTTCAATCTGCAACTTGATATTGTTGAAAAAATGCAAAATTTTCAAAGATCTCTACTGTACCCCTTATTTAGTATTTATGTTTGAAAGATAGCGTGTATAAACAATTAATTTTAGGAAAAAAAACATTTAGTACACATTAAAGAAAGAATATTGACTATTAACATTTTGGGACAGATGAAAAAGGAAAATAAAAGGATAGGTGGACTATTTTAGTACCCAAAATACCTTCCTAAAATTAAACATTCCTCCTTATTTTCTGCAAAAGAATTTCTAGTTAATTTAATGTTCATAAAATCAACCTACCTCAATTTAAGCAAATATCTCCATCAATTTAATTTAAGTAGCTTACTATATAATCTGATTTATCACACTATCAATCAGAATCAAACTATGCAATAATTGTACTTTGGAAATTTATCAGTTTCGATTTAAATGCTACGTATTCAACTCAACTCGATTCATTTATTTTCGATTATAACTCACTAACAACAAAACAAGCATGTGAATATATTTATTGATCAAAACAAAAATATTCCATGTGACATCTTTTCTTGCTCTAAGACAAGTACATTAACATGGATTGATTGAACTCAAATAATTCCAACAATCTTTTTCCATTTCAAGTAACTAGTGATATAATTCTAGTACTTTTTGATCAAAGGAACCAACCAAACCTAAAGTCTATAATCCATTTACAGAAGCTGAAAACTAAGTTTTTTCATACTGAAACTCAACAACTTGTTATCCCTGTTGCTCGATTTACGAGTAGCTTGCTGGTTCAAATCGGCATACACAATCATATATGTTACCTTTGATTAGCTTCGCTGCTAAGCGTTGATTCTTCACCATTGCAAGCTGCATATCATTTAGTCGAAAATGGTCACAAGAATTGATCGATCTCCTTAAGAGTATATGATTGTATGTAATGCAAGAAAGTGACGGACCTTTAGAGCATCACATTTGAACTTAGCGTTGAAGTTTGTATGTAGCGCTCGTCCCATCCCTTCCAAGACGACCTGCAGTTGATCAGACATTTGGGTTGTGTTTGATACAAAGATTTGAAATACAGGAATGATTTTCAAATCCACCTATATTGTTCAAAATTTAGTTCAAAATGAAAGTGATGGAATTCAAATCCATATCTATCCAAACAACACCAATGAATTTCCTCGAATCCACCTATCTAGACACAACTTTAAAAATTGATTACCAGATCAGCATCCTTGGCAGCAGCAGCTAACTCAGAGGTGACTTGTCGTAAGTCAATGCAAGGACTTCCACACCCGTTTTCAACGACCATCAAAGGGACTGATAAAGAACGTTGTCTAGGGCTATCTTGGATGTTGATCATTGCATCCACGAGTAACCCCCCGGCCTCAGCTGCCCCTCGAAGTATGTCACAGTGCTGTTTGTCAACACCACTCTCAGTCTTACTCGTCTAAAAAGAGGCAGCATCTACAAGGGCATAGGGGTAAGTATACATACCTTAGCAGCCTCAGCAACAATATCCGGTATCTCCATTGCTGTTACGTCGTTAAGGGCTGGAAGAGAATTGGCAACCAGCACAACCTGCAAATGAACACGGGACAGTATGGGAATTGTGTATGGATGGGGAAAGAAGCATTCAGTAGATAAAACTACGTACTTCAGTTCCTCGTCTGAGAAGTTCTCTTGCAAGTGGAAGCATTCCCAAGACAATATCAGCACCAGAGTTGTCTACAAAAAGCAGTGCTCGTTTATATTGATGAGGCTTCTTCTCTGCAGAACCAAACATTCTCCCTTTGAAAATATCAAAATCATCCACCCGCCAAGGTCTTTGCATCTTGTTACGACTCATTCTATAGATTTCAATAATTGTGCCCTCATGGTAGAGATCAACACAAGCACGTGATCCCCAGTCAAAGATGTTTGCAGCAAGTACACCTTCAATTAAAGTAAGCAATCTCGACTCCTGCAGTGAAATAGAATTTAATTGAATAGAAACACAAAAGTAAAATCCTCTCATAAATCATGGCTCAACTCTTATCCTTCAAGTAAACATACCTCATCCATACTGTCAAGTTCCATTAAAAGATCAGATAAAACTGCAAGTGATGCCTCGTTTTCTCTGTTACATAAAATGGAAAGATGCAAAGAGGATTCAGAATGAATATATGTTCACCCACATATATTGCCAATATAAACAACTGATGTACTTGTGAACATGCTGAAAATCAAAAATGTGGAGTGGAAGAGGTAATTCGATGTTAAAATATTGTGTCGAAACACTTAAGGTTGAAAATTAAACCATAAACGTCAAAAAAAATTAAATATCTAAAATGCGGAGGGTGGAATTAATCTCACTCCAAAACCTACGAACCAAAAATTACCTCTGTTTTATGCTCCTGTAGGCATCATGGAAGTGAAACTCTCTTAAGCACTCTTCTCTTAGTTCCAAGAGGTTGGCCAGCCCCAACTTTCCATAAGCAGCTGGTTCCTCCATTAACCTAGTAGGCAGAAAGGAATATTACAAAGAGGAAATAATGTCAGAATCTCTTAAGGAATTAATATTTAAATGCAAATATTAACCAAAGTCGTGGGTAATATTGAAATTAATTAAACAAGAAAACGACAACTAAAAGTACCAACTGTCAAAGTCTACCCTAATCTTCCAAACATGCTTGGCTACGTTTATCAGAAATAGTTGAAGTGATGGATGAACAGCTAGATTAACATGTGAGATGAAAGTCACTATATATTATCATGATTCCTAGAAGGGACAGTGATGCCATGCTAAAAGTTCATTGAAGCTTAAGAATTTACCATAAGGGTATGATAACCGACTTTGGAAATTTTAACAGTAAGAGGATTGTTAAACAAGTATACATGCATTTACAAAACTGGAACATGTAATACCTAAATCATTTTTTGCAAGATCCCAAACATCACGTCAAACATCGTTTTAGTAGAGTTAAAATATTCGATGAGAACAGATGCAATAAATAGAAGGTCAGTGATCGAATTGTCTGCACCTTGCAAGGTGAGCGGAGAATGCACGAGCAAATGCATCACCTCTTCTCTTAGCATCATCTGTTCCACCTTCACTAGCCACAGCCTGTGAACTTGTAATGGTCATAAATAAAGAATTAAGGTTTAACTGACAGTTCGGTATAAACTAGGTTCATTGAGGACCATGATTTCATTATCATCGTATCACCGAAGCGTTTCTCCAAGAGTAAGAGATGGAATACATAAGATCAAATTCAACATATACAAAATTAAGCAGCAAATCTCAATTATAGCTTTACACTAAACTCCACATTAAATATAAAAATTACCAAATCAACAAGGTCTGGCATATGTTCAGATAGCACGGTGAACCAATACCTATACATGCAATGGTACAAACATTAAGAATTTGATGGCGCAGAAAAGATAATTTAGCGAAACTATATCGAGTCAGATTTCCTTAACTATGGTATCAACCAGACAATCACAAGCAATAACTGCACTCAAATTTACGGCACTTACTCTAGCTCTCCGTGATCTGAAAGATCGATTGTATTGGGCTCATATCTGTAAATGAAAATAACGCAGGAAAAAAAAGCATCATCATCCATGAGCAAGCAAAATTCTTCAGGGGTGAAATTGGTTTTGTAGATGGATAAAGCTACTCAACCAAAAAGCAGAAGAGAAAAGGAGGATACAAAAGAGATGCTTCATATAGAAAAAATCTTGATTAACAAAGTGGAAAACCTTGACAAAAGCATTTTGAACTACTCGTCAAAGAGTACAAACATACAGATCTAATCATGCAAGTTAAGGAGTCCATTTGGTCTGCTTACGTTTTCGGATCGGCCAACAATGGAAACACCTCCAAACTCGGTACAAGATGGAGAACACCCACATTTAGTTTGCTAGCATCAGGGCGTAAAGTATCTCCTTTGGATGATGGAACTTCAAAACCTCCAAGACCAGTAGTTCCTGGAGGAGCCATTGGAACGGGAGCAGTGATTTCAGTTCCCTTTAGCACAAACTTCTCCATCCACGATATCTGCAACCATGATTTTCATGAATAGGATCATTAATTTCTTAGAAATGGTCATTCGCAAGTGAATTTTTACTGTACTCCCAGCATGACCCAAAAAAAATAAAAAAAGCAATATTCAATTAAAAGGAAATCCACTGAGATGCTGCAAAAACTGTTGTGCTCAACACTCAAGTGTCTGATCAAACACATTGAAAAATATGGTTCTCCAAAAATATATTATATCTTTCTTACTAAAATTTAGCAGCAGAATTTGTTGCCAATGAGGTGTAATGGTGCTGATAGGGATAACAAAGAGCTAAAAATAATAGAGGAATCCAGATCTCTTCCAAGTTTTTACATGGTACCTAAGTACTAGTAAAGTAATATTTCAATAGAAATGAGGAAAAAATAGTTATTGCAGAAAATAGAATATATATATATATATATATATATATATATATATATATAAAAGAATAGTAAGTACCATAGTTTCTCATCAATAACCAATAAACTTACTTATAAGAAATAGCAGCATAAGCCAAAACCTGGGTTAATGCAGAACCACCATAGCCTCAATCTCAGGATTATCAGAGTGATTACGTGATTATTCTAAGAGAACAAGAAAACGGAATCATTGGCAATTGAGTTTTATGAATAATTGTCCATCAAATTAAGGCACTTCATCCATTACTAATCCTGAGAATATATGCCTGTTGCTTTGGGAATCTTTCACTTTAGGGCCAAAGTTAAGTAGAGAGGTAGTAAGGGACTTATTCTAAAGATTTAGCCATGAAAAAACATCTGCAAGGCATCAGCATTACAAAAGGAAGGAAAAGTGCTGGCCCTACAAATATTTAGTTTTTAATTTCCCACTCAACTTATTTATTAATATACGCACTACAAAAGGAAGACTTCCAGAGAGACTTGAGTGAAAAATCTAAGGTGTTGAAAGGAATCAGTCTCTCATATCACCATTATGTAAATATAGAAGATAATTAAGAATCAGATTTCAAGGTAATGTACATAGCAGATAAGATTAAAAGCAAAACAGTTAAAGAAAGCAAAAATAGAAGTTATGTCATGAAAGACAAAATAAGAAGCACTATCCCCAATAATGCCATAGACATACCTTCTCATTCAGATCTCCTAAAGGAGGACCGTGAACATTTCCTCCAATATAAGGTGCACCCATTGGGAACCTTTCCACAAACTGATGAACCATAAGGTCATCCAGCCCATGCCTTTCATAGCTCAGGAATGCACCTAATGCTCCAAGAAACCCTTCATGTCTCAGAAACATAGCTTGTGCTTGTCCCTTTGACCTATAAAAAGTGGTAATATAAATGAAGAAACCACCTAAGAGTACAGAAATATAAATCATTGAAAGACAAAGTGATCTGATAGATAACTTATCAGGAAGACATGACTAGTTTCTGATGCAAAAATAATGATGTAATTTAAGATAAAAATTCACAAAGTACTTCTTTTTTACCAGAAGTGGACTGCAAATGAGATGGTGTCCATGGTGTAGGCATGGCCCCTGATGAAAAATCCTCCAAAAAATATACGCTTAAGTCCAAAACGCAGTGCATTCAAATAAGATATCTGCAATTATGAGAAGTTAGATCAGACACTTGCATCTGAGAAAATCTATCATCTGGCAGCCATAATAATTCCTTGTTAGACCATAAGTTGAACCAAGGCATGATGAAGCCGGATACAGTTGTCAAACTTTGACAAAAATAAATAACTCTAGCTTTCAAGAATATTACATGTTACAAGGGATCAAACTCCATATTTTTAATAAGGAATCCTATGCCATAGTTCTTAGATAGATGATAAATAATTTCTGAAAATTCAGAATTTCTTTTGATAGAATAAGCGGTTAAATATTCAGTAAATATAATGGTCCAATAGTGCGACGTGCAAATTGGCAAAGATCATTTCACGGAAGGCTACTTAACGAATTTCTAACTTTTAGTTAGTTGCTACGGATGTTGGATGGGGATGAGTCAAACAAAAATCACGTTGTGGTCCCATTTGATAGATAACCAAAAAATATTGACCTTGATTGCTTAAAGAAGGAACACAGGATTTAACATAGTGTGTAACAAGATCAATAAGTTTTGCAAACCAAACTTGCCTGGCCGATATTATAGGAAATCATTCTTAAGAGGGACAGAGATATATCTTCAGGTCTGTAGTCTTCAATCTCCTTGTTCTCAGATATAGCCTTGCCAAAACTCGAAGCAATAGTCGAGGCAGAAAGACCAATCTGTCAAGTGAATTTCATTATAAAGGGCAAATAACCGGAATCCAAACAATCGTTCATGGCAATGAGACTACTTTCTACCAAAGCATAGACAAAGACTCTTGAGTGAATGTGTGAACAAAGTTCTTGATGTAGCAGAGGGGAAGAAACTTGAACAAAGACATACCTTTGAGTAATCCATTCCACCGTAAATATCCCCAACAAGCATATCAATTGTACTGTTATCTCCCCGTTGACTCAGCTCCAACAGTTCGTCAAAACTAATGCAAGAAGAGCAGAAGACAAAAATTTAAGCATATAGCGTAAAGAAGGGAGTTTACTAATAGCGCAAAGTCAACCATCAGATAAAGATAACCTTTTGCACTTGGTTAAGAGCCTCCCAAGACCCCAATATGTGCCCCCGCCAACATTTGTTCCACTAACACGCTGGAAAATACCATCTCCATCAACCTGTAACCACCAAGTAAACTCAATTTGCATAAATATATAGTATGAAAGGCTTCTGTGCAGATGGGAGAGAGAGAAAATAACTGTGAATGAAATAAGATAATACCTTGATTATACTGACACCAGATCCTATATTGACAAGAAGATATGGAAATAAGTCATTGGAATCAATCTGCACAAACTCTTTTCGGCCCTCCATATGTGTAAAAGCTTCATGTCTAATTGCCTGCAAAAAGCACAATAGACGCATGCTTAACATTGATAGGTTTGTAGCCAATACTTTTAGTCAACCAACAGCATGGGTAGCACGAGAAATCTATCTTCAAACGACTTTGCCTGAATAATATACAGAGCTCTTATTAATCATATAGTCAGAGACTTTCAAATACGCTTTGTAGACATTATGATAAAGCAGGATTAGCAATTCCTAGGGATTCTCTATCACTATATATGACGACCGTATCACAACATATAATGTGGAATCTAACTAAATTATCTAGAAGCTGCTAGTCAAAAATGCACAAGCAACAAATATCTCAGTTGACCACTTTTTTCACCCTGCATTGAGAGAATTAAATCTGATTTATGTTTTATGCTTGTTGATGTCAGACACGGCACAATATTTCATTTTGCATGCTGACGGTTGGCATACACAAATATAAATGACAAGGAACAGCATTTATAATCCTCACTTCATCACATAGATTTTAAAAGTGGAAAAGACATAATGCCAGAGGTGCTCAGTTAGAGCTGATAAATTCAATAAAAACTGATATATGTAAGAGAAGAAAATGATTTATCTATTCTGCATCTTATGAGGAGTTGAATCAAAAAATAAATAAGTACCTCAAGGTATAACACTTAAAGTATTGAGACCCATGCTATTAATAAACAAAGGAACCAAATTGTACCTTGAGCAGAAAATTTGCACCTGAGACTAGGCAATTCATTTCATCCTCTTTCTCTATACTAATTCCAAGCCTTTCCTTGAACAAATCAGCAAATTTGTAGGCCCCACCACCTGTTGCCTTCACTCAAATATATTCAGGTTAATAGACAGATATGTCCTTTCCACGGTGCACCATGTTAATTTTTTTAGAAGTTTTCATCATAAAAGTAAACAACATAGTCAAATTGGGAATATACTCCACAAGATAGAAAACATTAGTGTAAACGACCAGGTGACTTTAACAGGCCTGTAAGCTTTAGCATAATCAGGAATGTTGAGTTTGTGGAGGTTTATATGAAGAGAAGTATTACAAAACAATAAGGTAAAGTGTGGAAGTGGAGGCACATATCAAGAGAAAATGAAAGCATAGCTGCAATTTGGTAAAGCCAGTTAACTGCTTTCAGCACATAAGGAAAGTCATGCCTCACCGAACAAATTATTATTCTTATGCGCTAAAGAGTTTTTTCTTTGTATTTCAATAATGCATCTTCAACAAAACAGGTTCTAATCACAAAAGATCAACTCCTACTATGTAACTATGTATATAGTTAACAAATACCTTGATTATGGTGTTCTCAGTGTTTGGAACCTCAGTTTGCCAATGTTGTGAATCCATTCCTGTAATCAAACATCAAAATCGAAATCAATAGATGCCTTCATGAAATTTCGGAAACTACTCATTAGACAAGTAATATTTGCAATAAAGTACACTTTGAGAAGTAATCTGAGATAAGCGAAAAACATGCCACCATGATGAAGCTGCTTGGAGTAGATGAAATCCAAGCATTCATTAATTTTAGCTGTTTCAAACTTTACAAAGTGCAGCCTCCCACCAAGAATTGGGTAGCTCCTTCTGTTATAATTGGTGATATCGAGTCTTGCCTTTATTATCATTCTCCTCCCATCATTAACCGGTTGATTTTCACGTCTTGAGAAATACACCAACTTAATAAGTGATCCTGCCAACATAATTAAGTTCTGACTTAATACAACATGAAATTATTGCCAAGAATGGCAACAGAATGTTGTTTAACAGGATATTTGCCGAAATGAACAAACACTCGACAAACTCTCAGATCAGATATTGGTTAACCATCAAGGACTGTTGCTTAATTACCAGTAGGATGGGATTCCTAGATGTTATTTAAAAAGCAAAAACAACATAGATAATCTATGAGACCTGAAAGAACCATAAAATCTAATACACTATGAAACCAACTTCATTCAGAATAGTTAAATTCACCTTACAATGCTATGATATTTAAGCTTTAACACACAAACCTTTAAGAAAAACAGAATACTAGATGCTAAAATGTACATGCATCATTATGCACAAGATGGAAATAGAAACCAAACAATATCCACACAATTCACTACACAATATACACACTAAAAAGGGATCACAAAACTTTTAATACAAACTACAAGGATAAATCCAGCAATTCAAACAAAATGCTTACAGTTACCTCCAATATCCAAAGCCAAATGTGAAATATCATCAGACTGATTAGGCAGCAGAATAGTTGGATCTTTCTCCTCAAAATTCCCTTGAATGGCTGCTCCACTGAGGTCCAATTGAGGCCGTGACGATGACCGGTGAATCGGATTTCCAGCCAAGGGTGCCATATCCTTTCCTCCTAATTCTCCTGCTCCTACAGCACTACTGCTAGCCTTCTCAGTACCATGGTGGGATTTTCCATCAAGACTATCACCAATATTTATATGGCCGTCAATCCCAATGTTGAGTTCTTGGTGGTCCTCTCTTAAACTATCCATTTTAATTATTTCAACTGCACTCTGCCTACAACCAAGCTGCTTTCCTTATCACTCTATAGTACCACTAGACTCCAACTTTAGATTAGGTCATTCAGTTGTCCTACATTCAAAGTCCAAAAAATGAATATAATAGTCTCAACTCACAATTTGCATTGAAATTCTTAAATCTAATCAAGAACAAACAAGGCCCATATGCCCAGATCAGATTTTTCACAATCTTGAATTTAACCTCAGAGAAAAAGGCCCATAAAAAAAGAACAGGAATTTTCAAGAAAATGGAAAATATGGAGATAGACAGATTTTGAAGACATTCTTCCACTGCGATTAATTGCGGTAGGTAATGGAAAAACAGTGCACAAAAGCAACAATGAAACCAATAATTTATTAAACTTAAAACCTGCTACAACCTCATTTGTTTAGCTACTGGAAAAGGCTGAACCAATGAAGAAGCTAAAGATGGAGGTTTAAAAATGATTGTTTTGAGGCCTACAATAATCCAAACTTTCTTGAAAAACTGCAAGAGTTCATGACAACAATTGAAACTGAAACACAGAAATCAAGAATTGGGAATAAAATCATAGCCGAAAAAGATGAAAATATACATTGGAGAATGTGAACGAAACTAGTTGGCGGTCAGCAGCAGTTGTGTTGGATTTGTCTTGGTTTGATTGAGTGAATTTGTGAGAACTAGAAATTGGAGGCTTTATCAAGGATGAATTAAAGGTTCTACATCCCCTCTCAAAAAAAAAAAAAAAAAAACCAAAAAAAAATAAAATTTAGTGATCGACAAAAATTTATATGAATTGACACACAAATCTAAATTCATGCATTAGGGTTGACTTGGTCAACATGTCTAAAAACGCGCTTCCACACGCGTTGCGCCTGATATTCACGCTAAAACCCACCCAAATTCGCTACAATAAACCTACATTTGTGCATAATTAGATCTATCTTTGGTTATGTTAGACCTACTTTATGTAGGTAAAGGTATGTCTAACTATATATAAAGGTGGGTCTAATACAACGTAATGGTACATATGTCAAACTATGGTTTTTTTTAAAACAAAGTTTAAGGTGTGAAATTTGGGGAGAATGGTAGGTTTAACATAACGTTAAGGAAGGTCTAACATAACGTCATGGTAGGTGCGAAAATTCAAAAACCAAGCGCAAAAAAGAAAAATGTATGAAATTTGGGCAGATAGGTAAGTTAAACATAACGTAAAGGTACATGGATCTAAAATTCATGCACCTGATTTATAGGAGACTTCTCTTTAGTGATGACTTCTCTATAATTCATGCACCTTTCCTAGTTCCTGCAAGCTTGATTTCTTTGCTTGCTGCATCTTTGATTAGGCATTGTTTTGGAAGAATTCCACCATATGCCCTTTGTCACAGAATTGACTAATGCTAGCAAGTTGTATTTTAACCTTTCACATATGACACATCATTGATTTATACATCTTCTCTGATCAATCTTCTTGTACCCAAGGTTTTTCCTTTTGAGTTATCCCCAAATACCACCCTTGGTCCTTTGCATTCCTTGAAGTTGCTCAGAGAGAATTTGTTGCCAGTCATGTGTCTTGAGCAGCCGCTATCAAATGTACCATGGATCTCCGCTACTACCTGGGGACTATACCTGCAAGATGGTCATTCAGGTTTAGGTACCCATACACGTACGGGTCCTAAGGGGTTAGACTTAGAGTCTTTCTTTGCAGTGTCAGTCTCAGTTTTGCTTCTTTCTTTAGAAAGTAGGGATGTATCTATAAAATCCCAATATCTTTAACGAACTTCACTTCCTCTTTCCTTTTTAATGTGTTGTAACCTTATTGTTTGCTGCAACCCATTCTCTTCAGTAGCAACTATGTTCTGCTATCAGCTGGAGCTTTCAGCAATCCGTTCATCTGATGTTACAACAGCTCTTTTGGGCTCATCATCTTCAACATCTAGGACTTCAAGCTTCTTTTCCAGAAAGAGAACTTCTCATTTCACAAATTTTAGATCTCCACTTAATTTTTCTTTGTGGGGCTTATCAATCTCGCTGTATCATATCCCAAGTCTAGCTTCTAGAGTCTTTTGTTGATTTATGAAATCTCTTGATTTCTCAAAAGCTCTACTGAATAGGTTTATAGTGGATTTGAGCTTGATCATTTCAACTTCAAGCTCACTGACTTTGTTTATCAATTTAGCACATTCCTTGCTTTTGCTATCACTCATTTATTCCAAGATTTCCTTCTCATACTTCCATTCTGCAAGCTTGTTGTTCTCTCGTTTCAGCATCTCGTTTTCCTTTTTTAGCACCTCATTCTTAGAGTTAACTTTCTCAAAGTCACTAAGGAGCTGTCTTACAAAGCTATCCATCCTAATATCATCAGACTTAGTATGAGACATGTTTAAAAATTACTTTTTCTTCTGTATCCTCCTCAGTTTGCGCCATTAAGCAGATCATCGCTTCTTCTTCTGAGGTGGATTCATTTGAGTCTTATTTGGATGAGGATTCTTCTTGGACCTCAGTGGTTATGCTTGCTCCTTTAGCTTTTTCTGCTTGTACCAGTAATACTCTCAGCTTTTGTCTTTCGATCTTTGTTTTTTCCTTCCTTTTGGCTCTTCCTCAGACTGATATCTGTGAACATGAGGGCAGTTTCTAGCATAGTGTCCCGGCTTTCTACAGTTGTAGCACGAGTCTCTTGACTCTGTTGTATCCTGGTTTTGCTGTGGCTGCTGCTGCAAGTTCATCCTTCGATAAAAGTTTCCCCCTGACTTGTTGTCTTTCATCATGAACTTAGAGAATTTCTTTAGTAGCAGTGCCATATCGTCCTATACTAATGCAACAAATTCTACTGTAACTGTCGGCTTGGTTGCAGCAGAGTTCTCTTTTGTGTTTCTTACAGCAAGTGCAGTGACTTTACTGTTGTCTTCGTCATGTTCCTTTTTCCTTCTGTTGATGTCAAATTCAAAGTCCTTGAGATCTAAGAATAGATCGAAAGTACTCATAGACTTCAAATCCATAGAGACACGCATTGCAGTGGTTTCGCTATCCCACTCTACTGGCAATGCCCTTAGAACTTTCATGTTCTTTTCTTTTTGTGAGTAGCTCTTTCTCAAAGATTCAAGCTCATTCACGATTCCAGTAAACCTTAGGTCAAGTTGCCCCAAGGTTTCATTATCTTTCATCTCAAATAGCTCGAACTTCTGAATGGCAGTAGAAATCTTGTTGTCTTTTGTGAGCCCTGTTCCTTCACAGATTTGTTCCAGCTTGTCCCATATTTCCTTAGCGGTTTTGCATTTCTTCACCTTGCTGAATGATCCTTTGTTTAAAGTGAGAAGCAACGCGTTATTCGCTATGTTGTCTAAGTTAGATCTTTTCTTGTCTTCAGCAGCACATTCTTGTCTAGGCTTTTTAATACATGCCTGCATCCTGGGTGGCTCGATCTGAGCTACTTCACCTCCATCATTATCCTTGTCTTTTTCGCCTTCCTTTTCCATAGTTTCTTCTCTCATTTCTCTGGCAAACACCGGGTTTGGCTTTGTAATGGTGGGAGGCCCTTTCATGATAATGTACCATATCTCATCATGTATCGCCGATAAGTGTGTCTGCATCCTTATCTTCCAATCATCATAATCCTCAATAGTAAACATACACAACTTAGTATGCAGAGAATCCATAATAAATAAAGCAGATAACAACACTTAGACACAAAGCAAAGAAATGGTCTCAGGTAGATCAGGGTAGGCAACCAGACGAGTTGGTTTTTAACCCAACCCACTCTGATACCACTTGTTGGTCCCAAGTGGTTACAGAGGTTCGAGGGGCGGGGGGGTTAATGAACATCTCTCTTTTTCACATTTTTTCTCTATTCGCTGCAAGCTGCTGTAAGCTATAGCTGCTTGCAGCTGTTTGGCAGTTTAGTGTCTTGCTTACAGCAAAGTTGTTGTTGCAGCTTCACACTCAGAGTTTTGGAGCACAGCGAAATTGTTCAAGAATAGAGAGTTCAGGAGATAAATTTTAACACTTTTAACTATAAAGTTAATATCCAAATTCACAATTGATCACATAATAATAAAGCCATAGATATGCATGCAGCAAATATAAGATATGTATGTTGAAAGCAGTAAATGAACACAAGGCTTTATAGAGGTTCGAAGGTGGTGTAACCCTTCTACATCCTCACTTCTCCTTCACAAGAAGGATATCCACTAGAGTATTTAGATTTACAGGACTCAATCCAACTAAAGTCAACTCTAAGGACTCACACGCCTACTAAGTTTTCTACTCCCTCTTAATGTTTCAGCAAACAGACAGGATCCACACAGGATGTTGTCCTTCACAAGACCAATACACACAGCAAGGATTCTTCCCTCTCAACTGTGGACACCAAACTAAAACAACTTACACATACAGTAATATAAATTATTGAAAACAAGTTCTTCAATTGTGGTGAAGTTAGAACACTCCTAGTATCTTCAATGGTGGAATGCTCTGCTTCGGGTTGAGTGAGGGACTTAAAGTGTTGGATAATCTATTAAGCTTTTTTGATCGCTGAATGCAGAAGTTCAATGCACAATTCAAAATTTCAGTCCTCTATTCCTTCAGCCTCACTCATTTCTTTTATAGTTGCTGGAATGCACCAGTTGAAGTGTGCACATTCCACGCGTCTTCATTTTAGCTCCTCTTTTCTGCTGCTGCATCCTGATCGTTGATCCATTCACGCTCAAGTATATTCTTGTTTGATTTGATCTGGATGGCCAACATTATTCCTTCTTAATCCTCATTGATCTTCAAGGTACACCCAATTAATGTGCTCCTGAAAAAGGTAGAGACATGCTCCTCTTTAAGCTCCAGCGACATTAATTACGACCGTCCTTCTGTTGCAGGTTTCAGGCAGTTGCTCAGGCCAGGTGGCAGCTCTTCATACGCTGCTCGTCATGGAATTTGTCCTTTATGCTTCGGCTTGTCGAGCACTACATCTTCAACTGAAGTTGATGTTTCCTTGTATCAGCAGAAACATGCAATGGATGTTGAGTTTCTCGATGTTGATTCTACTTGTCATGTCTCTCTTCAGTTGCTGTAACTTATTGGTAATTGTTGCATCTAGACTCACTACATCAGTAGGTTGCAGCTTCCAGCTTGCAGCATGCAGCAAAACTTTTCTCTTGAAGCTCTTCTAAGTATGGCTCGATGTATACAGACTTCTTTTTCTCCATCTTGCGTACAACTTGTAGCACTCTAGGTTTCAGTGGAAGACTTCAAGGTAGAATTTTGCTACTTATTGAAATAAAACATACAATGGGAAATATAAGCAATTAAAGATAGTAAGGTTACATCAGGTTTTGTCTCATCAAAATCTATGAATGTTTCTTCTTACAATATTTCATTTATTTTTGTACCTAAAAATGAAAATATTGGAGATATATCGTTACAGTCGGTTTTTGTTTCGGTCACGTCAGAAAACGAAAATTATTGGGATATTTTCATCCTTGAGTAAGAGTGAAAATTGAGGGCATCAGTTGCATGGTGCAACTGGGAACGAGTTGTTTTCGATTCGAATCCACATTGAAATTAATTTTATTTGTTTTTTAATTCATACGATAACTTTTATGATAAATTAGTATCATTCTTTTGTTATATTAATATCATTTTTATGTATAAATATCATAATTTTTATGTGATATTACTTTTATTTTCTATCAGATATCCATATATTTGAAAGTTCATGTACCTTTACTTCAATATTGTCATACTTTCTTATTTTATGTAATACTTTAACTTTAAAAAAATAAATCAATTTTGATACAATTTGATCATATATTTATGCGATATTATTCATACTTTTATGTACTATTGTTGTACTTTTATATCAATATAAAGGTTATGTTATTATAACATAAATGTTTAAAAGGTATTATGTTGGTCCCAAGTGGTGCAGAGGTTCAGAAGGGAGTGAATGAACATCTATGTTTTTTCGATTTAAAACTCTATCAAATAGTTCCGCTTCAAGTTATCAATACTTGTAGCAAACTCGTTCTATAGTGTATTCTGCTTGCAACAATGATCAAATGCAACAACAAAACACTTTGAGTTTATGCACAACGAAATTGGTGGTGATAGAGTTTCAACAAATAAAATAACATTTTAACTAGAGAGTAAAAAACTCAAACAAACAAGATGTAAGAAGAACCGTCAATATATTTTGATGAGACAAAACCCGTTGTAACTTATTATGTTCTTACTGATTATTTTCCCACTTAGTTTTTAGATTCAATAAGTAGCAAAGGTCTGTCTGAAGGCTTCCACCGAATTTCAAAGTTGCAAGCTGCATGCAACATGGTTTGAAGAAGTCTGCATACAACGAGCTAATCTTGGAAGAGCTGAAGGAGAACAATTTTGCTGCATGCTGCACGACTAGACATTGCAAGCATTGGATGCAATAAGTCTGGTTCCAGCAATACAGAAGAAGTTGCAGGAACTGAAGTGAGACATGTCCAGCGGGATCAACCTCGAAGGATTCAACACCCGCTGCATGTTCTCTGTTGATACGAGGAAACATCAACTTTAGTTGAAGGTGCAATACGCGACAGACTGAAGCATGAAGGATAAATACAAGGATGAAGAGCGAATAAAGAGCTACCACCTGGCCTGAGCAAGCGCCTACAACCTGCAACGAGATGGACAACCATAATTAATGGCCCTGATACACAAGGAGGAGTTTATCTCTTACTTTTTCAGGTGCACATTAAATTGGGTGTTCCTTGAAGATCATGAAGATCATGGAAGAGGAATGTTGAGCGTCAAGATCGAATCAAGAAGGAATATACGTGAGCGTGAATGGATCAACAGTCAGGATGCAACAACATAAGAAATCGGCTTAAATGAATACGCGTGGAATGTGCACCCTTCAACTGGCACATTCCAGCAACTATGAAAGGAAAGAGTGAGGCTGAGAAGAAAGAGGACTGAAAATTTGAAAATCCCACTCTAAACTTCCAATCTTACAATGACTATATAGCTTAAAGAAATATCCAACTCTTTTCAATCCCTCACTCAACCCGAAGCAAAAAACATTCCACCATTGAAGATTCTGAGTGTTTTTGTTTCACCACAGTTGATGATTTGTATAAACCTTTTATTTGTTGTGTGTACAGGTTGTTTTATTTAGGTGTCCACAGTTTATAGGAATTAAATCCTTGTTGTGTGTTTTGGTCTAGTTGAAGACAACATCCTGTGTGGATCCTGTCTAATTGCTGAAACCTAAGAAGGGAGTAAGAACTTAAGTAGGCTAGTGTAGAATTCTTAGAGTGTGTTTACTATGAGAAGAATCCTGTAAATCTAAAGCTCTAGTGGATATCCTCCTTGTAAAGGAGAAGAGAGGATGTAGAAGGCTTACACCACCTTCGAACCTCTATAAACCTTTGTTTTTATTTTATTGCTTTCAGCATACATCTCTCATTATCTTGCTACATGCATTCATATGGCTTATCTATGCATACTCTTTAATTTGTCAATTAATGTAAATAGTTAAAAGACTTGTTTTATTTACTGAACTCTCTTTCAAACAATATTTCCGCTGTGCAAAACTCTGAATGTGTTAGGCTGTAGCAACAAGTTTGCTGCAATCAGAACACTTAACTGATAACTTGCTACAAGCAGCCATATCTTACAGTAGTTGCAGCGAAAGAGATGTAAAAAATGAAAAAAGATAGAGGTTCATTCACCCCCCCTGAACCTCTGTAACCACTTGGGACCAACAAGTGGTATTAGAGCGGGTTGGATTAAAAACCAACTCGTCTGTTTGCCTACCCAAATCCACCCTTAACCATATCGTTGTTTTTGTGTTTAAGTGTTTTACCGCTTTCTTTCATCATGGATTCTATGCATGCAATGTTACCTATGTTTACTATTGATGATTATGATGACTGGAAAATAAGAATGCTTGCACATCTATCAGTCATGCTAGATGAAATGTGGTACGTGATCATGGAAGGACCTCCCACCATTACTAAGCCAAACCCGGTGTTTGCTAGAGAAATGAGACAAGAGACCGCTGAAAAAGATAAGGATGATGATGAAGACGAAGTTGCTGAAATGGAGCCACCCAGGATGCAGTCATACATAGAGAAGCCTGGACAATAATGGACTGTGGAGGATAGGAAAAGATCCAACCTGGATAACATTGCAAAGAATGCTATGTTTCTTACCTTGGACAAATAAACCTTCAGCAAGGTGAAAATGTGCAAAACAGCTAAAGAAATATGGGATAATCTGGAGTAGATTTGTGAAGGAACTGAGCTAACCAAATATAACAAGATCTCTACTGCCACTCAGAAGTTTGAACTATTTGAATTGAAGGTAAACGAAACCTTAGAGCAACTTAACCTGAGATTTACAGGAATAGTGAATGAGCTTGAGTCCCTGGGAAAAAGCTACTCACAAAAAGAAAAGAACATGAAAGTTCTTAGGGCGCTGCTAGTAGAGTGGGACAGCAAAACCACTACTATGCGTGTCTTCATGGATTTGAAATCAATGAGTACGTTCGATCTTTTCTCAGATCTCAAGGCGTTTGAATTTGATATCAACAGGAGGAAAAAAGAACATGAGGAAGGTAGCAGCAAAGTCATTGCCCTTGCTACAAGAAGCTCAAAGGAGAACACTGCTGTAACCAAGCCAGTAGTTACAACAAAATTTGCTGTAGTTCTAAAAGATGACATGGCGCTATTTCTAAAGAAATTCTCAAAGTTTATGGGAAAAGGAAACAAGTCAGGGGGAAACTTTCCTCGAAGGACAAACCTGCAGCATCCACCACAGCAACAAGGACAACAATCCAAGGATACAGCAGAGTCAAGAGACTTGTGCTACAATTGTAGAAAACCTGAACACTATGCACGAAACTGCCCTCACCCTGTTGTCCACAAATATCCACCTGAGGTTAGAGCAAAGAGAAAAGAAAGAACGAAGATAGAAAGACATAAATTGAGAGCACTGTTAATAGAAACTGAGAAGGCTAAAGGAGCAAGCACATCCACTGAAGTTCAAGAGGAATCCTTATCTGAATCAGACTCAAATGAATCCACCTCAGAGGACGAAGCAATGATCTGCCTGATGGTGCAAACCGAGGAGGATGCAGAAGAAAATGTACAGTCGTCAGGAAGCAGCTGAAACCCATGGTACATTGATGGCGGTTGCTCAAGACACATGACTGGCGACAAATTTTCTCTGAGTAACTTAAAAGAATGCAAAGGACCAAGAGTGGTGTTTGGGGATAACTCAAATGGAAACACCTTAGGTACTGGAAGATTAATCAGAGGAGGTGTACAAATTAATGATGTCATATGTGAAAGGTTTGAAGTATAACTTGCTGAGCATTAGTCAATTTTGTGACAAAGGGCATATGGTGGAGTTTTTCCAATAACAGTGCCTAATCAAATATACAGCAAGAAAAAAAGTTAAGCTTCCAGGAATAAGGAAATGGAATGTATATCTTGTGGACTGGAAACAATGCCAACATGTTTTATTACTAAAGGCTCACCAAAAGAAAACTGGTTATGACACACGAGGATGAGTCATCTGAACTTCAAAACGATCAACAAGCTGGCCAGGAAAGGACTTGTGAGAGGATTACCTGACATTGCATACAAAAAGGAAAGATATATGGAGCATGTCAAAAGGGAAAGCAGATCAAGGTATCATTCAAGGAAAAGATACAACTATCATCATTCAAAATCTTGGATCTGCTGCACATGGATCTCTTTGGCCCCATTGATACTACAAGTCTGAGCAGGAAGAAATATTACCTTGTAATCATTGATGATTACTCAAGGTTTTCCTGGACAATCATCTTAGCTAAGAAGTCAGAGACGCAATCAAAGCTGTCGGAGTTCATGAAAAATATTCAGAATGAGAAGAACTCAAACATAGTAAAAATCAGGACTGACAGAGGCACTGAGTTTACTAATAATTCATCAAAAAGTACTGCATAGAGAAGATGATTCAGCATGAATACTCAGCTGCAAGAACCCCTCAGCAAAATGGTGTAACTGAAAGAAAGAACAGAACCCTTCAGGAAGCTGCCAGGACTATGCTTGCAGAAGCTGTAATGCCTAAAAGATTTTGGGCTGAAGCTACTAATACTACATGCTACACGTAAAATCGATGCTTAATCAACAAATAACAAGACAAGACTCCTTATGAGATTTGGTATGGATATCCTCCAAGTGTAGCATACTTTCACATCTTCTGATGCAGATGCTATGTCTTGAACAATGGGAAAGAACACCTTAAAGCATTTGATGCTAAGGCTGATAAAGTTGTATTCCTTGGATACTCTTCCATGTGCAAAGCTTTTCGAGTCTTTAACAAAAGAACTCTCATGGTGGAAGAGTCTGTACACGTGGTCTTCGATGAACCACACTGTAATGCAGCTGAACTAGAAGATCTGAAGGAGGAATCTGAAGGAATCATGCCTAAGAACTAAGTTTCATATTCTCTGAAAGGTTTGACAAAGAAAGGAACTTGGATGCATCAACTTCAGATACTGCAAGACGGGTTACAACAAACTAAGATGTTGCAATACAACATACAGAGGAACAACATACAGAAGAACAGGATGCAGAACCCCTCGAAGAAGGAGACACTACAACACTGCAACCTGGAGATGTTGAGGAAAGACAGGAGTATACAGATCCATATAGAACATGGCTAAGGTATCACCTGAAAGATCTCATCATTGGTGATCCAAAAGTTGGTATAAGAACAAAAGGAACAATTTCTCATGAAGTACTGTTTGCATGCTTCATTTCATAAATTGAACCTAAAACTATAGAAGAAGAACTTGAAGACATCAACTGGATTGAAGAAATGCAGGAAGAACTAAACAGGTTCTAAAGAAATCAAGTGTGGAAGCTTGTACCCAGACCATCACATCAAGAGGTCATCAGAACGAAGTGGGTATTAACAAGCTGGATGAATCTGGATTAGTTGTGAGAAACAAAGCTAGGCTGGTTGCTAAGGGGTATTGTCAAGAAGAAGGAATTGATTTTGATGAGACATTTACCCCGGTTGCACGACTTGAAGCTATAAGAATCTTCCTCGCATATGCTTCTCATATGAATTTTAGTGTAAAACAAATGGATGCTGGAATTTTTATCAACCAAGCTAAGTACACAAAAGAGCTGATCAGGAAGTTTGGTATGGAAGAAGAAGCTGTTGTAGGCATACCCATGAGCTCATCCATGAGTCTGGATAAAGATGAAGTTGGGAAGGATGTTGATGTTACAAAGTATTGAAGGATCATTGGATCTCTCGTATATCTTATAGCAAGTAGGCCAGACATCATGTTTACAGTGGGAATTTGAGCAAGATTTCAATCTTGCCCCAAAGAATCCCATCTCACTGCAACTAAAAGGATTATCAAATATCTTAAAGGGACTCAAAATGTTGGTCTATGGTATCTTAAAGAAGGAGGATTCAGCTTGTAAGGATACTCAGATTCTGACTTTGCAAGTTGCAGAGTGGACACGAAAAGTATAAGTGGAACTTGCCAATTCTTGGATAATAGGCTTGTCTGTTGGTTCTACAGAAAGCAAACCTCCATTGCTACATCCACTACAGAAACTGAGTATGTTGCTGCAGGAAGCTGTTGTGCTCAAATCCTATGGATACAACAACAACTCAGAGACTATGACATTGAAGAAAAAGAAACTCCAATCATGTGTGATAACACAAGTGCCATAACAATAACTTATAATCCTGTTTTCCACTCAAGAACGAATCATATTGATATCAGACATCACTTCATCAGAGATTATGTTGAAAAAAATGATCTTGTTCTTGAAAAGATTCACACAGATCTACAGTTGGCTGATATCTTCACCAAACCTCTTAATGAAACAAGGTTTTCAACTCTAAGGAATGAGCTAGGGATCATAAAGCTGCAATGAAGGATGCAGGGAAGAGATTACAGCGAAATGAATGCTGTAAGATAAGGAAGGATACAGAGAGAGAGCTTGCAGTAACGTGTTCAGTGACAAGTTATAGCAAGAAGAGGCGTTGGAGTAAAAGGAATACTGCTTACAGCGAATACCAAGATGCAAGGATGCAGTTACAAAAAGAAGCGCACATACTAAGGGGGAACTATGCTACATACAACAAGGAGGTTCTGCTCAGGTTACAACATTTACATGCATGCAACACATGTTTGCACATTAATACCTGAAGTAGCGCATTAAATGCTTAGTGCTCAGAGGAATCAATTTTTGGTGTTTAATGTTGAAACCTCGGATAAAATAATAGTCATGATTAAGAGCGGCAAATATGCACTTTTGCATTTAATGCGAAAATACTTTTGTGTCAGTAATTGCGGGCGCACGCGTAAGCAACTGTTCAACTTACCCCTTATTTATGAAAATGTCACTCCGTATTTTTGAATGGATTGCTGGATGAACGACACATCAACAAAATAAAATGATTTTAGCCCTTGATCGTTCAAATT
Organism: Scutellaria baicalensis; assembly: GCA_005771605.1. Lineage (NCBI taxonomy): Eukaryota > Viridiplantae > Streptophyta > Magnoliopsida > Lamiales > Lamiaceae > Scutellaria > Scutellaria baicalensis. Next base: position 16,707,597 of record CM016722.1, on the reverse strand, counting down.
CTGGGAAGTTTCCAACAAAACCGACTTTCTCATTTTTTAAAGATCATTCTTACTCAAACACTCAAACTTATCCTCTCTCTCTCTCTCTCTCTCTGTCTGCAAAAACCTCTGAAACCATAAAAACACTTGAACATCTTTTCTTTATGGCCCTCCTTGTGAAGAACATCGTTGTTGTTGAAGGAAGGCTTATTAATCTGGTAGGGTTGAAGCAGAACCCGGAGTTTGATGTGGAATGCATTGAAAGGATCTTCAAGAAGCTACAAGACACAAATATTGTAGGCTTTGTGCAGGACCATGGATGCGGCTACTCCGATGCATCTGTGAAGAACTTCTACTCCACTGCCCGAACGAGTGAATCCGGCAGATACATTGTATTCTCCGTGAAGGGAAAAGAGTATGAGGTTTCCATCGAAACCATTGGCAAAGCCTTCCATATCAGTGCTGAAGCTATGAGAGTGAAGGCTTTGACGCAGTTTGGAGAGGACAACACCAAAAAGATGTGGGAACTCTTCACCGGTGAAGTGAATGGTGAAGTTAGAAAGAGCACTCTTAAGAAGCTTTCAAGTGGAGTACTCGTTGTTGCATGACATTTGCGCCTACATCATTGAGGACAGATTGTGGTGCTAAGACAAGTGCATCGACCTCCGGATTATGATGATGTCGGCGATCATGACCTGTGAATCTGTCAACTGGACACTACAACAAAAAAGGTCAAAGACAACACCACAACGACAACATTTTTAAGCATAAACCGTTGTGGTTTTGAAATTTACAACACTTTTTGCTTAAAGTGTTGAGAAAGATTTTTTTTTTACTCAAAGACATCACTTTAACAACAATTTTACGAAAGTGTTGTCTTTGGGCGTATTTTTTTGTGCTAATGACAACACTTTTAGAGAAGTGATGTCTTTGGGCGTGTTTTTTTCTACCAACGACAACACTTTTAGAAAAGTGTTGTCTTTGGGCGTATTTTTTTATGCCAATGACAACACTTTTAGAGAAGTGTTGTCTTTGGGCATATTTTTTTCTGCCAATGACAACACTTTTAGAGAAGTGTTGTCTTTGGGCGTATTTTTTTTTGCCAATGACAACACTTTTAGAGAAGTGTTGTCTTTGGGCGTATTTTTTTCTGCCAATGACAACACTTTTAGAGAAGTGTTGTCTTTGGGCGTGTTTTTTTCTGTCAATGACAACAATTTTAGAGAAGTGTTGTGTTTGAGCTCCATTTCTTATATAATAACAACATTTCTTACAAGTGTTGTCTTTAAGCATACTCTTTTTATTATGGAAACACTTGAAAAGTGTTATCTTTTAATTATAAGTAATCATTTTTGAAATGTGGTAAATTGATATACAAATGATGTCTTACATTTTCCAAAATAACTGTTAATATTTAATAATTATGATTATATATTAATAATGTTAATATATAATTTTATCGTTATTTTTTTATATTATTATTTTGATTACTACTTTAACTTTGCTTTATTTTTAAATTCTTAAGAAATTAATTTTGTATAATGAAATTAATTTATATTGAAATTGATGTCACACCTGTTCAAATATTTATTAATAATTAAGTATTATAATTATATTTGAGGAATATACTAATATTTATTGTTATTTTGTTATTATTATTATAATGATTAAAATTTCCTTATCTTTTTCATCTTTGGTTTATCAAATACTGATGATGTTGCTGAATCTTAACTTAAAATTGGTGAGATCTTTTTTTATTGATATTATTTAATTATTGATATTGAGAGTAAATTATTGTTTATTCATATTTATTCTTTTGAATGGTGATAGGTTGATGTACTAATTTTTGGTGGATAATATAATTCATTATGAGACGAACCTTTTATAAAAGCAAACGAGTCAGTCAAACTCCGCGTGGAAAAAATAAGAAAATTGGAGGTCTATCTTTTTCACTTTATATATATATATATATATATATATATTAGATAATAAATAAATCAATGTACATCTTTGGTCTAGTGGTACTTGAGTTCCTTTCATATATGTGGACAAGGGTTCAACTCCTAGTGGTGGCGGACAAGGGTTCAAATCCCAGTGGTGGCGGGTTCAAATCCCAGTAGTGGCGAACAAGGGTTCAAATCAAATCCCAGTGTTGAGAATAACAACACTTCCAAAGTGTTGTGAATTATTTTATACGACGAGAATAACAACACTTCCAAAGTGTTTTTCTATGTAAAAGATAACATTTGGCATATATCAACAACACTTTCAAAGTGTTGTCTATGAGTAATCAACAACACTTTTGAAGTGTTGTCTTTGGGCGCCCCTCTTCGACAACAGTGACATAGACTACATTCTTATACCCAGAACAACAACACTTTAGAATTGTTGTCTTTAAGTGTTTTTGGTGTAGTGGGAGTATGTTCATTCTTCGGAGGATTTGGAAAGAAGCTTCAAATGCCACTCCTCGAAGAAGCTATGAGATTTACATCTGCATGATTTTGAACTACTTGGATATCGCACTGTAAGATTCGGTTCCCATTACTGCTGGTAAGTTCCTCGGTGAACCCAAGAAGTGGAAGAAGGTGCAACCCAAGGAAAAACCAGCCAGCACCCTCTCTGTAGAGAAACCAAAGAAAAAGGAGGAAGATACTGCAGAGGGAGGATCGAGAAATGAGAGAGCTCCTGCAAAGGTGGCCGCCAAGAAAAAGAAGGAGAAGGTCGCTAAGCCTTTGCAGAAGGTGGAGCTAAGGAAGGCTGCTGCAGGAGAGGAGGTTGGAGCAAGAAGGATCGATACAGCGAAGGAGGTTGCACCAAGTGAATCTGCTCTGTTGTTGTTGATACTGCTGTTGCTGCTGATGTTGGTGTTGATGTTGAGACAGCGGATGCGGCAGCTGAAGAGGAAGTGATGCTGGTTGCAGTAAGGACACCCAAGAAGAGCCGAGACAAGCTGAGAGCTTCAAAGCCTGCCAGGGCAGTTAATCTTGCTGCACCCATAGACTACAGCAGCGCATCTATTGCATCTAAGGAAGGAGATCACACCATGGAGATGGAGAGTGTTAATCAAATACAAGTTGCCAACCCAATGGAGGAGAGGGAAGCAACGGGGAATGAAGTAGAAGAAGATACTCCCATCATAGTTGCAGATGATGGTGAGAAGACAGAGGAACCCACCGGGGAAGGTGTTGTGGGTTCAACAGATGCCCCGGAAGTTGCAGCAGGAGCAGCTGAACTTCCATCTACTTCAGCAAAGAAGACAAAGAAGAGAGTTCTTCGGAAGAAGGATGGGCCCTGGAAGAGGATATAAGAGGCTGATCCAGAGGCTGCTGAAGAAGAAGTCGGGCAAGAATGAGAGAGCCACGATCCTCTCCTTACATCAAAAGGAGAAGGAGGCAAAGAATATTAGGGAGGGGCTGGTGAAGGACCTTTTCAAGTTATCCTTCAAGATTTTTTATGAGCAAAATATGACCAGCCTCCCTATCTTGAAGGAGATGCGAATGCATGAGAGTTGGATGCTGCAGAACTAGGAGGATTAGACCATGATGGAAGAATCTCTCATGCTGTGGGTTGGAACTCGGGATGTCAAGATGCTGCTTGACTATATCCTTCCTACAGACGCACAAGAAGGGATTGCTGCAACCAAGGCTTACTTTTCCACAATCATGGTGAGGAAGGGGCACAAGCAATCCAAGCCTAAAGAGGCCGATGAAACAACAGAGAATGTCCTTATGGCTGTTGTAGAGACAAAATTTCTATGGGTGAGGCGATTCCAAAGGATGCAGCACTCAAGGTCGGCAGATGATAGTGATGCGCTGCAGCTGCACGAATCCTTGGAACTCAGCCATGAAGGAAGGAGAACTGAGACCTCTGTCAAGTCACTGCAACTTGACGATTCCATGATGAAAGTTGGGAGTTCTCCAACCTTCGATACAATGATGAGTAGTCTACCTCCGATTGTGACGCTAGAGTAGATCAGCGAGGAGAAGGAGCAGGTGGCTACGAGGATTCACCAAAGTATTAGGGAGATGTTGCACAAGACAAGGAGCCATCAACCATCATTAGGTCTGTACTGGCAGGTCTTCCCGATGCTAAAGTCGACAATGATGTAACGACGGAGATAGTTACGGAGACAGGTCCCCCAGTACTTGTAGAAATTACAGTACTGTCTGCTGCAGGATTACTCGATGCAGCAGAGTCACCTGATGCATTAAAGGACAAAGAGGTTGAGCAGGCACCTTCTCTGGGTGATGCTGCAAGACACCAGTCCAATGATGATACTGATCAGGAGAGCATTAAAGATCAACGATGCAAGTAAGAAGAGAAGGAGCTAGCAGCTACAAAAGAACAGGTGGAGCTGCTGCAAGTAGAACTGCAGGGAACATTGTATCCAAGGAGTCTGGGAGAAAGGATGCAGCTGGTTTTTCAGGGAGCAGGAAGAGAATCCGGAACAGCTGAAGCAAAGGAGACTCACCATCTTAAAAAAGGCATAAGATTTCTAAAAGAGCCTTGCTGAAGATGGAAGATGAGAAATTCTATGCTACAAGGAAGGCAAAAGTTGAGAAGAAGGTGGAGGAGGAATGGTGGATCAGCAAACTTGGCATTGTGGGTGAGGAAAAATCTTAAGCAATGCAGCAGGTGGATGCAGCGCTGCAGAAGTTTCCGCCACAAGAGGTTCAAAGGATGGATTAGTTCAACAAGTCTCCCCAAGTCTCAGTATTGCTCGATCTCAAGCCAACAAAGGATATCAACCTTTGGAATCTGGATCTCTTTGCAAAAATGACGCTAGATAAAAGCAAGAATCCTACCTTTGAGCAGATCAAGCTGTACAAGATCTCAAGATTTTTGAGATACTTTAAATTAATCTGCAAAAGGGACTTTTTCCAGGGATATCCTAATTGTTCAGCACCAATGGTAGATTATGAGCAACTGCTCAGGACTGGAAAGCTGCCGCTGCAACAACAACCGTTGGATGAGGTAAAGAAAGAAAAACAAATACCCTTTTGGGAGGACTTCTGGCTGCGATTGATAGATGATCCAAGAATGAAGGCGCAATTCGAGAAGACCTACCAAAAGTCAATATCGAATTGGTGGAAGAAGACGCTGAAGTTTGAAGAGAAAAATAAAGAGCCTGCTCCAACTTAAAGAAGTCTAAAACTCACAAGACAAAAGCAGCAGCTCCACCCCTTTATGTATCTTTAATTTTATGTACTGTATTTTCTTTTTAACACAATAAGTGTTCATATCTTCATAACACAATTTCTTTGTTTCTTTTTTGATGCCTTTTAGGTTCAGTTCTGATACAAGGAAACTAAGAAAATAAAAATAAAAAAAAAGAAAAGGGAGCAAAAACAGAAGACTCCAAGAAAATCAAAAAAATAATTGAAAAGGGAGCAAAAACAGAAGACTCCAAGAAAATTAAAAAACAAGTAAATGAAGCAAAAACAAAAGACTCTAAGAAAATAAAAAAATATAGAAAAGGGAGTAAAAACAGAAGACGTTGAAGTTTGAAGAGATAAATAAAGAGTCTGCTGCAACTTAAAGAAGTCTAAAACTCACAAGACAAAAGCAGCAGCTCCACCCCTTTATGTATCTTTAATTGTATGCATTGTATTTTCTTTTTAACACAATAAGTGTTCATATCTTCAGAACACAGTTTCTTTGTTTCTTTTTTGATGCCTTTTAGATTCAGTTCTGATATAAGGAAACTAAGAAAATAAAAATAAAAATAAAAAAGGGAGCAAAAACAGAAGACTCCAAGAAAATCAAAAAAATAATTGAAAAGGGAGCAAAAACAGAAGACTCCAAGAAAATTAAAAAACAAGTAAATGGAGCAAAAACAAAAGACTCCAAGAAAATAAAAAAAATATGGAAAAGGGAATAAAAACAGAAGACTCCAAGAAAATAAAAAAAAATAGAAAAGGGAGTAAAAACAGAAGTCTCCATGAAAATCAAAAAAAAAAAAAAAAAGAAAAATAAGCAAAAAAAAAAACACAGAAGTCTCATTTTACTTTGAGTGGGACTAAAGACCACATTAATTTCTAAGGGCACCACACTCATTAGTAAAATTTATTATGTGTTAGTGAAATGAGTGTGGTGCCCTTAAAAATTAGTATGGTGCCCTTAGTCCTACCCTTTACTTTACCTAAGGGAAAAACTTTCTAAGTATGTTATAACAATTTTTCAAAGGTTTTGTTATCATAAAAAATGGGGAAATTGTAAGAAGAACCCTCGATATATTTTGATGAGACAAAACCCGTTGTAACCTACTATGTTCTTACTGATTATTTTCCCACTTAGTTTTTAGATTCAATAAGTAGTAAAGGTCTGCCTGAAGGCTTCCATCGTATTTCAAAGCTGCAAGCTGCATACAACATGGTTTGAAGAAGTCTACATACAACGAGCTAATCTTGGAAGAGCTGAAAGAGAACAACTTCGCTGCATGTTGCATGACTAGACACTGCAAGCTCTGGATGTATAAGTCTGGTTGCAGCAATACAGAAGAAGTTACAGCAACTGAAGTGAGACATGTCCAGTGGGATCAACCTTAAAGGATTCAACACCCGCTGCATGTTCTCTATTGATACGAGGAAACATCAACTTTAGTTGAAGGTGCAGTGCGCGACAGGTTGAAGCATAAAGGACAAATACAAGGACGGCGAGCGAATGAAGAGCTGCCACCTGGCCTGAGCAAGCGCCTGCAACCTGCAACAAGAAGGACAACCGCAATTAATGGCCCTAATACATAAGGAGGAGTTTGTCACCTACTTTTTCAGGTGCGCATTAAATTGGGTACCTTGAAGATCATGGAAGAGGAATGCTGAGCGTCCAGATCGAATCAAGAAGGAATATGCTTGAGCGTGAATGGATCAATGGTTAGGATTCAGCAGAAGAAGAAATGGGCTTAAATGAAGACGCGTGGAATGTGCACCCTTTAACTTGGTGCATTCCAGCAACTATAAAAGGAAGGAGTGAGGCTGAGAAGAAAGAGGATTGAAAATTTGAAAATCGCACTCTAAACTTCCAAGCCTACAGCGATTATAGAGCATAACAAAATATCAAACTCTTTTCAGTCCCTCACTCAACCTGAAGCAAAAACATTCTACCATTGAAGATTTTGAGTGGTTTTGTTTCACCACAGTTGAATATTTGTACAAACCTTTTATATGTTGTGTGTGTAGGTTGTTTTATTTAGGTGTCCATAGTTGATAGGAATTAAATCCTTGTTGTGTGTTTTGGTCTTGTTGAAGACAACATCCTGTGTGGATCCTGTCTAGTTGCTGAAACCTAAGAAGGGAGTAAGAACTTTAGTAGGCTAGTGTAGAATTCTTAGAGTGTGTTTAATATGAGAAGAATTTTTTAAATCTAAAGCTCTAGTGGATATCCTCCTTGTGAAGGAGAAAAGAGGATGTAAAAGGCTTACACCACCTTCGAACCTCTATAAACCTTTATGTTTATTTTACCGCTTTCAGCATACATCTCTCATTATCTTGCTGCATGCATTCATATGGCTTAGCTAGGCATACTCTCTAACTTGTCAATTAACTTAAATAGTTAAAAGACTTGTTTTATTTGTTGAACTCTCTTTCAAACAATATTTCTGCTGTGCAAAACTCTGAAAGTGTTAGTCTGTAGCAACAAGTTTGCTGCAAGCAGAACACTTAACTGACAACTTACAGCAAGCAATGATAGCTTACGGCAGGTTGCAGCGAAAGAGAGGTAAAAAACAAAAAATGATAGAGGTTCATTCACCTCCCCTGAACCTTTGTAACCACTTGGGACCAACACAACATACAACAAAAGATATAAAAATAAGAAAGTTGTAAATGCACAAGGGTTTATAGAGGTTCGAATGTGGTGTAAACCTTCTACATTCTCTCTTCTCCTACACAAGGAGGAAATATCTTCAGCTCCTATTTCTTCAGCCTCTCTTTTGCCTGTTGTGTAGTTCTACTGCATTCTGTCTCTCCTTAGATGCAGTGCCCCTTGCTGTCTTGCTTGCAGCAGTGCCGACACCACCAACTCCTTCACCGTATCCGTCCCTTCTCCTCTGCGGTAGAAGTGGGCTAGATCTTCTCCTTCTTTTGATGATGGGAATCTCGTCCTCTTCATCCTCCTCCTCTGTTGCATCATTCTACTTTTGTGCAGCAGCTACAACTTGCAGAATCCTTTCTACTTCGGTCTGCTCGCCCTTCCTAGCAACAGTTACTTGCAACAACTTTTTTCCTCAACTTCTTTATTTCCCCTTTTTGGCATTATCAGTGTCCTTCCAGGATGCTGCTTGGTGGCCTCGACTCTGCTTTGCTTTTGCTGTTGGTTTTCGTATAAACCACGCAGCATGTCGCGCATCTCCCCAATGACCAGTTTGATGTTTTTCAATCTATCGTCGATACTATGCACTTTCTTCCATTATTTGGACACATCACTTTGTATAGAGGACAAAGTGGTTCCATGTGTAGTGAGAGTGTCAGACATAGATTTCATCGACTCTTTCGTCTCTTCTTGAAAAGACCCAACAACAACATCAATTTTCTTTCTCATCATATGCTAGTCCATTCATCATTCAGCTGATAGGCTAGAGACTTCAGGATTTCTTCCAGCCTTTCCACCATCTTCTCCAACCCTTTTGAATAGGCACTCGAAGTATCTTGTATGGTGGATGCAAGAGACACTTTGTGCTCATTGACAGCTTTGGTTAGGAGATAGATGACATGCAACTCTTGAAGGTCTAGTCGTTGATTGCAGCAAGTCCGAAACTTGCAACAACATCTTGTATTCGAGCAGTGAAAGATATAACTACTTGCTACAAGTCCTGGGTGTTTCTCATATGCTGTAATGACTGCTGAATCGATGCTCCCAACTCTTAGACAACAGCGGCCTCCATCAAGGTTTTATCCTTGTTCAACAACTCCTCCAATCTTTCATCTGCACGGCCAGAAATAGGGTTAGTGTCAACAACTATCTCGTCCTCTAGCTATTCCACGAACTCATCCAATTCATCGGATGCAACTTCGATCTGTTCTTCAGATTCCTCTAGCTGCACCCTTCCTTCGGCTTCTGTTGTTTAAGCCTCAACCTTTTCTCTAGATTCCACTATCTACACATACTTCTTTTCCTATTGAGCAGCTGCAGAATCAACCCCTTGCTCAGGTTCCTCTTGCTGCACTGTCTTCTCCATGCTGCTTGCAGTGAGCATCATCTCAACAGTCAGCTCACTTCTTTCAGTAGCCTCTACAGCAAGTACAATCTCAACTGCCGATTTGCTGCCTTCATTGGCATCCTTGCATCCTGCAGCGTCTCCACATCTTGCAGCTTCTTCACTTCCAACAAATTTTCCTCTTACTGGTGCAACTTCAACCTCCATTTGAGGTGTCTCTTGCTACATAACTGCTTCTTCAGCAGAGAGTACTGTCTAAACAACCTCCATGACAAGGGTTTTTCCTTTCTTGTAACTCCAGTTATGTTGCTTTCTCCAACAACACTGGGTTTCTTGCAGCAACACTCGGTGAAAGTACTAACTGCTCCACCCCTGCTGTGACTCTTTTGCAGTCACAGTTGACTCTTTCGCATTTGGTACTTTTGCAGTAGATAGTACTGCAATCTTGACAAGTGCTGGGAGTTCGGCTTTGGCTACTTCCTCCGTCGAAGCTTCATCGGCCATTTGTTCATCATCAGGGAGTGCAGCAAGAACATTTCTAATAATGTCCGATGGTTCCTGCTCTAATGCTGCATCTTCTTGATGAATTGGAGAGTCACTGTAATTGACCAGCTGCTCCTCCTTGCTAATATACCCTAGGTCGATTCTTTGGGAAGATCTGACATCACCGTTTCAAAGCTAGGAGAATTACCTCTCTGCTCATAAAGATTCTTCATCAAGTTGTAGTGGCTTGGGAGAGGTCCTCATTCTCGTATCTTTGTGGCCTAAATCCAAGATTGCTTCCAGCTGCATCTCTTCTTCTTGATCTAACGCTGCTTCAGCTGCATCCTCATGGATCAAGCCTTTGCCCTTTGACATTTCTACCTCCTCAACTGCTGTCAAGACTTTCTCAGTTTCATCATTGATGTGTGCAGGGATTATCTGTTTCTTGGCCTGCTTTTTTTCCGCCCACTTCTTCCTCATCTCAATGAGACGGGTTTTGAGCACCACAATCCTCTGCTGCAACTTAGCCAACAACTTCTTATTCAGCCCTTTGTACAATATCCTCCACACCAACTTTCTTCTGGATGTATGCTTAGCAGTAGGTATAGGAGATGGTTCAGCTTCTCCTGCTGCAACCTTCTCTGCATTAACTAGGATTAGAGGTCCAGCTTCTCCTGCTGCAACCTCTGTTGTTGAAGGCACTTCTTCTTTTACAACCTCTGGGCTTTTCTCTTCCTCACCATCAGATCCATCAACCTTGAAGGGAGCTCCTTTTGTTCCTTCTCTTACAACTACTATTATCTCCTCCTCCATAGTAGTTGCACCCACCAACACGTCCACACTCTTTCCCCTTTGGGTGGGATTGCTACATTCACTGCTTGCAGCATGTGAGATGCTGCAAGCAGGACTTGTCCTTTGGGCAGCTTTCTTTTTTGCTGCTTCAGGACTCATTCTTTGAGTAGCTTTCTCTGTTGTTGCACTCTTCATCCTCTGTGTAGCTTTCTTGGTTGTTGCAGTGCCTTTTGAAGATCCATTGGTGGCATACATTGTTAGTCTTCCACCCTTCTTGGCAGATCTTTGTTTCACAAGCTGCTACTCCTCCTGTGCTGCAACCATGCCACCTTGTTTAGAAGGACTCTCTTATTGTCCTTCTTCAGGTTTCTTCTTGGAAACCTTTGCTGCAACTAGAGGTGGCAAAATGGGCACCCTGGCCCGACCCAACGGGCCACATGAAAGATTTAGGTCGGCCAGACCGACCCATCTTCTGTTAGGGCGCATAAATTTGTAGCCCATCCCAGCCCACCTAGGCCATCGTGCCAAACCGATGTAAATCTTTTTTTAAAAATCAAATATGATAATTATATATATACATATATTATGATACTACGTATCATCACAACTAATTTATAAGTGCGAAGTCTATATAGAATTTAAAAAAGAAATGATCCTTCAATCACATGTCTAAATTTGCAACATTACAATACTAACATGAGAATTAACAATTAGAAAGCTAATAAATCCTGAACAAGTTTAAACTTGAAATTGAATTATGATACACAAATTTGAATTTCATAAATAAAATACGATAACTCCACTTGTGTATCAATCAATCATCACTAATAACATTTAAAGTGTGTTCAGAAAATTGTATTTCCTCCTCCATTTCTTGTTCATATATAAGTTATAAAATACATTAATTAGAAATAGGAAACAACTATACAAGAGGGCAAAACATACGACCAAAAAAAGAACTAATTAAAAATCATAGTAAAAGAAAAATGAAGTGAGGACTTACGTGAGGGTCCAATTTCTTTGAAACCGTGCAACTAATTACGAGTACAAATGAGAGCTTGCACAGTTTTACCAAGTAAGCAACTTCTATACTTGTGCAACATATGACCACCAATGCTAAATGAAGATTCAGAAGACACTGTTGGAATGCTTAAAACGTCACAAGTCATAATCGATAGTTGAGAGAATCGACTCTTGTTCACCCTCCAAAATTCAAGAACTTCTATATTACTATCAACCATGCATCATTCTTCCAAGTATAAATCAAGTTGGACTTGTCATTGCTTGAAGTCATTTGACTTTTCTTAATAACATTCCTACAAATATATAAGCCAACAAATTTAAAATACAAAAAATATATTAATTGATTAGACAAATAATTGAATTAAGAAAAGTAAAAGCAAAACAAACATCACTCATGCTTACATCAAGCATAGATGTCATTGATGAGCATGAGCTTGCTCCTCTTGTGTTGGTCCCAAGTGGCAGTAGGCTTAGGGGGAGAGGGTGAATAAGCCTACACAATTTTTAAACTTTTCTTGTAAAACCGGAGGAATAAGTCACTCAGGCAGTTCGCTAAAGAGCTTACTATCCTGAAGGTTACTACTTGAGCAGTTACCTTTAGTGAGCTTAGAGAAAATGAGTTTTATGCACAACTAAAATTCTTTTAGACCAAAGCTTCTTTTCTGAAAACGGTTGATATGCTTATGAGAGAAATGCAGTAGATTAAAGCAGATAAGAAATAATAAGAATAAGAACAGCAGTAAGCTATATCAAAAAATAAACACAGCGGTTTATAGAGGTTCAAGGGTGGAGTAATCCCTCTACGTCCTCTATACTTCTTCTCAATGAGGAACTTTGTTAAGTATCAGGGTTTATTTACACAAGTCTCGCTTAAACAACCTAAACTTAACAAGAACTATCAGTCTTTCCCACACAGGGTTACTACACAGTGACCAAACTCAATTAGCCCACACAGAGCTCTTGTTCTTCTACTAAGAACATATATACTTGATCAGGAACAGCCTCGATCAAGCAACTCCTAACAGTCTATGAAAGTAAATACAGTGGTTTTCTTCAACAATACAGGCAAAAAGCTTTAGAACGATGAGCTCTTTAAGCTATAGATTGCTTGCTGCTAGACTGGACTTGAAACTTCTAAAGATTTGTAAGTGTATTGCATTTGATAGCTTGAGTGCTTTAATTGCAAGAGTTTCAGGTGCATTTCAAGTGCTGGTCTTCTTCTATTTATATGTGATGAGAATTCTGCCCGTTGGGGAGAGAGCTTCCTTTTCGCAGCATATTCGAGGTGATGTGGCCTCTTCTTCTGATTAGTCTGTACATAGTTGTTGAGATTGTACATCTTTGTTGCTGCAATTGCCATACTTCAGTCTGACATTCCTTCAGAGTTCTTTTTGCTTTATTACGTGACATCTTCTGATTAGTTATATTTGCGGTTGTGCCTAACGTAAACCTCGTACGCATAATCCGAGGTAACTGCCTCTTCAGACGATTACTGATGCTTTTTGTCTCTTCAGTCGGCTTTTTAATTGTCGTTGATTCAGCCAACTGACTCAGTATCTTTGAGCATCCAATATCCTTTTCAAGCATCCTGCTGCAGAGACTTATACTTAAATCATTTTTAAGGTTTTATGCAGATTGGTGTAATAGACCTTGCTGCATAAAACCTTAAAAATGATCTAAGTATAAGTCTCTGTAGTAGGCTGCTTGAAAATGATACTGGACGCTCAAAGATGCTGAGTCAGCTGGCTAAATCAACAACAATTAAAAAGCCGATTGAAGAGACTAGAAACATCAGTAACAGTCTGAAGAAGCAGTTACCTCGGATTATGCGTATGAGGTTTACATTAGGCACAACCACAAATATAACCAATCAGAAGATGCCACGTAATAAAGCAAAAAGGAACTCTGAAGGAATGTCAGACTGAAGTATGGCAATTGCAGCAACAAAGACGTACAATCTCAACAACTACGTACAGACTAATCAGAAAAAGAGGCCACATCATCTCGAATATGCTGCGAAAAGAAAGCTCTCTCCCCAACGGGCAGAATTCTCATCGCCTATAAATAGAAGAAGACCGGTACTTGAAATGCACCTGAAACTCTTGCAATTAAAGCACTCAAGCTATCAAATGCAATACACTTACAAATCTTTAAAAGTTTCAAATCCAGTCTAGCAGCAAGCTATCTATAGCTTAAAGAGCTCATCATTCTAAAGCTTGTTGTCTTCGTTATTGAAGAAAACCACTGTATTTACTTACATAGACTGTTAGGAGTTGCTTGATCGGAGGTTGTTCCTGATCAAGTATATATGTTCTTAGTAGAAGAACAAGAGCTCTGTGTGGGCTAGTTGAGTTTGGTCACTGTGCAGTAACCCTGTGTCGGAAAAACTGGCAGTTTGTTGGTCCCGGAAAGCAACTGGTAGTAGGCTTAGATGGGGGGTGAATAAGCCTACTAAACCATCACACATTTTTCTTCTACATCTTGCTGCATAAAACCTTAAAACTGATCTAAGTATAAGTCTCTGTAGTAGGCTGCTTGAAAATGATACTGGACGCTCAAAGATGCTGAGTCAGCTGGCTGAATCAACGACAATTAAAAAGCCGACTGAAGAGACTAGAAACATCAGTAACCGTCTGAAGAAGCAGTTACCTCGGATTATATGTATGAGGTTTACATTAGGTACAACCGCAAATATAACCAATCAGAAGATGCCACGTAATAAAGCAAAAAGGAACTCTGAAGGAATGTCAGACTGAAGTATGGCAATTGCAGCAACAAAGACGTACAATCTCAACAACTACGTACAGACTAATCAGAAGAAGAGGTCATATCGCCTCGAATATGCTGTGAAAAGATAGCTCTCTTCCCAACGGGCAGAATTCTCATTGCCTATAAATAGAAGAAGACCGGCACTTGAAATGCACCTAAAACTCTTGCAATTAAAGCACTCAAGCTATCAAATGCAATACACTTACAAATCTTTAAAAGTTTCAAATCCAGTCTAGCAGCAAGCTATCTATAGCTTAAAGAGCTCATCATTCTAAAGTTTGTTGTCTTTGTTATTGAAGAAAACCATTGTATTTACTTACATAGACTGTTAGGAGTTGCTTGATCGGAGGTTGTTCCTGATCAAGTATATACGTTCTTAGTAGAAGAACAAGAGCTCTGTGTGGGCTAGTTGAGTTTGGTCACTGTGCAGTAACCCTGTGTGGGAAAAACTGGCAGTTTGTTGGTCCTGAAAAGTAACTGATAGTAGGCTTAAATGGGAGGGGGGGTGAATAAGCCTACTAAACCATCAAATATTTTTCTTCTACATCTATCGCTTTTTCTTATGTCAGTAACCTTTTGAGAGGTTACTGATCAGAGTGAATGCGGAAACCTTTTACAATGCCTGGTAGAAGATGTGCAGCTTATGAGAAAGAGTGAAGTAGATAAAGACACAAGCATGTATAGAGGTTCGAAGGTGGAGTAATCCTTCTACGTCCTCTCTTCCTCCTCACAGGAGGGAACCTTTGTTAAACTGGTTGAATTACATAGACCTATCTATTACAACCCACCCTTAACCGCAAAGTAGCAAGCTTGGCCTTGGTTTGCAGACTTAAATCTGCTGAAGCTTGCTACTTGACTGGTAGACTGGGTGTGTGTCTTCTTGGGGTGTGGAGTGTTCGAGCTGTTCATTGCTTTTTGTGAACACTCTCTACTCTTCTTAACTTCTCCCTTTTACTGCGCTTCTCTCTGATGAGCTCTTCTCTTGCGCTTCTCTCTTCGAGCTTGGATATTCTGATGGGCTCGTCTTCTTCTCTCTTGCACACTTGGTGCTTCTCTCACACACACTCTTCAGTCTTCAGTCCTCCTCTTTATATGTTGTGAAATCTGCCCGTTGAAGGTAGACATATTTCTGACATTGACGAGCCGCACTCCTGACACACGGCAGCCTTTTGCTTTCCACGTGTCTTCTTCCAGTTTGCTCCTCTTTTCTTTCTCTCTACCGGTAACTTCTTGTGTCTACCGGTAACTTTGACTTTTCTTCCCATGCCTCTTTGTAGCTTCCTCCTCTTGCTTCACTCTGGAGCTTCCTCTTCCAGCTTGCTCCTTTTGGTGGCTCGAGGCTTCTATAGCATGCTGCTCCCTGCAGTATGCTTTCGGCATGGTCTTCTCAGGTAGCTTCCTGGCTCGCTGCATCCTTCTTTGGCGAGGTCCTTTCTTCCAGTAGCTTCCTGTTAGTCAATAGTATCCTTATTAATTTATCTGCTTCTTTATAACCTTTCTCTTCAGTATCCTTCCATTTGTCATATTCTCTCTTTCTTTTAATCTTCTGCAGTAACTCTATTTGTAGTAACCTATCCTAAGATTGATTATACTTTTAGAGATACTTTAAGGATTTGTCTCATCAAAACATTCTTAAATTATATCCAACACAGTTCTTGTTAAGTTTAGGTTGTCTAAGCGAGGCTTGTGTAAATCATCCCTTATACTTAACAAAGTTCCTCCTTGAGAAAGAGTAGAGATGACGTAAAGGGATTACTCCACCCTTGAACCTTTATAAACCATTGTGTTTATTTTTGATATAGCTTACTACTGTTCGTATTCTTATTATTGCTTATTTGCTTTAATCTACTGCATTTCTCTCATAAGCATATCAACCGTTTTCAGAAAAGAAGCTTTGGTCTAAAAGAATTTTCATTGTGTATAAAACTCATTTTCTGTAAGCTCACTAAAGGTAACTACTCAAGCAGTAACCTTCAGGACAATAAGCTCTTTAGCGAACTGCCTGAGTGACTTATTCATCCGATTTTAAAAGAAAAGTTTGAAAATTGTGTAGGCTTATTCACCCCCCCTCCCTCTAAGCCTACTGCCACTTGGGACCAACATCTTGTCACTAAATTTGCCCCTCCATGAAATTGGTTATGTTTTGATGAGTTAGCTTGAAATGAGCTTAATGAAGAACCATCAAAGTTTTGCATGTACTCATCAAATAGCTTATACAAAGCCTCCTTCACCCTGTTCACCTTCTCTTGATAATCATGTGGATAAAGCTTTCTATATCAATAACTAAAAAATGAAACTTTGTTTTTTGGGTCAAGAACACATCTAGGTGCAAGAACGACAAAACTCACTCCAATAATTATGAAATTTGACTTTCATCCTAGATGACATATGTTTGATTTTCTCATATTCACAAGTCAAATTTTCATTCAATTTCATTTCTATGCTTGTAACTTGCATAAAATACAAGTTGGAGGTGGGGTGTAATGATCCAGAAATCATGTTAGTGATGTGATAAAATGGGGCCAAGAGAACACATATCCTTTCCGCTCTTTCCTATTCTTTATTTGTTGGACAATATTTGTAGGGTCTATCATTATAGCTCAAACAAGTGAATGGACGACGATACCTAATAGCACTTTCAAGCATCATATATGTGGAATTCCATCTAGTTGACACATCCAACCTCAAGAAACTACCACCAATATCATTTAAATGCACTTCTTCAACACATTTTTTAAATTGCCTCAATCTCCCATCCGAAGCCTTCACATATTTAACACTATCCCTAATCTTATTCAAAGCATCAATAACCTCTTATAGATCATCATGAACAATATTATTCAAAATATGAGCACAACACCTTACATGGAATAATTTGCCCCTACGTAACAAGTCATTTTTCAAATCAATCCTCTTTTTTAAAGTGTTTTGCATGACATCATTGTTGGTGGCATTATCCAAGGTGATTGAAAATATTAAAGAGTCTATCCACTACAAGAAAATCTCTGATAGACAACGGTTAAAAACCGTTGTCGTAGCCCGGGTTGTCGTAGGGGTCAGCAAATTTTCGCTCATAGACAACGGTTTTTAACCGTTGTCTTAGACCCCTACTACAACGGTTGTGACGCACATAGACAACAGTTTTTAACCATTGTCGTAGGGTTGTTGTTCCAAAGAAGCGTTGTCTTATCTATCTACGAGAACGCTTTGACAACGGTTTTAAGCCGTTGTTGTAGAGACCAACGACAACGATTTTTAACCGTTGTCCCGTCATTGTCGTAGATAGATTAGACAACGCTTTTACAGCTATTTTTTATCGTTGTCGTAGAGACCTATGACAATGGTACAAAACCGTTGTCAAAGCGTTGTCATAGCTAAGAAAGACAACGCTTTGACAACGGTTTTTTACCGTTGTTGTAGATGCTTATGACAACGGTTTTAAACCGTTGTCCCACCGTTGTCGTAGAGTAATTACACAACACCTTTTGTTTTGTTTTTGACTGTTGTCGTAGATACTTATGACAACGGTTTTAAACCGTTGTTGTAGGTTAATTGTACCGTTGTTGTAGACCCTTACGACAACAGTTTGGAAACTGTTATCGTAATTTATTTCAGCGTTGTCTTTTACAAGTCATATTTTTTACAGTCTAATAAAAATTCAAATATATAGAATAAGACATTCAACTCAAAATAGTCATACCAATTTCATCTAATACTTCATACAACAAATATTCATCTAAGAGTTCATAACAAAAATTTAACGTCAAAAGAGACAAGTTATCAGCCGCAAGGTTATCATAAGTTCATCAAAACAAGTAACGTACATTTCTCCCACAAAGAGATCCAATGACAAATGAGTATATGATTCAATCCTCTCATCAACTAAGTCTCCCATTACCTAATATTCATAAATATGTTCTTGAACACATTCCGCCCACTCCTTACGCACTTCATTAATATCCCCTTCAGTGTATTTCTCTTCAATGAACTGTTAAACAGAAAATATACATTATATGTACATTGAATGAATATTTTTCTAATAAAACGTTCAAGAATAACATATAAGAAATTTTATAATCTTACCAATGACTGCACTGAAATAATCTTCTCAAAGGGATCACTCTCAACTATTTGCTTCATGTATTTCATCACATAAAAACCACATTGGAATGCGTCAGGTTGTTTAGGAGCCCACATGTATTTGAATCCAATCATTATGGTTTTCATTCAAAGCAACATGAGATAAAGTGATTACATACCTTTATTACTGTCCACGTAGGTTTCTTCCTCCCTTTGCTTGTTTTGACTGCACTAAACATCTTCAAGGCCCTTCACAAGTGATAAGTAGTATAATTTAACAACAATCATGTATAAATTAAAGAACTATATGAAAAGATAGATATGATAATAGTAAAAAACATTACAAAACTTACAACTCAACAACTTGTTTCCAAACTCCATCATTAGTACCACTATAAATAGTTATTGTGATGTTTAAAATATTATGTACTTACAACAATAGTTATTTTCTGTGCTACAACTTTTGAAGACTCATAAAGTGATCGCAACACCTCTGGCACGCTCCATGCCTGGACAATAGAATAAAATGTCAATCAAGTTTAAGCCATCCTAAACTCACAGCTTGCTAACTGAACAAGAATATCACCTCAAGATTAAGGTGATCTACGATATGAATAATCGATCCTCCACCATCACATGGCCAAATCAAATATCCAGATGGAAACATTTCAGCTCTCACAAACTGTGAAGCTGCAGCTGCATTTGAACTAGCCCCAGTACCCGAAAGTGACCTCTCACATACCTTTATTGATCAAAAGAGAAGAATTATCAAACTCTAGTACTCCACTAGCAGATAGTATAAATTACTTATGGCTTCAAACAACTAGGAAACTCATTCACAGTATTCTGATAGAGTTTTACAAGCACACGATGTTTGAGCAAATCAATACTGATAATATTTATAATAGCTTTTGTAAAAGTGTTGAGGTTTGTTCTTCATCCTCCGTTGTGGAGACCTGTTTAATCCAAGAGAGAGAATGGATGCAAGAAAACTCATGAATGTTTCCAATAGTTTGTACAACTCGCAAGCAAATAGGACTCTAAGCGGCTCTAGAAAAAAGTAATAAAAAAAACCTAGCTGCTAATTTCCAGGAAAAAGTATTCATCAAAGCATAGATAATGAACTGCTAATTCAGAGATTTACATACCACGAGACTGCCATTCTCCAAGGTGGTTGTGTATCTAAGAGTCCAAAAATCACGAGCAGGAGCCAAAGTAGTAGGGGCATATGTCTGAAAGCAAACAAGGATGAGTTAATATTTAACACATTACCTGAATTTAAGAAAAGGAGACGAGGCATAAGAAGAATGAATTTGTCAATAAATGAACCTGTGTATACAACAATTCAATGGTTCCTCCATTTCCTGCAGGAAATATGGTGAAAACCTCAAGACTCCTACAGTCACGGAACTAAGAAGGACAATCCTTAAGGATCTCTGCAATCTGTAGAAGCTGAAAATTCTTCAGACAGAATCCATGTAACAAATTAGGTGCCAAAGTTAATGGATAAGATTAAGATCTACTTTCTTATCTTTGTAGGTTCTAAACTTACAAGACCGCATGCTCGAGCAGCCACTCCACTACAACTTTGTGAAATGGCAAAGATTCCAACCGAACCCGAACCAGGCTGACAACAAAATTAAAATCCGCTTCAGTTCAACCGTTGTCAGAATACAATCATTGATCGAAAGCATAGTAAGATATCAAAATAAACTGAATTAGCAGAGTTGGGAAGACACAGACCTTCATCCCAGGCATCTGGACCCAATCGACAACAGTTCCTGTAGCCTTTGAAAGGAACTCTGCCAATGTCTCCTCTGCAATTGAGAGGAGGCTGTGAATAGCAATAGACAAAACAAAAAACATTAGTTTGACTGTAAGTTCTCTTGACATTTCAATAAACGAATAAGTACCGAGTAAAAAAAAAGTCAATAAAGTACCCAGCAGGATTATTAGCATCTCTAAGAGATTGTTAAGGCGTTGTCACCACCGACTCACAACTTGCATCATTGGTAGCCGCAGGCGCCTGTAAAAATTTCCATAAAATCTAGCATTGTTAAATTTCAAGACTAATAATGATAGGATGCATAACTCGATAACCAATAGCATCAAAGCATAATAGGTTATATCAACTAAAACTACAAAATAACAATTACAAATCCATGATTTATGTACCCTAATGTGTCAAGAAAATGAATTACATACAGTATGCAAGTGTTGTCTCATGTATCCATTCTCGCACACGTGTTGTGAGACCTGCTTCTGGAGGTGATTGTTTTCCTTCATTAGCAGCTTGTTTATCGCACTCAATTTCCTGTTTACACTCTGGAGTCGAGTCGATTCTTTTCGCTGCTTTTCTCGACACCTATATTTGTTCACAACACAATCAATCTAACGCACCACTCCAACTATTACAAGCACACCCAAAACAAAAAAGGTTATATTCTGATGCATTTCATGATATTCTTACACCTCACCTCCCAACTCGAACCATTAGCATTCAATTCTATATATATCCTCAAACCACAACACATAGAAAAGTTGGCCCACAATAATAAAATTAGAACATGTCCAAATACCTGCGATTTTGGAACTAGACTTTAATCTGCTTAGGTTCAATGTTAGAAAGAATGGGACATTCTCGGATGAGCTGTTGCCACCGGAGAGTCCTTGTATTGAGTTCCATGAACTACAGTCTCCTTCAAGTCCACATCTCCAATTAATTCACAGATAGAGAAATAACAGTTTCTAGACTAAAAATTAAATTTAACTCCTAATTTGTTTACTCTTTTCACTACCTAAATTCACTTAACCAGAAATTTACTTTTATTACTCATTTCAACCAAAGACATGATCTTTTATGGTGCCTTTCAAAATATGCACTTTTCCCATGTTAATATATATAGTCACATACATTACATATCATACTATATTTGTAATAACAAATAATTATATATTACACATTATGTCAATCTTCATTGACTTTTCAAGAAAAAGTTAAATATATTTTCTCTACTGATACCGTAGATTTAGATGGTGGAAATATTATTTCTTTTTAAAAACTTCATAGGCATTCTTGGTGGAAATGCTTTCTTGAAAAGGCAAAATGGAAAAGAAAATTCATAAGCAATCACTTCTCAAGAGTTCCACCTACTTAAAATAAAATACCTAGCATCTATCGAAACAAAATGTAGATATTAAATAACAAGACGAGCTCCTCACCTCCACTCCCGATCTAGCTGCTGTACTTTTGGTGCCTCACTAAGAGCCGGAAGAGGAATTGAAATTACAACATTTTGTAGATCAAACATTGGTGAAGCTTCATACTCCAAATTCACATAAGTTTCACTTCCAGAAACAGTAGCTAGCAGTTAACTGCAATGATAAACAAGAACATGAAGAAACCTACTTGCAAAAACCACAAATATTTTTCTATATTTGTGTTAACAAATAGGGAGATTAAAACAAAGCTCACTTGTCAATGGCACAAGTGATTCATCTGAACTTTGCATTCTCCATTTCAGTAAACTAACACCATCACCAGCCTGGGTGGGAAGTGGACGAGATGAATCCTTGAGAGCCAAAATATTTTGGCTGTTAAATAAGTCCCTATTGATGTTGGGGTGTGTTTTGGGTATAATCCCAGAATTATCACCAGTTTCAATCTGAAAATGAACATGAAAACAGTATTCACAGATGCACCCAACACGCCATAACTAAGAATACTTTTGACATTAGAAGGCAAAATCACGTATACAAAATGCAAGGGTGGAGGAGAGAACTCTAGAACCTGAACTTGGATGAACCCATCATCTAGGTTCAGTATTTGGAAAAGCGCAGCAATAACCATTCTCAGAATTTATTGTAATTGTTTACTATAACAGCAGCTTGAACTTTTAACCTTATGGAAGGTGAAACCATCAACTTTTCCCACAAAAAAAAACCCTGATTTCACAAAAAGGAACAAGTTTAATCCTGGTAGAGAGCGGCACAGAGAAGTAACAGCGAGGGTGTGAGCGGCACAGAGAGGCAGCGGCACGGCGAAACAGCTGCTGGAGAGAGGCAGAGAGGCAGCGGCATAGAGAGGGAGAGGCGGCGGCCGGCAGCAGTGGCTGTACGCACCGAAGGTAGGCCCAGCAGAGGATGGGTGGGCGTGGGATAGCGGGGATGGGTGTGACGGGCGAGGGTGCGGGGATGAGTGGGCGTGAGACAGCGGCGGCGATCTCACTGGCGGCGAAGACTGTGGCGGCGAGAGCTAGGGTTCCAGCCGATTTGAATTTCAAGGGTAAATTTGGGGATTTTGACTTTGGGTGTAATTTGTCTAACTAGGTAAATTTTACATGTAATTTACATATAGTAATAATAAATAAAAAATCAAGATTTTAGTCTACAACAACGCTACCACAAGGTTATGACAACGCTATAAAGTTGCCGTTGTCTTAGGGATATATGACTACACCTCAACGACAACCTGATATAGTTACCATTGTCTTAGGGATCAACGACTACATATCTACGACAACGTCATATCATAAGCGTTGTCATAGGGTTCATTTTGTACCTAAGACTATACCATTACGACAACGTTAAGTCACCACCGTTGTCTTATGGCTGAATTTTACCCTACGACTACGCCTCTATAACAACGCCAAACAAATGCCATTGTCTATGAGTGCATTTTTGATACCTAAGACAACGGTTTTGTCTACGACAACGCTAAATTTGGCTACGACAACGATTTTTTCAAAAAACCGTTGTCTTAGGGGCGTTGTCTATGTGCGTTTTTCTTGTAGTGATCCTCCAATCATTAAGAACTCCCAAAGCTTTTCCTGCCAATTCTAGCCCTGGATGTTGACAATCCAACTCACAAAATGCAATTAATTTATCATTCAACTTCCAATTAACATCAACATAATGAGTAGTGATAGTCATATAACCTTGTGTTTCACGTCAGTCCATACATCAGAAATCAAACAATTCTACCAGGAATTCTAACTAGCTCACTTTTTAGCTTTGTCTTCTCACTTAAATATATTTCCCAACAATCAGCTTTAGCAGTGTTTCTAGTGATGAGCTTGAATTCCGGATTCAACACTTTATTCACCGTACAAACCCCTTCATACTCAGCATAGCTAAATGGAAGGTCAAGCAAGGTAATGGATTTAGAAAGTACTTCTCCATAAGCCTTACCATCAAATTTCCATTTTTTTAACAATGTAGCGTAATCATCTAACAATATACCCAAATCATGATACTTTGGAATGGAAGTGCATTAAGGAATATGTCGTCGTAGATGGACAGTACCCGACATACTTTTACAAGTATAAAGTTTGCCACAAGCATTGCATTTGCATTTCTTAATTCCATCTATATCACCAACCTTTTTAAAATAATTCCACACTTCAAATGTGTTAGAATTAATAGAAGGTTTATATTTTTTAGCTATTCCACCAACATCTTTGTCATCACTCCTACTATGCTTATTGCCAGTAATTCTACCAAAAGTATTAAAAGGAGTGTCCAACAAATCATCATCCATCATGAAATCCCTAAATTGAAATACAAAAAACACAAATTAAAGGAAAGGAAATGAGTTGTTGAGTATAAAGGAAAAGGAAAAGGAAAAGGGTTGTCGAGTAATTAGACTGGATTTACTCATTTACTAAGTTTTGAATAATACTCATAAGCGTTTACTTCAAAACAAAAAATCAAAACCAAATTTGTTCATACTTACTCAGAGATTAACCACTATACGAAAGAGAGACAAGATTCATTATTCATTTCAGAAATTCCATTATTTGAATCTGCTAATGTTTGTTTTTTAAGGAGTTACTCAGTGTAAGATTCTAACACATTGTTTTGGTACTAGTACGTAATTTATAAAAGTTGACATAATGCAGTCACATTGTAATGAAAAGTTACCCTATGAAAAGAAATTAGTGATGCTATTAAGAAAGTCTCCATACTTAAGGTTAATATATAAAACAATACTTAAAGAACTTCAAATTTCATAATCCAAAAGTATATTTGAATATTGAAATGTACTATCATCTCTAAATATTTGAATAACCATCGGTTAAACCAAAGAGAAAGAGAAATGCTGCAACATATCCAGAACTTTAAAAACCCAACATCTTCAGAACACATTAAAATGAGAGAAATCAAGTGACATAAATAGAAGCAGAGTTAGAAAGAATTCAATTGAACTAACTACAACATAGTACATGATTCGTCGCCCCCAGATACGATGAGCTGAGAGGCTGCTCAAACTAGGTTTTCTTACCATACAGTCAATCAAGAGAACTCAAATGGAATTTTCACTCAACAACTCTTGATATATTTGTACTAACATTGAGGCATGTTATCTAGCAAATAAAAAGGAAAACTAGGGTTTGAAGTGGGACTTACGTGAATATAGCAGCGCCCAAAAAATATAGATGAAAATTGATCTTCATACGCAAAGAAATTAGGCTAGGGTTTTGAATCGTCGAGAAGAAATGTTGGAGCTCAACAGCGAGAGAGAGAGAGAGAGAGAGAGAGAGA
Organism: Scutellaria baicalensis; assembly: GCA_005771605.1. Taxonomy (NCBI): domain Eukaryota; kingdom Viridiplantae; phylum Streptophyta; class Magnoliopsida; order Lamiales; family Lamiaceae; genus Scutellaria; species Scutellaria baicalensis. The sequence continues at coordinate 16,682,774 of CM016722.1, read as the reverse complement.
GAGGGAGAGAGAGATAAGGAAACAATGTTGTGTTGTGTGATTGAAAGATAAAGTGTGTGAAATTTTCAAAAAAAAATATTATAGGTCATTGGGCCAGCCCGAGCCCATCTAGCCCATCGGGCCATTGGGCTGGGCAAAACGTTTCGACACTATTCAGGCCACCTTTTTCTGAGTCCAGTTTAGCCTAATTTTGGGTCGATCGGGCTCGCATCTGCAGTATCACCTTTTTTTACCTTCTTTTCCTTAGGTTGTACCTTCTTGCCCTTCTTCTTCTCCCCAAGGAACTTTCCCACAACAATGGGAATAGGATTGATCAGTTCAATTCCCAGGCGATTCAAGATTGCACTGATAGCAATCCCATAGCTTCTACAAGGAGTGAGTTTCTCCACCTCCTCCCATATCCTACGAAAGATGTATCTGGTTCACCTCTACGCGAGCCATGATTGCTGTCATTAGCCTGAACCTGAAGTTAGTGCACTTATTATAACATCCCAATTTGTCTTCTATGATATAAGCGCAAATAGCATGCAACAATGAGTACTCTGCTTTGAAGTGTTTCTTCAGAGTACACTTCTTCACCTCTCAGCCTTCTTCCCCGGTGAAGTGGTTTCACATGTCCTGAACTAGTTCATCTCCATATGAACCTAGCTGCTTGGGACTCAAACAAATTGCAGAAATTTTGAAGGTTTCTGTAATAGTAGTTGCACTAAACTCGTGTTGTTTTCCATCTTCCATGGTGCTGAAGATGCTCATTCCAATTTCACTCCTTTCAGCAGTGCAGTAAAATTGTTGCACTAATTTTTCTGAGTGGCCGCATCCTTGGTCTTGGAGAAACCCAATGATTTTCGATTGGTGTAGTCAATCCAAAACTTTAGCTAGATGAATCCAGTCATAGCCACTGTCGCTTCCTTGAAGATAAGTTGATGAGGTGACCTTCGACAATGATGGTTTCTTTTTTGGCCATTTCAGGAGAGAGAGACTTAGGGTTTTTGAGAGATAAAAAACAATTTTATAGAAAATATGAGTGATGTGATCAAAGTGATTAGGAATGGGGGTTTTTGATCGGCCATTTGAATGTAAAATGTTTTGATGGTTTAGATCTATCTTTGACGCTACGTGGTACGAACTAACGACTCTCTTTAAAACACGCAGAATGGTTATTTTGCAATAATCCAAAACTTTAAGGGTTTTGCACAGAGCCTGTTGCACTTCTGACAAAAGTGCCTTTATGGCATTAAATGCGATAAGACATGTTTGCCGCCTAAATCATTGCTCTTCAATGCGACTGTTCCCAGTCCGAGGTTTCAGCATATTAAATGCACTAGAATATTTGCTACAATTCCTTGTTGTAAGTAGTACGCACCTTTATCCTTGATGTAAGCAGTGCTTAATAGGATAACCCTGGGGCACTCGTTGTAACCTGTATTGCTGCAACCTGTTTTGCTGTAAGCAGTACAATTACCCCTTAGAATAAGCCTTCTCCAAAGGTTACTCTTGCTCCAACCTGCACTTACTTGCAGTTGTAAGCAACATTCCCCCTCAACTTTATATCCCATTTCCTTCCAGTTTTACGAGCTGCAACTTTGATCGTTCTTCTCAAATATCATCATAGCTTGATAATTCCTAGCTAATTTCTCAACATAGAGAATCTTGCTTCACTTAGTGACTTAGTGAATATATCAGCTAGCTACAAATCAGTGTTGATCTTTTCCAACACTATGTCTTTCTTCACAACATGATCTATGTCGGTCCCAAGTGGTAGAAGGTTTTGGGGGGGAGGGAAATAAACCTTCTCAAATTTTCAAAATTTTACTCCAAAACAGTTAAGTACTGCAACTGAACCAGCAACTTTCAAGCTTGCTACTTCAATGAGCTTGCTCCTGCGCAGTGAGCTTTTAGTGCTTAAAGAGATTTTATGTGCAACAAAAAACATTTTGAAATTATGATTTTGATGATTTTTATGGTATAAGATTATGTTGTATGACGAATGGTAGTTAAGATATAAGGTATGCAGTAAGCTTAAAAATAATACAACAAGATATACAATGGTTCAAGGGTGGAGTAATCCCTCTACGTCCACTTGACTCTTTTCACCAGGAGGAACTTTGTTGCTGAGATGGGTTTACACAACCTAGCTATTACAATTAATCAAAACAAATAAGTAGTCAGCTTCCACACAGGCTGTTGTACTATAGACCAAGACCCACACAGGATCGAACTACTCCAACACAGGACTCTTACTATTTCTACAAGAGTAAAAGACACTAACAGGTACAGTTACCTCTGCTGGGTACTCCTAAAACAATCTAAAAGATTAAGTATAAAAGGGTTTTCTTCAACGTTCTATGCAACAAGTTATGGTGAGAGTTAAATTCGAAGGTAGCTGGCTTGCTTCTTTAGATTGAGTGACTGAACATGGATAGCTTGAGAGTAGGCTTGAAAGCTTGCTTGATCGTGTAGGAATAAGTAGGTTCAATAGTCAGTCCAGTTGCACTCCATCATCTATTTATAGATAGGAATTCTGCCCGTTGAAGTGTAACAGGTTTTTTGCATTTAATGTGCCAATTCTCAGGTACAGATCTGCTGATCTTCATAGTATAAGGCATTTAATGTGCCGCAACAAACTTGTTCTTGCTCCTTGCTTTGCTGTCTTCATTTGATTGTCTCGAATCTTGATTGTTCCTACTTCTAACATAATTAGTTTGTGAATTAGAGGTGATCTTTGTTAGTACGAGGTTGTTATTACTTCCTTTTGTCGAGATACTCAGGACAGCGACCTTTAGACAGCGTGCAACAACCTTTGTTCTTTGCAGCGACCTTTGACGCTTGCTGGAGTGACCTTTCTGAAAGATACTTTTACATTTTAAACTTTAAGTACAATGTTACTCCTAGCCTATCAAGCTTCTAAAGTGTTTGTCTCATCAAAACCTAAGTAATTCCTAACAATCTATGATGAAGTGATGTCTTACATCTATATGCTTGGTTCTTGAGTGGAAGACTAGATTATGAATGCAATAGCACTTGTGTTGTCACACATTATAGGAGTTAGTTTTTCCTCAATGCCATAGTCTTTTGTTGTTGTTGTATCCAAAGGATTTGGGCACAACAACTTCCAGCAGCAAAATATTTTGCTTCTGCAATGGAGGTGGCTATAGATGTTTGTTTCCTACAAAACCAAGATACTAGCCGATTGCTCAAGAATTGGCAAGTTCTATTGGTGCTCTTTATATCCACTCTACAACCAGCAAAGTCTGAATCATAATATATTGGATACCATTGACCTACATCTTGTGTACCCTTAAGATACTTGATGATTCTCTTTGTTGCTGCAAGATGAGACTCTTTGGGACAAGATTGAAATCTTGCACATATTCCTACAACAAACATGATGTCAAGTCTACTTGCAGTGAGATAAAGGAGTGATCTAATAATTCTTCTATACTTTGTGATATCAACTTCTTTTCTAGATTCATCTTTGTCCAAGCTGATGGATGTAGTCATCAGTACACTCACTAAAGCTCCACCTTCTAATTAAACCAAAAATTTTTATCAGCTCTTTGGTATACTTGGCTTGATTGATGAATATTTCATTATCCATCTGCTTGAATTGTAACCCTATGAAGAAACTTAATTCTCTCATCATGCTCATTTCAAACTTCTTCTGCATCAACTTTGAAAAGTTCTCACAAAGCTGCTTGTTTGTTGAACCAAAGATAATATCATCAACGTATATTTGAACAAGCAATATGCTTTCATCATTCTGAATGCTGAAGAGAGTCTTATCCACTGTCTCATTTTTGAAGCCATTCCCAAAGAGGTATTGGGACAATGTGTCATAGTAAGCTCTGGGAGCTTGTTTCAGTTCATACAAGACCTTCTGCAACCTGTAGACTTTTCTTTCAGCATCATCTTCAAATCTAGGTAGTTGTTCAAAATATACTTCTTCTATAAGAAGACCATTAGAGAAAGTACTCTTGACATCCATCTGATATACATTGAAGTTCTTATGCTAAGAATATTCTGATAGCTTCAAGTTTTGCAACATGGGCAAATGTCTCACTAAAATGCATTCTTCTTGACAATACCCCTTAGCCAAAAATCTGGTTTTATTTTTTACCACAAGACCTGATTCATCCAGCTTGTTCTTAAAGACCCATTTGGTTCCAATGGCACCTTGATCCTTTGGTCTAGGAACAAGCTTCCATACTTGGTTTCTCTCAAATCCATTCAATTCTTCCTGCATTGCTTGAAGCCAGTTACTATCTTCAAGTGCTTCTTTAATGTCTTTGGGTTCAAGTAGTGAGATGAAATAAGCAAACATTGCTTCATATGGAGTCATCCTTCTTTTTGGTCCTTACACCTGCTCTGGGATCTCCTATGATGAGGTCTTTAGGCTGATCCCTTAACCAGGTTTTGTCGGGATTTGTTAGATCTTGTCTTTTTTCAACCTTATCCTCTCTTGCATCCTATGTTGTTGTAACCTGGACTGCTGCATTTTATTTCCTGCATTCAAGTTCTCTTCTTCCTCTATGATTTTAGGGGATATACGCATGATAGATCCAACTGCATAAGGGACTTGATTGTTCTTCTTCTCTTTGGCAGCTTCCTCCTTAAGGTTGTCCAGTTCAGCAGTATCACAATAAGACTCATCAATTACAACATGTACTAATTCTTCAACAAGTAGAGTTCTTTTGTTGAATATTCTAAAGGCTTAGCTCATGAAAGAGTATCCAAGGAAAAATGTTTCATCTGTTTTAGCATCAAAGGTTTTCAGATATTCCTTTTCATTATTCTATACATAGAACCTGCATCCAAATATATGGAAATGTGATACACTTGGAGTGTAGCCATACCACACTTCATAGGGAGTCTTGTCTGAATCTTTGTTGATTAAACATCTATTATGTGTGTAGCATGTAGTGTTATTAGCTTCCGCTCAAAAGCTATTTGGCATAGCTGCTTTTGCTAGTATGGTCCTTGCAGCTTCTTTAAGTGTTTTTTTTTCCTTTATGCAACTCCATTATGTTGTAAGGTTCTAGAAGCTATGTATTCATGACCAGTTTCATTGTCTGTGTATTTTTTCTTTATGAATTTGTTGGTGAATTATGTTCATCTGTCTGATCTGATCTTCACAATGTTCAAACTTTTCTCATTCTACACTTTCTTCATGAATTCTGGCAATCTTGTTTGTGTTTTTGACTTTTTAACAAGAAAGATTGTCCAGACAAATATGGAATAGTCATCTACAATAAATAGAGAGTATTTCTTTATATTCATGCTTACAGGTTCAATTGGTCCAAACAGGTCCATGTGCAGCAGATCCAAAATTTTAGATGATGATCTCTGTATTTTGTCTTTGATGGAGACCTTGACCTATTTTCCCTTTTGACATGCTCCACATATTTTTTCTTTCTTGTAGGCTACATCAAGTAGACCTCTTACCAATCCTTTTTTAGCTAGCTTGTTAATGGTCTTGAAGTTCAGGTGACTCATCCTCTTGTGCCATAGCCAACTTTGCTCAGGTGAACCTTTTACTATAAAGCAGATTGGTTCTGATGTTGACTCCCAGTCTATTAGGTAGACATTTCCTTTCTTGGTTCCTGTCAGCTTCACCTCATTAGTTGCAGCATCCTTTATAAGACATAGGTTTTATGTGAACTCCACATTATGTCCTTTATCACAGAATTGACTGATACTCAACAGATTGTATTTCATCACCTTCACATATGACACATCATTGATTAGTACACTTCCTCTTATTATACTTTAGGTACCCAAAGTATGGTCTTTTGAATCATCTCCAAACACCACCATTGGTCATTTGCACTGTTGGTAATTCCTTAGTGAAAGCTTGTTGTCAGTCATGTGTCTTAAGCAACTACTATCGATATAACATAAGTCCTGGTTGCTACCTGGCAACTATAACTGCATGATGATCACTTAGATTTATATACTCATAAATGTACGGTTCCTTGGGGGTTAGAGGTGTTCAAGTTCCTTTGTGCAGAAATTGGTTTCTTGTGTGCAACACTGAACTTAGATTTGCTAATTTCAGACCTTTTTGCCTTTTCGTTGGGTACCATGGTTTTGTCAATAAAGTACCAATCTTCTTGTTGGACGTTCTTTCAATTACTCTTATCCTTATTAATCATGTTTGAGGACTTAACTTGAATGGTCTTTTGGTTCCCTTGCTATAACTTATAAGGTTGTTGTTTTGGGCTACTATATGCAGTAAACTCACTCTGTTGCAAGCTGCAGCTTTTAGCAGCCTCAGATGTTGAGGTTACAGCAACAAGTTCCTTGCGTTTTGATATAGAAATTTCTTTCAAGTCATTAACAATTTTTTCATCATCAAGGAATAGAGTTTTACTTTTCACAATATCAGGGTCTTCAATTGATTTATTCTTGTTTGAAATATCAATTCCACTATACTCAATTCCAAATCTAGCATCTAAGGTTTACTGTTGGTTAATGAAATCTCTTGATTTCTCAAAAAGCATTGCTGAAAAGGTTTATAGTTGATTTGAGTTTGATTATTTCAATTTCAAGCACCCTATTTTTGTTCTTTAGCTCAATAATTTCCTTAACCCTTTGGCTTTCTCTGCTTCCACTAGTAGTGCTCTAAGCCTTTGATTCTCATTTCTGCTCATTTCTTTCCTTTAAGCTCTCTCCTCAGGTAGATATCAATGAGCAAGTGGATGAGGGCAGTTTCTAGCATAGTGACCTGGCTGCCATCAGTTGTAGCACAAGTCTCTAGCTCCTGTTCCATTTTGTGGTTATTGCATTGGCTGTTGCTACTGCACGAGAGTTTCTTTTCTAAACTAACCTCCATGCCTTTTATCGTTCTTCATGAACCTCTTGAAATTATTTAACAGCAGTGTCATGTCTTCTTCAACTCCCTCCTTAGGGTCTACTGTACATGCAGTGCTGGTTGTAGCAATTGCTTCTTTTGTCGTTCTTGCAGCAAGTGCAATAACTTTACTGCTTCCTTCATCCATGTCCTTCTTTCTCCTATTGATATCGAACTCGAATGCTTTCAGATTGGAGAAGAGATCAAAGGTGTTCATCGACCTTATGTCCATAGAAACTCTCATGTCCGTTGTCTTGCTGTCCCATTCGGCTGTCAGAGCTTTTAGCACTATATGATTCTTCTCTTTTTTGTGAGTAGTGCTTTCCAAGAGACTCCAACTCATTCAGCATCCCTGTGAATCTAAGATCCGACTGCTCCAAAGTTTCATTAAATTTCATTTTAAGAGTTCAAACTTCTGAGTTGCAGTGGATATTTTGTTGTCCTTTATAAGCTCAGTCCCCTCACAAACTTGTTCCAGTTTGTCCCAAATCTCCTTAGCCGTTTTACATGACTTCACCTTGTTGAAAGTTCTTTTGTCTAAGGTGAGAAATAAGGCATTCTTTGCAATGTTAACCAGGTTGGACCTCTTTCTGTCTTCAATGGTCCATTCCTGTCTTAGCTTCTTGATGTAAGCTAGTGCTTGTGGCCTCTCCTCTACTTCTACCACTCTAGGTTCTATGTCCTTATCCTTTTCAACCGCCTTTGCAGTCCTTTTTGCCCTTCTTACTTCTTCTGTAGCTCTTGCAAAGATAATGTTTTGCTTTCTGATGATATATGGCCCTTCAATGATCACTAGCCACATTTCTTCATGCATGGCTGAGAGATATGCCTGCATTCTGATTTTACAGTCATCATAATCTTCAATAGAAAAAATAACTAACTTCACATGATTAAGATCCATGTTTGAAGAAAATGAACAGAGCACTTAGGATAGATATGTCAAATACAACATGAAAGGAGATGGTCTCTTGGGTGGGTCAGGGTAGGCAACCAGACAAGTTGGTTTTAAACCCAACTCACTTTAATACCACTTGTTGGTCCTAAGAGGTGCAGAGGTGCAGAGGGGAGGTGAATGAACCCTCTACCGTTTTTCCAATTTTGAACACTATTAAACAGTTCTGCTGCAAGTTATCGATACTTGCAGCAAACTCGCTCTATAGTGTGTTCTGCTTGCAGCAATGACCAGATGCAGCAGCAAAACACTTAGAGTTTCAACAAATAAAGTAACCTTTTAACTAGAGAGTTAGAAGGTTACAACACACGTAAGCAAATAAAAACAAACCCAAACAAACAACATACAACAAAAGATATAAATATAAGAAAGCTGTAAATGCACAAGGGTTTATAAAGGTTCGAAGGTGATGTAAGTCTTCTACATCCTCTCTTCTCCTACACAAGGAGGAAATCCACTAGTCCAAATGATTTACAGGACTCAATCCATACATGCTTTGCCAAAGGATAAAACCTACTATGGTTTTTACTACATTCCTAGGTTTCAGCAACCAAATAGAGACCCACATATGGTATTATCCTTCACAAGGAGTAAAACACACAGCGAGGTATTTTTCCTCTCGACTGTGGACACCTAAAACAAGCTAAGTACACAACTATAATGGTTAAATAATAAAACAAATTCTTCAACTAAAATGAAGCTAAGTCTTTAATGGATGTGATCGTTGTTGATGACTTGCTCCTAGGTTGAGCGAACTGAAAAACACTTGATCTTTGTAAGCACAATGTTTGCTGCAAGCTCCAGATTATGAAAGTGAGAGCTATAGGAAATTTTTTGAATTTCAATTCTCGTCTTCAGCTTCACTCTTCCTCTTTATAGGTGGTGGAATGCACTCGTTGAAGGAAGCATATTCCACGTATCTTTATTTGATTCCTCTCTTGGTCACACCAATCTTGATCTTCAACTCGTCCTTGATGATCTCTTGTTGGTTGACTCCTTGATTTTCAAATATGTTCAGGTACAACCTCATTAATGCAAGCTCACAAGTTGTATGTTATGTCACTTTCTTCATGTTGTGACTTCATTAAATGCAGTTGACCTCTTGTCGTCAAATATGCATGTGCTTCAGTCACAGGTGGCTGCTTCTCGTTAGTCCGCATCATATCATACTTGTCGCTATGCTCAACTGTCTTTGATAGAACTACAGTGAAAATTGAAGTCTTGATGTTTCCTCATATTCTTTGATCGTGAAGCAGCCTTTTCTGATTGATCCTTAGTCGATCTTCTGCACGTGACTTCAGTTGCTGCAACTTATTGGTATTGATGCATCTTAGGTCGCTACATAATAAAATACTCACCTTCCAGGTTGAAGCGTGCATCATCCTTTCTTCCAGAAATCCTTCTAAGTATAATGCGTTGTAATTAGATTTCTACCTTTCCATGTTGCTTGTAGCGTGCAGCTCTTCATTGCAGTAGAAGGTTTCACGATCTCTATGTTTGATACTCATTGAAACGAAAATGGGTTACTCTAACTTCCTAATACTTACAACAGGTTTTGTCTCATCAAACTATAAGCTATTTTCTTCTTACATATTACATGAATGATTGTATATATATTATTATTATTATTATTATTATTATAAGGGTAAATTATGAAATTCAAGCCAAACTATGACCACTTTTGCACTTTGGTAGCCAAACTTTGAAAGTTTACTGTATAATTGTCAAACTTTGCAAATTTACCACTTAACCACTAAAATGTCATCATCGGCGGAATATGCTCCGAGTATTCCTTCACTACCGGTGAATATTCTGAGTATATTCATTGCATATTCCATTGGTGAAGGCATTTTGATGGTCATGTGGTAAATTCGCAAGAGTTGGTGGTTAAACAATAAACTTTCAAAGTTCGACTACTAAAATGCAAAAGTGGTCACTACAAGAAATTCACTCAACCACAACACGAGATTTACAACGGTTTTATGCATTTTGTGTTGTTATAAACAAATTTACCATAGTTTTTGTTGGTCCCAAATAGGCTGGTTGTAAGCTTAGAGGGGAGGGGGGTGAATAACCCTATTATTTATTTTTTTAACTTTTCTTCTCCTATTGGCTCAATTCTAGGATCAGTAACCTTTTGGAAGGTTACTGATCAGAGTGGTTGCAGAAGCTTTTCTCTCATTGCAGAGCCAAGTATAGAAGATATGCAGCTTTATCATAGAGTATGCAGGTTAAGCAATAAGCACACATAGACGCATGGATATACAGAGGTTCGAAGGTGGAGTAATCCTTCCATATCCTCTCTGCCTATTTTCAAGATGGAACATTTGTTAAGCTGGTTGATTTATATAGCCATATCTATTACAACCCTTACTTAACAAGTAAGTAGCAAGCCTTTACACAGCTGCTTGCCTACTTTCTCACTGACCCATACAGGATCATATTCTACCCACCCAGGGTCCTGACTTTCTCTCGCACTAAGCACTCCAAGACAGCCTTTAAAAAGGTTTGTCTTCTTTTTGTTCAATTGGATGCAGCAAGCTTGGCCTTCGTTTGCAGGTTGAACTGTTGTAGCTTATTGCAGGACTGACTAACTGAGCATGCGTCTCTTGGGGTGTGGAGTGTTTGAGCTTTTCTTCTGCTCTTCTGAACACTCTTTTTTCTTCTATTTTGTCTTCTCTCTCTTTCTACCTTTTCTTCTTATGAGCCTTCTCTTTGTTGAGCTCTTCTCTCTTCCTTTTGCGCTTCTCTCTGCGAGCTTGTATACACTGTTGTGCTCGCTATCTTCTATCTCTTGCACGCCCCCTCTTCTTTTCGTCAGTCTTCTTTTTATTTATAAATTAGGAAATCAGCCAGTTGAAGGTAGGGAGGTTCCCTAATCTAAAAATGCACTATACTCTTGACACATTCCAGCTTTTCACTTTCCACGTATCTTCTTTTGACCGGCTCCTCTTCTCTTATCTCTACCGGTAACTTCTTTATGTCTACGGGTAACTTTTGACTTTCTTCCCATGCCTGCTTTGTAGCTTCCTCCTCTTGCTTCACTCTGGAGCTTCCTTCTCTTACTTGCTCCTTCAGGTGGCTTGAGGCTTCTGTTGTTAGGATGTATACTATAAGCCTAGCTTTTGTATGAACATCTTTATGATATGAGATTCATTATGATCAAATGTTTGCATTTTATATTATTGCTGTTGTCCAGATTAGTCTACACTGTAGATAACATGGTGTGTAGTGTCACACAGAAGATCATGCTATCAGTTCCTTATAGATTATAAATAATAGCTCACAACCAAGATGGATTTGGACAAACCATTGGAACGGTTGTAGTGTAATTTGGTATTAGTCTATCTTGACTATAAAGTTACACTAGTACATTTTGTATGTATTGAGCAGGACCAAATGAGGTTGTTCGATTTATACTGACTATAAATAAAAGAACAAGACCTCTGTTATTATGGATGTACATCTTCTTAATCCATATATAATAACGGGCACGTGCACTCAGTGTTTGTTTCTCTAACTTACCAATGGGTGAGATTTAATAAATCAATAGGCACGGTGAATTGGGAGATAGCACTGTTTATATGGTGTGCTGTTGATTATAGAAAGAATCCGTGTCCTAATTATTTAGGATGATGATGTCCCCTTGAGGAGCTCATAAGGATTATCATGTAAACCCTGCAGGTGGATTTAATCCGACAAGATAATAAAGATGAGTGGTACTACTCTTGGAATTAGATGTAAATTAATTAAGTTGTCAGTAACTTATTTAATTTATGGACATTCGATATCTTAAACGCGGGGAAATAAATGTACATATAATAAAGGAGCCCATATTGTAATATGGGATTAGGACGGTAGTTCAATTATAACTCTTTAGTGGACCGAGTTATAATTGATGGGCTTAAGCGAGATGTTCGGGCTGAACATGGGACGCCTAAGCCCATCAGGAGGCCCAACCTAATTCCTCCTCAGGGTCCCTGTTGTAGCCTATAAATAACCCTAATATCAGCGCCTCCTAGATTACGTTTTCTCAATCTCACGCAAATAAAAATAGATTCACTTGAGAGAACTATGGAGACGAGTTTTCTATGTCTTTTGGAAGATCGTGGCCCACACGACGTCCAAAGGAGAGGGATAGGAATACGGCAGAAGGTCGTGAGGTTCGAGGCTCGTTGATCGTTCACAAGTTCTGACCTAAGAACTGTTTCGGCTTCGCCTTTTGAGGTGAAAAGGTATAATTCGTTTTCCGCTGCATGTCAATAATGTTTTCGATCCCGAACTAGATAATTACATAGAATCGGTGATCCGGTGGTTCCAACAATTGGTATCAGAGCCGTGGTTTTCTGACTCTATGCGATTGATTCGGTTATTCACATTGTGATGCGTTCTTAGATCTGATAATAGTAGGATATGCAAGATAACTTTCTGCAGGAACCCTAAATCCAACTATTATGGTCTGAATGTATGTTCATGTATGGCTTAAACCCTCGGACCTATCGAGGTTGTTTTTTTTTTTGGGTTGGTGCATGATTGTAATAGTTTAAACACGACGGTTTGTCATGTAGGTTTTATATTCTGTTCGATCTAGAATCTGTATAGGATCGATGGATGAAAACTGTAATAGGATGTTGGAACTAGATTCTGTATAGGATTGGTAGATGTTCAAACTAGATTCTGTATTGGATTGGTTGATGTAATCTGAACCAGTCTCCTGATCAATCGAGATTCCGATAAGAATTGGAGGCGCTGCCGATAAGGATTGGAGGCGCTGCCGATAAGGATCGACGTACGAGATGCGCGGCCAAGAACACGGCAAACATTCAAGAACACGGCGATATAACGAGGCCATAATAGTTAGAATTTTATGTTTTTCATATTTATTGCTTTTATATGTGTTGTTATCTCAAGCATGCTTTTATGTGTTTCATATGTTATGCATGTTAAAATCCCTCATGATAAATAACTAAGTGGGAGAGGGATCAAATTCAATAAGTCCCATAGCCTCCATTACTGGTTTGTTAGTGATGCATTCAAAACTTATACGTTGGCTTTAAGTGCCTTCTTCCATATCGGATGAGTTTGTTTGCGGATCACTAGATCAAACTTCCTTATGGATAATTATAGGAAATTATCTAGGAGCGTGTAATCTTCTCCATCTGAAGAGACACAAACCTAGATAATTGACTTGGTATTAAGTAAATGGTATACACTTAGGTGCATGTGATAGTATCCTCCCCATCGGAGTAAGTGCTGTTATTTGCATGGCTAAAGATAAACGAACTATTAATTTTATATTGTCTAACAAGATAATGAAATTAATGGGTAAAACCTCCTCTTACAAATGTTTGAATTAGTATACGCCCACACTATCGTGGCATGCAAAATTCACGGTGTTTTGAGGTGTTGGTGAATTTAATTATATTGTTTGAGGGAGACAATATTGTTTTAAATTCTTATGTTTTGATCTATGTATTTATTTACGTGTTTCTCAGGATTTATCAATGGCTTTCAATCCTCTTGCTGTTATACTTAAAGAAAACAAACTTACTGGCCCTAATTATATTGATTGGAAACAGAACCTAGATATTGTCTTGACTGCCGAAGAGTACAAATTTGTACTCTCTGAGGTCTGTCCTGAAAAGCCCAATGAAAACTCTAGTGAAGAGGAGAAAGAGGCTTATAGGAAGTGGATCAAAGCAGATGAGATGACGCGGTGTTACATTTTGGCTTCTATGTCAAATGTGCTGCAACATCAGCATCAGGCCATGACCACTGCCTATGACATGATGTTCAATCTCAAAGAACTCTTCGGACACCAGAGTCGGGCTGCCAGGCAAGAGGCCATGAGAAACTTAATGACGACCACCATGCCTGAGGGGACACCCGTAAGGGATCATGTCCTTAAGATGATGGCTCACTTAAATGGGATGGAAGTCCTAGGAGCTGAAATCGATGGGGAAACCCAAGTTGATATTGTTCTCCAGTCGCTACCTAAGAGTTTTGAGCAGTTTCGTCTGAACTACAACATGAACAAGAGGTTGTATTCGATGGCGAAACTTCTGACAGAACTCCAAGCCGCAGAAGGGATACTTCGTCAAACTTCTCAAGCTTATATTGCTGAAAATGTTTCTACTTCTAAGCCGAAAGGTGAAGTGAAGAAGAAAAAGAAACAAAATGGTTCGGCAAAGAAAACGGGTGGACCTAAGAAAAATGGTCCACAAGGTGGCGTAAAGAAGCCAAAGGGCAAGTGCTTTTTATGCAAGCAACCAGGACATTGGAAGGTAGATTGTCCCCGTAAAAAGGAGAACAAAGAAGGTACATCTTATTCACTAATTATTGAAACATGTTTAGCGGTGTTATCTACCGGCACCTGGTGTGTAGATACGAGAGCCACTGATCATGTCTACAATTCTTTGCAGGGGTTCCAGGAAACCAGACGACTTAGTGAGGGCGAGATTACCATATACATGGGCAACGCTGCGAAAGTGGCGGCTGTTGCAGTGGGAGATGTTTATTTATCTTTTGATAGGAACAAGACTTTGGTTTTGAGGAATTGTCTTTACGTACCTAGTTTTAGAAAGAACTTGATTTCAGTTTCTAAGTTATTTTTGGATGGATATTCTGTTTCGTTTGATGGCAAAGTGGTTGTCAAGAAAAATAGGGTTATTATCTGTTCTGGTACGTTGGTTGGCAATTTATATACTCTTAATCCAATAACTCCTACGATGCAACAAATGGAAATTAATAATACATCTTCTAACTCAAATAAGAGAAAAGAACCTTCAAAAATGAACCAAACATATCTTTGGCATCTAAGATTAGGTCACATTAACTTGAGTAGGATTCAAAGGTTGATAGCCGATGGACCTTTGAGTTCATTGGAAGTGGAAAACTATCCGACCTGCGAGTCCTGCTTGGAAGGAAAAATGACCAAGAGGCCTTTTAAAGCCAAGGGGTATAGAGCCAAAAAAGTGTTGGAATTGGTTCATTCTGATTTGTGTGGTCCTATGTCTATCCAAGCAAGAGGTGGTTTCGAATATTTTGTCTTTTTTATAGATGATTATTCGAGAAATGGATACATTTATTTGATGCGCTGCAAGTCAGAGTGCTTTGATAAATTCAAAGAGTACAAGGCTGATGTGGAGAAGCGTCATGGTAAAAGTATCAAAACACTACGATCTGATCGTGGTGGTGAGTACCTCTTAGGAGAGTTTAGGAATTACTTATCAGAGGCTGGGATTCAATCCCAATTGTCTGCACCTGGTACACCCCAACAGAATGGTGTGGCAGAACGAAGGAATATGACTCTCATGGAAATTGTTAGATCGATGATGAGCTATTCGGAATTACCGAGTTCATTTTGGGGGCATGCCCTGGAAATGGCAGTGTACATTCTAAACTTGGTACCTTCTAAAACAGTACCCTCTACTCCCACAGAATTGTGGAATGGGCGTAAGCCTAGTCTGAAACACATTCGGATTTGGGGTACTCCAGCACATGTGCTGAAGGGAGATGCTGATAAGTTGGAATCTCGTACGGAAGTTCGGCTGTTTGTGGGCTATCCTAGAGGAACGAAAGGTGGTTTATTTTATAGTCCTAAAGATCAGAGGGTAAGTGTTAGCACAAATGCCCGATTCTTAGAAAAGGGCTATGTAATGAACCACAAACCCATGAGTAAAATTGTTCCAGAAGAAATAAGAGGGGAAACTCCTACCTTAGTACCAACGGTACAAGATGAGATACCAGAGGGGTCTGCACCATCTGTCACTAATGATACACTATTACCACAAGTGCCTCATCGTAGTGGGAGGGTTGTTAAACAACCTGATAGATTCATGTTTTTGGGAGAGTCTTCGGACTTAGTACCTGGTGAACACGAATCTGATCCTTGGACCTATGACGAAGCACTTCAAGATAAAGATGCAGAATCTTGGCAAAAAGCTATGAATTCTGAATTAGAATCTATGGATTCTAATCAAGTCTAGGAGCTAGTAGAACCACCAAATGGTGTAAAAGCCATTGGATGTAAGTGGGTCTACAAAAGAAAAAGAGGATCAGACGGGAAAGTAGAAACTTTTAAAGCAAGGCTTGTTGCGAAGGGGTATACTCAAAAGGAAGGAATCGATTATGAGGAAACTTTTTCGCCGGTAGCCATGCTCAAGTCTATCCGGATTCTTTTGTCTATTGATGCTTATATGAATTATAAGGTTTGGCAAATGGATGTCAAGACAACTTTCCTTAACGGTAGTCTTGAAGAAAACATCTATATGAAGCAACCAGAAGGATTCATTGCAAAGGGCAAAGAGCATCTTGTGTGTAAGCTTAATCGGTCCATTTATTGACTGAAACAAGCTTCGAGATCATGGAACATCTATTTTGATGAGGTAATCCAGTCTTATGGATTCATTCAATGTCCGGATGAGTCTTGTGTATACAAGAAGAGTGACGGAAACGTGGTGGTATTTCTTGTACTATACGTAGATGACATCTTGCTCATTGGCAACAATGTCAAGGTGTTGTCAGACGTAAAGGTATGGTTGTCCAAGCAATTTGATATGAAGGACTTCGTATATTCTTGGGATCAAAGTTATAAGGGATAGAAAGAAAAGGATGTTATGCTTATCTCAAGCTTCGTATATTGATACTATCCTAGCTCGTTTTAGCATGCAAAACTCCAAGAAAGGTTTTCTACCTTTTCGACATGGAGTACCTTTATCTAAGGAGATGTGTCCTAAGACACCAAAGGAGATAGAGGATATGAAGGCAGTTCCTTATGCTTCGGCCATCAGAAGCTTAATGTATGCAATGCTGTGTACGAGACCAGATATCTGTTTTGCCGTGGGCATGGTTAGTAGATATCAAAGTAACCCAGGATAAGGACATTGGACTGCGGTAAAGCATATTTTAAAGTACTTGAAAAGGACTAGAAATTATATGCTAGTTTTCCAAATAGATAATTTACTTCCTGTGGGTTACACGGATTCTGATTTCCAGTCGGATAGGGACAAGAGTAAATCTACCTCGGGTTATGTGTTTACCTTGGGAGGTGGAGCCATAGTATGGAGGAGTGTTAAGCAGAAATGCGTTTCGAACTCAACCATGGAAGCTGAGTATGTGACAGCCTCTGAGGCAGCCAAAGAAGCTGTATGGCTCAGAAACTTCATGATGGACTTAGAAGTGATTCCTAGTTTGCCTAAAGCTATCACAATTTATTGTGATAACAGTAGCAAAGTCGAAGGAACCACGAGCCCATAAAGCAAGCAAACACATTGAGCACAAGTACCACCTTATACGAGACATCGTAAAACGAGGAAAAGTTGTTGTCACCAAAATTGCATCAGTGGATAACCTAGCAGATCCTTTCACAAAGGTTCTTCCAGCGAAAGCTTTTGATGGGCATGTTGAAGAGATGGGAATCAGATGTATGGCAGCACTTATGGCAGCATAGTCTTTTAGTATAAGTGGGAGATTGTTAGGATGTATACTATAAGCCTAGCTTTTGTATGAACATCTTTATGATATGAGATTCATTATGATCAAATGTTTGCATTTTAAATTATTGTTGTTGTCCAGATTAGTCTACACTGTAGATAATATGGTGTGTGGTGTCACACAGAAGATCATGCTATTAGTTCCTTATAGATTATAAATAATAGCTCACAACCAAGATGGATTTGGACAAACCATTGGAACGGTTGTAGTGTAATTTGGTATTAGTCTATCTTGACTATAAAGTTACACTAGTACATTTTGTATGTATTGAGCAGGACCAAATGAGGTTGTTCGATTTATACTGACTATAAATAAAAGAACAAGACCTCTGTTATTATGGATGTACATCTTCTTAATCCATATATAATAACGGGCACGTGTACTCAGTGTTTGTTTCTCTAATTTACCAATGGGTGAGATTTAATAAATCAATAGGACTCGGTGAATTGGGAGATAACACTGTTTATATGGTGTGTTGTTGATTATAGAAAGAATCCGTGTCCTAATTATTTAGGATGATGATGTCCCCTTGAGGAGCTCATAAGGATTATCATGTAAACCCTGCAGGTGGATTTAATCCGACATGATAATAAAGATAAGTGGTACTACTCTTGGAATTAGATGTAAATTAATTAAGTTGTCAGTAACTTATTTAATTTATGGACATTCGATATCTTAAACGCAGGGAAATAAATGTACATATAATAAAGGAGCCCATATTGTAATATGGGATTAGGACGGTAGTTCAATTATAACTCTTTAGTTGACCGAGTTATAATTGATGGGCTTAAGTGAGATGTTCGGGCTGAACATGGGACGCCTAAGCCCATCAGGAGGCCCAACCTAATTCCTCCTCAGGGTCCCTGTTGTAGCCTATAAATAACCCTAATATCAGCGCCTCCTAGATTACGTTTTCTCAATCTCACGCAAATAAAAACAGATTCACTTGAGAGAACTAAGGAGGCGAGTTTTCTGTGTCTTTTGGAAGATCGTGGCCCACACGACGTCCAAAGGAGAGGGATAGGAATACGGCAGAAGGTCGTGAGGTTCGAGGCTCGTTGATCGTTCGCAAGTTCTGACCTAAGAACTGTTTCGGCTTCGCCTTTTGAGGTGAAAAGGTATAATTCGTTTTCCGCTGCATGTCAATAATGTTTTCGATCCCGAATTAGATAATTACATAGAGTCGGCAATCTGGTGGTTCCAGCATCTGTAGCATGCTACTCCTGCAGTATGCTTTCGGCATGGTCTTTCAGGTAGCTTCCTGTCTTGCTACATTCTACTTCGGCAAGGTCTCTTCCAGTAGCTTCATGTAGTCATCAGTATCCTTATTAGTTCACCTGATTCATTTTTCACCATTTTCTTTAGTGTCCTTCCTTTTGAGACTTTCTCTGATCTTTCTCTCTTCTGCAGTAACTCTATTGCAGTAACCTATCCTAAGATTGGTTATGCTTGTTAGAGTTACTTAAGGTTTTGTCTCATCAAAACATACTTCAAATGTTTCCAACAATTTCCCCCTTTTTTATGATGACAAAACATTTGCATAAGATCAAAAGAGCATAATCACTCAAGCACAGAAAGTAGATGTATAATATAACAATATAGAGCATACTGCTTTCATTAAAATCACATATAAGTCTAAAAGAAAGGGCACAAGGAATGAGCTTTTTAAAGAACAGAGGAAATTTTATTTAGATAAAATATCCATAATACAACGCAGTAAGCAAAGTACAATAAACATTATATCTAGATTTATTTTTCTTTTTTTCTTGTTTGCGAGCTTCTTTCTCGCTTCTTCCTCTATTATTCGGGACTTGCTCCTAATCAATTTTCCTCTTTGATCGTGGAGGAGAATTGAAGAAGGTGAGAAGGTCACAAGAACTAGAAGAAAGAAATGGGATTCAGTCGGAGAAGAATGTGAAGTGGTAGAGGAGCTTAGGCGCAGTAGCTTGCCCTTTCATCTCGTACTATCTTCACCAACTCCTGTGACTGTCTCTTTCTCCTTACTCTCTTGGACATAGAAGAAGGCTCATCCAATGGAAGGGCTTGCATCTTCTCTTCTTCACCTTATGAAGACTTTTGATCTTCCTGAATCTTTCGCAGTTCTTCCCTCTTTTTGTCATAATCAACAAAGAGCTAAAGCTCCAGGATCACTGGAGAGGGATTCCCCCAACTCAACCTCCAGACTTCAAGAGGGATCTTTGGAGCAAGTCCTCAAGCACCCTCGAATTTGAGGTGAGGAAGGAACGCTAGAAGATCAAGTCTTCTAAGAAAGACTTGCTTAGCAAGTGTCAAGCATGAGAGGTGACATTTAGTGATTTGTGATATGCTTGGTTGATTATTTGCAGAAAATGTGTTCTTTGGAAGGAATGAAGAGAAGGGTTTCTAACAATCTGGTACCATGAGGCATAGAGGATAAGAGAGAGAGAGAGAGAGAGAGAGGATATATGTATGCTTAATGAAGAATAAGGAGTGCATGTATTTATAGAGTTTGAGATACTCTATGTTGTAGTTAGATCTTCAAAGATCTCATTAACTGCTTCGCCGGTTTCTAATGTTGGCAGTTTCCACAACTTTATTTCTTTTCTCCTCTGCATGAGTTGATTTGCTTGAGTGTTTGGTCAACAACTGGCTCTCCACCCTTGGATTCTTCTGATCGCACGACTGAAATTCTTGTAGGGTTCTGAAAATGTAACACCCCGTTTTCAAGAAAACCTGCATTGCATATTTCACAAAATTTCTTTTACCTTTTAATGGAAAAATGAGTCGAAGTGAACTATTATGTTATTTAAAGTTATAATTTACGTATTATGTTGTGCTAAATGATTTTTACGTATTTTGTGATCTAATGTTTCTTTCGAGATTTTAAAGTATTTTTGCAGGATTGCTTACGGAGGAAACTGAGCTTGATCTCAACTCACTTGACAATCATGGATGAAAGTAAAAAGATAAGATATAGATAAGTCTATATAAGGAAAAATGATACTAGATTTTTATGCAAAGATTGTTCGTTTGTGTCGTAAATGCTTTTATTTTATTAAATTAATCATGATCTTTATATGCGATTCCATGTGATAAAATAACTTACATGAAATGTATATATGTGTCAAATATGTTCTTTTACACAAGTACGTTTTATGAATAAATTATCTTCTTTTATAACAAAATGTACTTAGTAAATACTTGTGTATAAATTATATTATTGTAGTATATTATTATTATTATTATTATTATTATTATTATTATTATTATTATTATTATTATTATTATTATTATTATTATTATCTTTAGTATATAAATTAAGCATTCATATATATATATATGAGTATATATGTATATTATGTATGTACGTTACTCAACTAAAGACATACATGTATATTTAATTATTCTGTGAATATAATAAACAACTTTTGGATCAAATTTGGAGAGATGAGTCAACACATGCCTTTGCCTTCTTCACACGTGTCCTCCCTTTTTGTATAAAGAATAGGGGGGGGGGGGGTGATACTCCTTTCTTCCTCATTCATCACCAAACATATTTCTTTTGCAAAGGATTTGGAGTGTGGAAGGGTAAAGGGTTTAATTCATTTTCTTGTTTTATACTTCAATTTTAATTGCTTCCAATTATTTTTTCCCCTAATTGAGATGTAGATGTATATGTATGTATATGTGTATGTGTGCAATTGTGTGTGTGTTTATTATGTGCTGTGGAATTGGAGATGGGGAAGAAAGGAGGAGATGGGGGAAGAAGGGAAGAGGCGCCACCGTGTGTGGCGGCGCCGTGCAGAAGCGAGCCAGGTGTGAGTGTGGGTAGAGGGCGGCGCCGTGAACAGCACCGCCATGCGTGTGTGGTGTTTTGTGTGCGTGGCCGAAACCGGGGGAAAAAGATGAAGGGCGCCACCCGGTGCGGTGGCGCCGTGCAGAGCGTGGGTGTGCGGGTGAAGGGTGCTGCACCGTGAGCAGTGCCGCTGTGCTGTGAGTAAGTTGTGTGTTGTGTGTACTGTAGAGAGAAGGGGGGAAACGAAGAGGGGCGGCGCCGCGGATGGGCGGCGCCGTGCGTATCGGTGCTGTGCAGAGGGTTTGGGGGGCATCGTCAGGCAGCGACGCTGTGACGGGACGGCGCCGTGAGCGGCACCACTGTACTGTAGAATCGGAGGAGGGGGTGTGTGCGTATCGTATGTATGTGCATGCGTGTGTGTATGGAGGTCGGGTTGTGTGTGCTGCTGCGGACGGACGGCAGCAGCGGCGGTGGTGGAGCAGAAATGGAGAGCGGCGGCGGCTGCCATAGGGGCTAAGGTTTTGGGGTGTGATTTTGGGAATTAGGGTTAGTTGAGGGGCTTATGTGCAATTACCCATCTTGTCTTATTTATTGTTCAACCCCTTAACTTCTGTATTTTGCATTACAGCCCTTGAAATTAGAGGGACTTAGATTTTGACCCCAGAACTTTATAAAATTTATAATATGACCCTCATACTTTACTGAAATTACAGAAAGACCTCTGAACTTTAATGAAATTGCAAAATGACCCTAGAACTTTATAGAAACTGCAGAAACACCCCTAAACTTTGCTGAAGTAGTATTTTGACCCAGAACCTTGCTACAATTATAAATTGAACACCAATACTGTACTGGATATTATTTTATGACCTCAAACCATATTTTATGTGTCATTTTAAGATTTAAAATTTCTAGTTAAATACCTAAAGTTTAAATCATAAGTATATTTGTTGTTTCATATGTGAATCATATTTCAATGATTTTATATGATGATATCAGCATCAAAACTTCATATATGAGTCTAATATATATATTGCATGATGTATAATTAATATAAATGCTTGAATTATGTGTATAGAATCATGTTAATATTTATGTTTAGTATGAAGTCATTATATTAAATTACTAATGATTATGATTTAGATTAAATAACCTAATATAAGACACTAAACAGTTAAGTGTGTCGAGTGCAGTCGAGACAACCGGTGAATCCAGGAGCAATCTTCAAAACCGTCATTTTAAAGTGGGTAACTTCTATACTCTACTATGCGTTGATAATTAAATTAGTAAGTTATGTATGAAAATCTACGGTTGAAGCTCCGTAGCTATAACCGGTAGTTGCTTCACTATCGGGCGACGACCATAAGGGCCATAGTGCCTGGTCTATGAAAGCAAGGTTTAGTGGGCGAGCGACTCCCACATTCTTTTATGTATGTATGGTCCAGGGTGAGCGTGCCCAACGGACATGTAGTATGTGCTTAATGATTTAATTATTTCAATATATATTAGAGTGTACAGTTATTCCACTGGGATCCCTCTCCGGAGGTGTCTCATGATTCTACTTTTAATATTTTTAGGTTCGATGTATGATGACGTGGGCGTGTAGCGAGGTAGACTGATTTTCCATCACCCTTAATGTTAAAGTACTAAACGATACTTACTTTTAAGAATAATGTTATATTTTGATATGTAAATTATGATAGATGATGGGCCTAGACTTATATTTTGGTATAATATGTTTGTTCTATTATGTTATCTCATGTAGGAGTTTGTTTGAGCTTTTAACCTAGAAATGTGGGTAAAACATGAGTTTTAGAAATAGTTATATTATGTTTTAAAAAAATGTCTCGTGTTTTCATTCAGTCTTCCGCTGTATATTATCTTATGAATTATTTAGTTACTAAGTAAGTAAAGGGTGACGGCCTGATTCCAATTAATGGGATGGGGGCGTCACAGAAAAGGTGGTCTATTTCTGGAAAGGTGATCCACTTTTTATGCGTGCACGTTACCAATATAAATCTTCAGTAACTGCTCTGATTTAAGAGTTGTAACCTACAAGTGATCCCTTTATCCAATGACCTGATGATAAATCCTGATGTCTAGTAACCTAGTATCCAGTATATTGGTGTCTAGCATCCTGGTTTACAGCAATCTGGTGTGCAGCGATCTAGTGTCCAGCATCTTGGTGTTTAGCGTCCTATTACCCAGCGACCTAGTGTTCAGCGATCTAGTGTCCAGCAACCTAGTTTCTAGCATCCTGATATCTAGCGTCCTGTTATCCAGCGACCTAATATCCAGTTAGCCTGGTATCTAGCATCATGATATACAACGTCCTGTTATCCAGTGATCTAGTATCCAATGTCCTGGTGTCTAGCATTTCTATTGTCAAACCTTTATCTTGTTCCTTGATATTAAGGAGTCTTTTTACCTTATCTCATGACTTGATGACAAATACTCTGATGTCTAGTGACCTAGTATCCAGTAGCTCGGTGTCTAGCGTTCTGGTGTGTAGCATCTGATATTCAGCGACCTAGTATCCATCCATCTGGTGTCTAGCGTCCTGATTTTCAGCATCCTGTTATCCAGCAACCTAGTTTCTGGTAACCTGGTGTCTAGCATCCTATAGTCAGAGCTTGTCATTTTGTCAATGGTCCCCCCCTAAATTCAGTAGCCCTTTGTCAGAGGTGCCTGCAAAATGAGTTTTCTTGTACAGGTACTCACACAAGTATGAGTCCTTCTGTGTTAATGTTTCTTTCAGGAGTTTAGACTTTTTTTACAGCCATGGTTGCTATAGAGAGAGTTTAACTCCTTCAAGACTTTTAAAGAGCAAAAATGATGGTGTGTGTAGGTGTTTTCTTAATGTATCTTTAGGATATAGAAAAGGTAAAGCATGATATCAGTAAGATAGACAATTTTATTTTCCTTTTTAGAGTTGTTGTTCTGCTTGATTCCCTAGGGAATGTCAATTTGTTGCAAACATTTTCAGCATACTCGTATTTGGGTTTCTCCAAGGTTTGACTTTTTGCCTCTGAATTACCTTGATTTGTACTAGAAGTTCCCCCTTATTTTATGATTCCCTCTTTTAAGATGTAGGGTCACTATCAGTACTATTTTGGGTAACTATGAGGTTTTCATGAGAAGGTGAAGTGTTTTAATATGAAAATAAATATGCAGGCTTCATTCTCATTTTTAAGTCAAGTGACAAGAAGTTTTAAGTCTAATATCTTTATTCTCTTGAAGATTCTTTTCTATGGCTTCTTTGATCGTTGGCATATAGTCACTTGAGTTCCTCAACAGGATAAACATAAGTAAAATCAGAAATAAAAGAGCAAGTTAGAACGTGATACCTGGTCATTTGTTTATTTGGTTTAAAGAATAGACCCTCTTTCATTCTTTGCTTCAGTCTGGAGGATGATCTGTTTGATGGAGTGAGCTTCCCTTCTTACTCATTTGCTTGACATCCTTTGCATTTTCCTCCATGGTTGATTGCTTGCCTGTTGTTGTAGACTTGAAGCTTCAGTATGGTCCATACATCCCAGCTTCACTTTGTATCAGCTTCTTCTTCATGCTTAGCAACTAGCCTATCTTGTTGATTCTGCTCCATATTGGATATCTGCTTGCTCCTTTCTGCACAGCTTTCTGTTCCGCAGCCCTTTCTTCGAGTAGCTTGCTATTCACCAGCTTCTTTCTGAACAGCTTTTTCTTCACAACACAGCTTGATTTTCTATGTCCTTCATAGCTCCTTGTTGTCTTTCACATCAATCATATCCTTTTAACAAAGACAGTGACTTGATATATGATGTGAGAGAGAGATTTTATGGAGAGAGAGATTCTTCATAGATGGGGATCTGGATAGATCGCCTAGATCTTTTGTTCATCCACTCGCTCTGATACCACTTGTTGGTATCAGATTGATCAGTGGGTTTTGGATGAATAATCCACCTGCTCTGATACCACTTGTTGGTCCCAAATAGGCTGGTTGTAGGCTTAGAGAGGGGGTTGAATAAGCCTATTATTTTTTTAAACTTTTCTTCTCCTATTGGCTCAATTCTAGGATCAGTAACCTTTTGGGAGGTTACTGATCAGAGTGGTTGCAGAAGCTTTTCTCTCATTGCAGAGCCAAGTATAGAAGATATGCAGCTTTATCATAGAGTATGTAGGTTAAGCAATAAGCACACATAGACGCAGGGATATACAGAAGTTCGAAGGTGGAGTAATCCTTCTACATTCTCTTTGCCTATTCTCAAGAAGGAACATTTATTAAGCTGGTTGATTTACATAGCCCTATCTATTACAACCCTCACTTAAAAAGTAAGTAGCAAGCCTTCACACAGTTGTTTGCCTACTTTCTCATTGACCCACACAGGATCCTATTCTACCCACCCAGGGTCCTGACTTTCTCTCCTAGAAAGTGGAAAACTTGGCAGGAATTGCTCCTCGCACTAAGCACTCCAAGACAAACCTTTAAAAAGGTTTGTCTTCTTCTTCTTCAACTGCATGCAGTAAGCTTGGCCTTCGTTTGCAGGTTGAACTGTTGTAACTTGCTCTAGAACTGACTGACTTAGCATGCATCTCTTGGGGTGTGGAGTGTTTGAACTTTTCTTCTGCTTTTCTGAACACTCTTTTTTCTTCTATTTTGTCTTCCCCCTCTTTCCGCGCTTTCTTCTTATGAGCCTTCTCTCTGTTGAGCTCTTCTCTCTTCTTTTTGCGCTTCTCTCTGCGAGCTTGTATATATATTCTGTTGTGCTCGCTATCTTCTCTCTCTTCCACGCCCCCTCTTCTTTTCATTAGTCTCTTTTTATTTATAGATTAGGAAATCAGTTCGTTGAAGGTAGGTAGGTTCCCTAATCTATAAATGCACTGCACTCCTGACACATTCCAGTTTTTCGCTTTCCACGTGTCTTCTTCTGACTGGCTCCTCTTCTCTTCTCTCTACCGGTAACTTCTTTGTGTCTACCGGTAACTTTTGACTTTCTTCCCATGTCTGCTTTGTAGCTTCCTCCTCTTGCTTCACTCTGGAGCTTCCTTCTCTTGCTTGCTCCTACAGGTGGCTTGAGGCTTCTGTAGCATGCTGCTTCTGCAGTATGCTTTCGGTATGGTCTTTCAGGCAGCTTCTTGTCTCGCTGCATTCTACTTCGGCGAGGTCTCTTCCAGTAGCTTCCTGTAGTCATCAGTATCCTTATTAGTTCACCTGATTCTTTTTTCACCATTCTCTTCAGTGTCCTTCCTTTTGACACTTTCTCTGATCTTTCTTTCTTCTGCAGTAACTTTGTTGCAGTAACATATCCTAAGATTGGTTATGCTTGTTAGAGTTACTTAAGGTTTTGTCTCATCAAAACATACTTCAAACGTTTTCAACAGTTTTGCATAAAACCGTTGTCGTTGAGTGCATTTTTTCGCTCAATGACAACGGTTGGGACAACGGTACAATAAAACCGTCGTCGTTGTGCGAAAAAATACGCTCAACGACAATGGTTTTTTGGTGGTGTTGTTGTTAAGCCCATTTTTTTGCTCAACGACAACAGTTAGGACAACGGTACAATAAAACAGTTGTCGTTGAGTGCATTTTTCGCTCAGTGACAACGGTTCGATGAACAGTAAGCTACCGTTGTCGAGCGCATTTTTTCTCTCAACGAGAACGACACTAGTTCACCGTTTTCGTTGAGCGCATTTTTGGCTCAACGACAACGGTTCATCGAACCGTTGTAAGCTACCATTGTCGTTGAGTGCATTTCTTCACTTAAAGACAACAGTAGCTTACAACAGTAAAAAATTATCGTTGTCGTTGAGCAAAAAAATTACTTCAATGACAACACTGTCTACGTACCGTTGTCTTTGACCGTATTTTTGTTCTCAACGACAACGGTTGGGACAACCATTATTTTTTACCGTTCTTGAGCATAATTTTTCGGACAATGACAACGGTGTAGTGAACCGTTGTAAATTATTTTATAAAAATAAAAGAACAGTTTAATGAACTTGAAAAATATAAATCAAGAGCTCCACCAAAGTCGAACCCTAGACCAATTAGGAAATTTAAA
This sequence comes from Scutellaria baicalensis, assembly GCA_005771605.1. Classification (NCBI taxonomy): domain Eukaryota; kingdom Viridiplantae; phylum Streptophyta; class Magnoliopsida; order Lamiales; family Lamiaceae; genus Scutellaria; species Scutellaria baicalensis. Next base: position 16,655,661 of record CM016722.1, on the reverse strand, counting down.
AGAAAATTTAGGCTTAAACCAAGTAGGATTCGACACTAAAGCTACGAATTAGATGCAAAGCACTAGAGCATATATCCTCCACGTTTCATAACACACATGGTAATTTATTAATTTGACCTACAGTCAAGACGAAAATATCGATTTCGGTATCGGTAATTTGATTTTACGGAAACTAGTATTTCACCCATGCGTTGTACGGATTTATATTTTAAATAATTTCATATAAGTAAAAAAATTCATATATAACTTATAAAAGAAGTATTCTATATATATATATATATATATTATATAGTTATTATATGTATGTGTATAACTTAAATATTTTAATTATATATATATATATATATGTGTGTGTATACACATCAAATTTCAAAACTCATGTTATTATACATTTAAAGGAATGCGGTGTAAAATGATACATTTAAGTAGTGTGTAACATGCCTCTATTTTCTGTATTTCGACTTTGTTGAGGAAATACTTGAATTCGTGCGCATAAATGGCTAGACTTATATTGAAGAGCAGAATCGACTTGAAAAGGTAATTTCTGGTAAATTTTGTAGCTCGTAATCTCGTGAAAGAAAAAATAAATTTGCATGTCCATGTATTCCTTAGATTTGAGTTTAATGATTTATTTGTACTATATATACACCATCATTATAAATATATTAATATTCTAACAATGTTTTTTTAAATTATTGCAAGGGAATTAGAAGTTCATGTGATTCGAAGAAATCTGCGTATGAACCCATAACAAATCTAGGAGTTCATCAGAATGGTGGTGATCCGAAAAACTCCGCAATATGCCTAGAAAAACTTTCTGCACAAAAGCTATGTCAGATACACTTATGATTTATTAAATATCATAGCTTATTGTGTAACCGTAGTTGTTTCAAGAAATGAAGCTAAATATAAAACTTTGTGTTTATCTATGAAATAAGAAAAACACTTGATTTATAACCCTGTTAAGGCAGCCTGTTGTGTAAAATGAAAATCTTCCGTGATGTACACCTAGATTGCTATGTAATATGAGAAGCAAAAATTGAAGTCTTCTATGATTGTTACCTTGGTGTTCTTCTTGTGATCTGTTTTTTTTCCGGCGAAGATCGTTTGACCCTCTTCATGAGTTTTGAGATCAAGTGACTCTGTCTTTCTCCTATTAAGCTTGTTGTAATCTGTGTTTGATGTTGTGATATAAGTTGAAAGACAGGTTGTGTTCTGGTATGTAGAGAAGATGATGAAGAATGAAAAGAAAATTGTTCTTTGAGATTCATATATTAACAGTTTTATATGTAGTGCAATGATTGTTGCCATTGGAATACTAACAATTTTTCAGAGAAATCTACATATTTTACAACTTTTTATATGAAAATCAGAATTTATTTTCTGAGAAACAATACTTTGAAATATTATTCTCACCTTTTAGGTTTGATCCTAAAAATTATTTTCAATGAATCTGCCCTTGAATAATAATTTCATCTGAGTTGAAAAACTCAAACAAATAGTCTTACATTATAGGTAGAATATAATTGTCATTTATTTATGTTTATGTAATTATATCCCTTGGTATGCATGATATCCTCTGGTATACATTTTCCTGTTTATATATGTATTTGTTCATGTAATGTCATTATATAATGATCTTCTTAGTAAGTATTTGATGATATAAAGTACTTTCTTATGTTTATATTTCTCAATATATACAAAGATAATATCATATTTATACAACTTGTCAAATTATTAATTTTACTATCATTATATAGGAATATATAAAAAGAACCAGACAATATATGAATTCATCACATTATATTATTTTATAGCTTATGTAGTAGTTGAACTTATCATTTACTTATGTCTTGTTATATGGTCTGCAGTATTAATGCAAACAGTCTGGAAATGAAGAACATAAAGTGCTGGACCAGATCAAGAAGTTCCACGTCATATTTGGCAAAAGATAAGTTTAAGTTGTACTTATAAGGCTGAAGTTTATTTGTTATTCACTTGAAGAAATAGAGTGTTTGAAAATTTTGCTATGTGTCTGATTCTCTTAGAATGTCATGCATAGAACCGTAATTACTTATGTTGGGAATAATATAGGGTTTTGCTTGAGAAACATAAACATAAAAGGCATATATCCTTGAGCATTCTAAAAGGCAGAACTGGAGTTTAGAAGGCAAAAACCTTCTACAAAAAGTTTAACAAAAAGAGAACTAAACCATAGTTATGAACACAATAAAAGCATAAAAATAAAAATCAGTCTTCCTTCTCCTTCTTTATGGGAACTGCATTATCCACACCTCTATCAGTTGAAAATTCATCAATTAGTTTCCTCTTAATGCCTGAATTTTCAATCACAGCCTTTTCTCTTTCTATCGTTGCTTGTTTCTTAGTTGGGGTGCCTACTTCTATTCCAATGACATCAACCTATGATAAATAAAATACGCTTGGTTAACATATATTTCAACTATAAGGACTTTTTATTTCATTATCCACCTAAGTAACATATTGAAACTATAATATATTTACCTTGTCAAATTCAGTCTCCTTAGTAGCTGACTTTAGATTGCAATCAGAAGACTACATCAAGTAAATGAAATATATAAAATTAAAACATAAAATTCTTTAAAGAACGGTAAATTAGTGAAGCTCAACCTTCGATTTAGAACTAAAATGAAATTGATGAAATGAAAAAAAAAAATCTCTCCAAGAACCTCATAAATTCTAAGTAGTATCTCTACCTTCTCAATAGTTGCCTTTGTATTCCTATCAGATGCCTACAAAAAGAAAGTGAAATAGGTAAAATTAAGACACTATCATATTTTGTTAAGAACCTTGAATAACTAAAAGAATAAAAGATCACTACCATACTACCATTGAAAGATGAAGAAGATCTGGACATTGGAGTTCTGTCTTGGGACTCTTTCTTTACAATGTAAGACCCATTGTAATTTGATGTTTGTTCTGGCTTCACTTGAACCTTGAAATAAAAATATTTACCCAGCAATCATTTAATAGCCTCAGGAGTTATGGCATGCTCTTCCTAAATAAGATAAAACAATTGTAATAATTAATACAAATTGAAGTACAAAACATATTTAAGTAATTTAAGTAATAATAATTGTAATAATTAATACAAACTGAAGTTAAAAACATATTTAAGTACTTTAGTAATAATAATAAAATATCAATCACCTCCTTCAAAGTTGACCTCAATTCAGCCACTGTTTTTCCTACTAATTCAATAAACTGAGTATCCCAAAACAGCAAAACACAATTGTTACTTGTATCTTGTACCAAGAGTTCTATCCTATACCTGTAAAATAAAACAACAAAAGTCTGATTACCATTAATTACCATTAATAAATAAAAATAACTGAAATAAAATCTGGAATATCACAGCTACCAGTAATAAATAAGTCTGAAATATCACAGCTTCCAAAATAAAATCTTACCTAGGAGTTCTAGTAGCTTCAAAAATATCACAGCTTGAACAATAAAATTTATCCTTCACTTGATCAAATTTTCAAAGCATTTGGTACATGATATGTACCACCATAGTCCCATAGTCTCTATGCTAAGTGATGTGGTCCAACTGATCACATTCGAACTATTCGGTAAAGCGAGCTGGCTTGAAGACCAATCGACGCAAACAGAACAGGGAAGCAAGCAGAACATGGATGCGAAAAGGAGAGTTCGCATTTCACAGAGAAACGGATGCGTACTGACTAAACTTTTGGGATAAGAGGACGAACTGATCCTTAATATATGAAGCGAACTAATTTGAATTTGAATAACCGCCACGATCGCGGATATCTCACCCACTTCCCACTTTTTTAGGAAAAGATCTAACTGCCACGTCTTTCAGGGAGTATTTATAACCTTTATTTTCTTGTTCTTTAACACACAATAAAATTTACACAAAATCACTAGAAGAAAAATAACTATTAGCTTTTCCGGATCACTGACTTGAGCGTCGGAGTCTCTTCACCAGGAAAAATCCCCGGTGTTCTTTGTTTTGCAGGTATTTCTGATCGGAGAACTAATTTGCATCAGAGAAGAAGAAGATCCAAACGAGAACGAAATCAATTGGCGCCGTCTGTGGGAATTCTTTCGTAACTTTGAGTTCTTAGGACGTTGAGAAATTGTGAAGATGGTGAATACCAGGGGATCTCGAAGGAGGTTAGAAGAAGGGGCACAATCTGTACGGCAGGATGAGGACCAGAGTTCTGCACCGGTGAATCCTCCCGGCACTGTCACTTTGACGCCAGAGGAACTTTCAAATCTGGTAGAAGCGGCTGTCCAGAAAGCTTTAGGCAAACAAAGGGCCGAGTCACAACAAGGTAACACTGATATTCATGCCAGAAAGGAGCAAGAAGGTGACAAATCTCGAACTGATGCAGGAAAGTCAGTCTGATCATCCTCGCGGCCAGAAGCGAGGACATGTAGAACTGTCCGAGAAGGTGGACGATTTAAGAAAGAGTTGCGAGAAGTCCAGAGGACTGTTCGACGGATTCCTAGAAGTTCGAGGGGAAATCCTTTCTCTGAGGAACTCATGGAGGATGAATTACCGGCTTCCTTTCGACCGGTGAATTTTGACTATGATGGTACCACAGATCCATGGGATCATTTATGTAGATTCGAGAATACTACTCTACTACATCGGTATTCAGACGGTATTAAGTGTAGAGTGTTCGCAACTACTCTTACCAAGGCCGCCCAGACATGGTTCAGTCAGTTAAATGATGGGATGATTCACAACTTCGAGCAATTGTCGGATTTGTTCCTGCATCAGTTCGCCAGTTCGAGGAGACAGAGGTGATCTACTCAAACTTTGTTTGGTGTAAAACAAAAAGGGGATGAAACATTGCGGATTACGTCAAAAGATTTACCGCTGCTACTTTAGAAGCTCCTGAAGCTTCAGATGATTTGGTCGTTAGTGCTTTCATTCAAGGTCTGAAAGAGGGTGACCTTCATACTTCGCTAGTTAAGAAGACACCCAAAAATTTTGATGACCTATTGCAAAGATCTACCAAGTATATTAACTTGGAGGAAGCAGTTCGGATGAAAAAAGGTGAGAGCTCAAATCGAATGAGTAGACCACAGGAGCATGATGTGTCAAGAAAAGAAGAAGGAGGGGAACACCGAATGAGATTTGCGCCACCCTCTTTGAGAGATAGTCGGACAGGACGGAGATATGAGCAGTACACTCCCATGACTATGTCACCAGGACAGGTACTAATGGAAATATGGAACCTGCCCCAACTAAAATGGCCGTCAACTTGGAGCCCAAATCCGAAGAAGCCACCCACCTTTGGCAACGGTAAATTGTGCCGATTTCATAATGAATATGGGCATGGAACTGATGAATGCTTACATTTACGAGATGAGCTAGAAAGGTTGATCAGGGAAAATAAACTGGCTCGGTTTGTCCGTCGAACTCAATCAAATCGGGAGCAGAGGAATGATCGAGAGGAGCCGAGACGAGAAAGAAGGCAAGAGCAACAAGAACTACCTCCACCTCCACCTCTCCCATCCCGAGCTAGACCTGAACGGGAAGAAAGACCCACTATTCATATGATCATGGGTGGGCCAACAGATGGAGATTCCAACAGAGCTTGAAAAGTGAGACTTTATTCTGTTAGACAAGAACAGAATGCGGTTCACTCAATCTTCGAGGATATGGCAATTGAGTTCGGAGTTCGAGATCGCCTTGCTATTCAAAGCCCCCAGTTTGATGTTATGGTGATCGTTGTTGAGATAGGAGGCTTTAATGTTGAGCGGGTGTTTGTTGATACTGGAAGTTCGGTGGATATTATGTTCATGGATTGCTTCAAGAAGGTGAGATCGATAGTGGAGGTAAAATCTGTAGAAACTTTACTTTATGGTTTTGCAGGAGAATCCGTGATGGTATACGGCAAGGTCCAACTTCCCATGGTGCTAGGAGATGGGGAATGGAGACAAAATAAGACAATGACTTTCCTCATAGTGGACGCACCCTCTCAATACAATGTGATTGTAGGTCGTCCTTCTCTAAGCTCATATGCTGTAGTCATTTCGCCTGCACATTTAATAATGAAATTCCTTGTTGAAAATGAGGAGGGACGCGTAGTGGGAGTTGGAGTGGTTCATGGCGACCAGCAAACTGCCCGATGTTGCTATGTAACGGCAGTTCGACAGTTCAAGTCTCGAAAACGCCATAGCGAACAGAGGGATGCCGTTGATCGAGGAAGGGACAAGAGTTTAAAGAAGGGTGATGAAGCGAAAACTGCAGAGTTTGAAGAGGGCGAACTGATGAGTGTGGAGTTAATCCCTGAGCTCCCAGGACATTCAATTCGGCTTGGGAGTCAATTGTCGGAACAGGTTAGTAGATGAATAGTGGCCGCTCTTCAAGATAATGTGGATTTGTTCGTATGAAAGCCTGAGGATATGAAAGGTATAAACCCAGAAATGGCAGTTCACAAGTTGAACATCAAGCCTTATGTTCGACCAATAAATCAGAAACTGAGACATTTTGGGGATCAACAAAATGAAATCATCAAGAGAGAAGTCGAGAAGTTGTTAGAAATTGGGCATATTGAGGAGATCCAGTATCCTCGATGGCTGGCCAATGTAGTGTTGGTCCCGAAACCAGGGAATAAGTGGCAGATGTGCATCGATTTCCGGGATTTGAACAAAGCTTGCCCCAAGGACCACTATCCTCTTCCACGGATTGATAAGTTAATGGATTCAACCGCAGGGTACGAACTTCTCATTATGATGGATGCAGCGCAAGGATATCATCAAATCATGTTACATCCGGAAGACAAACCCAATGTAGCTTTTATTACTTCTTCAGGTACATATTGCTATACAGTTATGCCATTTGGATTGAAAAATGCAGGAGCTACTTATCAGCGAATGGTGGACGAGATGTTTAAACACCAATTAGGTCGCAACATGGAAGCATATGTCGATGATATGTTAGTGAAGAGCATACGGGTGAACACACATGCGGAGGACTTGAGGGAAACGATGGCAACAATCCGAAAGCATGGGATGCGGTTAAATCCAGCCAAGTGTTTGTTCGGAGTAAAAGCATGAAAGTTCTTGGGATATATGGTTACGGATAGAGGAATGGAAGTCAACCCCAATAAAGTCCAAGCTATACAAGGAATATCACCCCCTCGAACTATCAAAGAGGTACAAACACTAACTGGACGTATCGTTGCTTTGAGCAGGTTTATATCAAGGTTGGCAGATAGGGGTTTACCTTTTTTCAAAATTCTAAGAAAGAATGGCCAGTTCAGTTGGGGTGCAGATTGTCAAAAGGCATTCGAGGATTTGAAGGCATTTCTCCTCTCACTCCCTTTATTGAAACAGCCCGTTAAAGGAAGTGTGATGATTGTGTATCTAGCAGTCGGAGAGGAATCGGTCAGTTCGGTTCTTATTCGTGAAGAAGGTAAAGATCAGTTCCCTATATATTTTGTTAGTAAAGTTCTCCATGGGGCTGAAATCCGCTATACCTAAGTAGAAAAGGTCGCTTACGTCTTAGTCACTACGGCGAGAAGGTTGAGACCATATTTTTTGGGGTATAAAATCACGGTGCGAACTAACCATCCTTTAAGTGTAGTGTTGGGAAAGCCAGACGCATCAAGAAGGTTAGTGAAATGGGCAATTGAGTTGGGACAGTTCGATTTAAAATACGAACCGCGAACAGCTATAAAGGGCCAAACATTGGCAGACTTTATTCAGGAGACAACCAGGGTACAAGACAAGAGAGAATGGGAAGTATTTGTGGATGGATCGTCGTCCCGACAAGGAAGAGGAGCTGGGATATTGTTGATTAGCCCCGAGAAAGATGAGTTAGAATTTGCCATAAAATTTCAATTTAAGGCATATAACAATGAAGCGGAATATGAAGATTTTTTGCAGGGATTGAGAATAGCCAAACAGGCCGGAGCTCGAGATTTGATAGTTAAATCAGATTCACAACTGGTGACTCAACAGCTCTGAAACCAATGTGAAGTTAAGGAAGATCGCATGATTTCTTATGTGCAGAAGATAAGAGAAATGAAAAACGATTTGAAAAACTTCAGATCGAACAGATACCTCGAATAAAAATCAGAAAGCGGACTATCTGGCGAAGATTGGGAGTTCGTTACAAGATTGTTTGCGAAGAAGTATTACTGTTATAGGAGTGGGAAAGCAAAATGAAGTAATGAATGTCAACCTGACAGAGCATGATTGGAGAGTTCCTTTCTTGAACTTTTTAGGAGGAGCGAGAGAAGGACATGCAAAAGATCTCGAGAAATTGGAAAAACAAGCTTGATTCTATTACATTCTTGATGGAGTGTTGTATCGAAAAACCTTTCTACCTACAGATGCGAGATGCTTGTCCCAAGAAGAATGAATCAAGGTTCTAAAAGAAGCACATGAAGGAGGATGCACCGAGCATGCGGGAGCACGGGCGCTCGCTCGAAAGGTCGCATGAGCTGGTTTCTATTGGCCTACAATGAAGAATGATGCTGAAGAGATAGTTCGGAAATGTAACTTTTGCAGAAACATGGGTGGAGAATTCATACTCCGGCAACAGATATGCTGACTGTATGTTCACCTTACCCTTTTGCTAGATGGGGAATTGACATAGTTGGCCCACTTGTTAAAACCAGAGGAAATAAGCAGTTCTTGGTGGTGGCCGTGGATTACTTTACTAAGTGGGTCGAAGTTGAACCTTTGGTTAAGATCGCTGAGCCCGATATGATCCACTTCATATGGAGAAGTATTTGTTGCAGATTTGGTTTGCCAAGGATTTTGGTGTCAGATAATGGAGCTCAATTTAGAGGCAAAAAGATCACATAATGGTGTAAAGAAATGAAAATTTTACAAGTATTTACCCCAGTGGCTCACCCTCAGGCAAACGGATAAGTTGAAGTGGTTAATCGAATCATATTGGATGGACTTAAGAAATGGCTCGAATTTGAGAAGTCGAATTGGGTGGACGAACTGCCATCAGTTTTGTGGGCGTATCGAACTTCATCCAGATCGACTACGAGAGAAACTCCTTTCAGTCTGGCATTCGGAATGGAAGCAGTGGTCCCAGCTGAAATCCAAGGAGAAGCTCTACGAATTACTAACTTTGATCCCCATCAAAATGAAGAATTGATCAGAACTGATTTGTTATTTTTAGATAAGGTCAGAGATGAAGCCAGAATTCGCCATGAACTATACAAGACGTATTCAAGCGGCCTTCAATAGGAGAGTTCGAAAGAGAGAATTCCAAGTAGGGGATATGGTTTTAAGGCAATCTGATGCCTTGTTGGAGATTGGGAAATTGGATGCCATTTGGGAAGGGCCATATACTGTTACAAAAGTTCTACCCGGTGGATCTTACGAACTCACTAATGAAAGAGGAAAGGAGTTGCCCAGACCATGGCACATCAATCATTTGAAGAAATTTTATACTTGAAGTATCGCATGTCAGTATATCGCTTTTTACTCCTTTTTAAAATTTATGTTGTCTTAATGAAATAAGAGATCTTTTTACACTCCGTGGATGTAGGTCGATTTGACCGAACCACGTTAAATCTCTGAGTCTTTTTTCACTGATTTACATATAATTATTTATGTATCTGTTCGAACTCAATGATTAAGCAAATTGAAGAAGTTCCCTCGGAACTCAACGGTTAAGCAAATTGAAGAAGTTCCCTCGGAACTCAATGATTAAGCAAATTGAAGAAGTTCCCTCGGAACTCAATGATTAAACAAATTGAAGAAGTTCCCTCGGAACTCAATGATTAAGCAAATTGAAGAAGTTCCATCGGAACTTAACGATTAAGCAAACTGAAGAGTTCCCTCAGAACTCAATGATTAATCAAACTGAAGAGTTCCCTCGGAACTCTACGATTAAGCATATCATTATAAAGTACTTGCTGCGAATACCACGAATTGCTAAGCGAAGTATTCAGCGAAGTAAAGTGCGTAATTGAATGAAGCGATGATATATCCTTTCAAAATGAAGAAGTTGCGGTTGAGTTAAGTTACTCATAAATGAAGAAAGGTACAAGGAACAGAAAATGAAAATAGACTTATCTAAAAAATTGTTTGCACAAAGAAAGAAGTACAAGGAAAATGATTAAAAGCGATCAGGAGATGGAGTTGACTAGGAGGTAGGGTGGTGGATCGAAGTCGAGAGCAGGGGATCGAACATGTCCTCTGGCAAGTCCACAGTCGGACTGGGATTCAGTTCGGTGGGTGCTGGAAAAGACGAACTGGGACCAGGATTGTCAAGTCGATTGTCGGGAAGAACTTCTTTGAGCGCTTCCTCTAAACAGCCCGTCCACCAGTGTGCGTCAACATCTTCATTTGGATCCCCGTGCCAGCCGGGAGGAATGGGAAATGTTTGTTGCAGCTTCTTGCCCAGTGAGTTCGCATCGAACTGGAAGGCCTGCCCCACTTCCTCTTGGGAAAGTCGAACCCCCTCTCTGAAGTAAGCCTCGGCCATAGGAGCTGCCTTCGAAAGGAAGAGGACGAAATCCCAGATACGGGATAAGAGTCTCTCTCGGAAGATCTCCACTGTTAGCTCCATTTCCACACTCCGAGCAAAGTGGTAAAAGCCTTCGTTCCACATGGCTTTTCCGAACTCAGTTCGGGCGCTCTTCTCCTGCTCTAGCTCTTCCTTCAGGCTCCGGATTTCAGCCTCCGCATTTAGATAGGCAGAATGCCTTTCCATGGCGAGCTTCTCCTTGGCTAGCAACAGCTCTTCCTTCTTGGCCACTTCCGAGCGAGCAAGTGCCAGCTCCATTTCCCGCTCCTCCAGCTGAGCGGACAGATTTTCGGCTTTGTTGGCATTGACAGTCAGATCGTTCTCCACCACATCCTTCAGTCGATCCCGTCGGTGGAGGGCCCTCTTGCCTAGAGTCTCGAAGTATTTAGTCAAGTTCGCCACCTTAGTCAAGTTCGCTCTGAACTCTTTAGCTTCGGCATCTTCCTCCTCTTCTGCAGCCTTATCACTCTGAACGATCGTCCCCTCCTGAACATCCGGACTCGCCTGAGTTCCTCCCTCAGTTCTCTGCTTCTTGGACGTTTTTTGTGAACTGGAGGGCCCTTTCTTCTTCCTACGTAGGGAAGTTGTAGCCTCAGCTGCCTCCTCGTTGACCTCTTCGGCCGGGTCAACAGCATCCGAAGTCTAGGCAGTCGGCAGCGAAGAAGAAGGACGAGCACCCACGACAGCCGGGGGAGATGTAATAGAGGTACTACCCCCCTCCGTCGAGCTAGGAGTTTTGAAGGCCAGTTCGCCAAGACGCCTCTCCTCTTCCTGGCGGAAGGTCGCAGCTTGTTTAACATTTACTGCTCCTTCAGAAGGAGAAAAGGCAGTTTTCTTCGCCTCAGGGGTCGCTTCGTCAAATCTGAAGAACTTGTTCATTGTCTTGTCTGCAATACAACAATTCAAGTGATAAATATGATACAGTTCGGCAAATTGAGAAACAGATAACATAAGAGAAATAGTGACAAAAGTTCAATCAACCTAGATTAAATTTGCGGGGAACTTGATTGTTTGGATAAAATCCTCAGAAAGACAACAACAATTCACAAGAACTCATTTGGACTATATCGAATGACCCCCAGCGGAAGAGCCTATCCAAGGCTGCGATCTCAAAATCCCTGGGAGGAGCAGGATCGGCCCGGTTTGAATTCTCAGCCCAAGGAATAGTTCGGAAAGACTGGTTCGCTGAAGCACGAACAAAAAAGTAATATTTCTCCCAGGAGCTGATCTTATCATCTCCTGACGACAAAAATTGAGCTCGCTTTCCGCCACTACGAGGGCTTAAATTGAAGCGATAGGGATTAGTGTGCTTAAGGACAAAACAAGAGCGAAATCGATCAGAGGTTGGTTCGACGCCCATCCACTTGCACACCATATAGAAAGATACAATGTAACTTATGGAGTTCGGGTGCAATTGGTTTGGGCACACCCCAAAAGCCGAACCAACCTCTAGAAAAAAGGGTGGATTGGGGGAACTAGACCTAAAGTGACATGTTTCAAAAACCATGTCTGACAGCCAGCCGGAGGTCAATGTGGACGATCATCGGGGCTGGGAATTATAACAGAATAGCCCCCTACCATAAGCGAACTCAAAAGAACAATATGGATTTGGGTTGTTTTGGTTGCAGAAAAGACATTATCTACAGTCTTTTTGCAAGATCGTTTAGGAGGGTTGGAAAGGCTTTGACGGCCGGAAGTAGAAGGTTTGGGAGTTGGTGATTCAGAAACTGGGCGTAGGGGGAATTCCTCAAATCCCTCCTCTGATTCACTCTCATCCCTCAGATGGATTAGAGAAGAAGACGCTATTTGCAATGAAAAAGGAGAAAGAAAGGAAAGGTACCTGGTTTTGTTTGAGAAGCCCTAGAAATCGTAGAGGAAGAATTCTTGTTTATGTGAGAGTATACAGTGATTTTGCAGAAGAGTTTTTTAGAGGAGAGAAGAGGGTATATATAGGAAAAAGGTTTTTGAGGGGGAAAATGAAAAGTTGTGAGTTTTCGGCCGTTGGATGCGATTTGATCTAACGACGGAGGCGAAAAGATGCCTCGGGATGGGGGAACTGACTAGCATGCGTCGTATGAGAATATTGATGGGACGCATTGCTTCTCGAGGAAGCATCACATTTAGTAGCAATGCGAACTACATTAGTACGTGAATACACGCACTCCGAAGGGGGGAGTACTGATGTGGTCGAACTGATCACATTCGAACTATTCGGTAAAGCGAGCTGGCTTAAAGACCAATCGACGCGAACAGAACAGGGAAGCAAGCAGAACATGGATGCGAACAGGAGAGTTCACATTTCACAAAGAAACAGATGCGAACTGACTAAACTTTTGGGATAAAAGGACGAACTGATCCTGAATATATGAAGCGAACTAATTTGAATTTGAATAACCGCCATGATCGCAGATATCTCGCCCACTTCCCACTTTTTTAGGAAAAGATCTAACTGCCACGTCCTTTAGGGAGTATTTATAACCTTTATTTTCTTGTTCTTTAACACATAGGAAAATTTACACAAAATCACTAGAATAAAAATAACTATTAGCTTTTCCGGATCACTGACTTGAGCGTCGGAGTCTTTTCACCGGGAAAAATCCCCGGTGTTCTTTATTTGCAGGTATTTCTGATCGGAGAATTCTAATTTGCATCGGAGAAGAAGAAGATCCGAACGGGAACCAAATCACTAAGGATCCTAGCATTAATCCAAAAACTGCCAACCTTTTGTCCAAAAATAGAACATTAATTAATCCCAATTGAGCAGCTAACACAACTAAGCAACAAATAAATTTGGAAAAATAAGATCTTACCTCCCCCAAGTTTTAATTTGCTGAATTGTTCTAATAGAATCTGAAAATCGATCTGCATGCATATATAGTTACATAAGAACAAAAACTGAAAAATGCTTACTCAATATCTTTCAAGGTAATCTCCATCCATTTGGTGCTACACCCATCACGGTTTGTAACTTGAGGTGGATTTACATTAATGAATTGACTAATTACATCTAAATGTAAAAAGACAGAATCAATTAAAAAAACCATATTATAACACATGTGTGAAATCTAAAATTTTGAAAACATACCAAATAATTTTGTTTCATTTAAATCCTCGATGACAGAAAGCTTGTTAAAAGGTTGCAAATCATACAAAAAGGTAGGAAAGTCTTTATCATGAATCTGAACTGCCCTTGTTTCATTGAAGAACATCAACATATACTTGTTTGTTGTTGTCTTGTACTTCATGTGATTATGAAGCACTATAAAATGTCTCAGAACATACAAATTGCCTTCAGTTAGTAAATCAGTAAATCGATTCATATACTCCCTCTTAACTATTGCATGTATCCTTGTACCCTACAATTTCGAGTGATATAGTTAATATATTATTCTTTAATGCTCATCAGAAGAAAAAATCAATTGAAAATTTACCTCATAATCATGGAACACACATTCAAAACTATGATCTAATCTCCTGTTTCCAATTGCAGGAATCCGATATGCCCTGACCAGTCGAGGTTTTGCTGACCATTGTGTCTTCGAAGGTCCAATATCTTTCAATAATGAGAAGAGGGGTGTCATCTCAGTATAAATGATTGTAACAGGGTTTTAAACTACTTTTCTTCTGCAATTATAGTATGTTGTAAGGTTTATAATGGTTGTGAATGGAGCTTTATATGTGTTGTTCTTTTTCTAGGTAGAAAGGGTGAAAAGAAAAGTTGTTGTAGAAATGGAGCTTTGGATGGAGTTTTGTAGTTGTTGTCTTTTTTGTTCTTACTGTGTGTAGAAATGATGAAAGTGATTGAAATGGAGCTTTAGACTTGCATCTGTTTTGTAGTAATGTAACATGTATATATCTGAAATGAAATATAGGATTATATCAACAGTCACAACAATGATGATTGTGCAGTGTCGTTTTGATTTTTCAGAAGATAAGAGAGGTCATTTACAATAAAAAATATTATTATAGGGAACTTTATTCAAATGGTTTCTGCAAAGCTACCACACCCAAAAAAAAATGGTTTGAAAAGGAAATAAATGACCAATCAAAATTATGTAATATGACAAACAAAAAAACACTTTTCTGGAAAATATTCAAAAATGATATTTCCATAAATGGAAGGTTAATTTTGGTGGGAAAATCTCTTGTTATTTATGGCAAAAGGTCTTATTGTTATATATATATATATAGATATCGATGGATATATCGGTTTCGGTGGAAATATCGGTAATTATTTTTAAAAAATTTAAAAATATATCTAGTAGTATACAAATTATGTTAACTAATATTAACCAAATATTTTAAGTAAAATGGTGTATTTACAACAAATATATAGATAAATTACTATTAAATATACATCATCATCATTTTATTAAATTCCAAAAAAATTTAACTAAAGTAAAATTATGATAGAAATCCAAATGATAGTGTGTCAATTTATATCAAACAAGTTAATCAAATTTATATAAAATAATTATTTACTTTATTTACTTTATACATATATATAGACTCAATTTTAATGTTCAATACATATTAATACAAAAATAATTCATAATAAAAAATTAAATGAATTACCCTTCACACACGCACACGCACTTAAATCCAAAAGAATAAAAAATGGAATGAAAAGAGAAAGGGTGGTTTTTGCACTCAGTCAAAAAATCCTCAATTCACTTTAATCCTAAGTCAAAAAAAACTCCTACCCTACTCCAATTGTAACGCCCCAATCCCCATTAATTGGAAATCAGGTCGTCACCCTTTACTAACTTATTAATTAAAGAATTCATAAAATAGTTTACAGCGGAAGACTGAAAGGAAAACAAGAGACATTTTTTTTAAAAACATAATGCAGTTATTTCTAAAACTCCTGTTTTACCCACATTTCTAGGTTAAACGTTCAAACAAACTCCTACAAGATATAACATAATAGAGCAAACATATCATACCAAAATATAAGTCTAGGCCCATCATCTACCATAATTTACATATCCAAAATATAACATTGTTCTTAAAAGTAAATACTGTTTTGGTACTTTAACATGAAAGGGGTGATGGAAAGACAGATCAGCTCGCTACACGTCCGCGTCATCATACGCCGAACCTGAAAATATTAAAAGTGGAATCATGAGACACCTTTGGAGAGGAATCCCAGTGGGATAACTGTACTCTCTAATATTAATTGAAACAATTAAAATATTAAGCACATACTACATGTCCGTTGGGCACGCTCACCCTGGACCATACATAACATAAAGGAATGTGGGAGTCGCTCGCCCACTAAACCTTGCTTTCATAGACCAGACACTCTCGCCCTTATGGTCGTCGCCCGATAGTGAAGCAACTACCGGATACCGCTACGGAACTTCAACCGTAGACCTTCGTACATAACTTACTAATTTAATTATCATCGCATAGTAGAGTGTAGAAACTACCCACTCTAACATATATTGAAATAATTAAATTACTAAGCACATACTACTTTGTCCGTTGGGCACGCTCACCCTGGACCTTTCATAGACCAGGCACTCTCGCCCTTATGGTCGTCGCCCGATAGTGAAGCAACTACCGGTTATAGCAACGGAGCTTCAGCCGTAGATTTTCATACATAACTTACTAATTTAATTATCAACGCATAGTAGAGTGTAGAAGTTACCCACTTTAATTTGACAGCTCGAGGATTGCTTTTGGAATCACCGTTCGTCTCAACTGCACTTGACATACTTAATCGTTTAGTTTCTTATGTCATATAACATGATCTTTTGTATCTTATATTAGGTTATTAAATCTAAAGCATAATCACTAGTAATTAAATATAAAGACTTCATACCAAACATAAATATTAACATGATTCCATATACAAAAATTAAGCATTTATATAATTTATACATCATGCAATATATATATTAGATTCATATATGAAGTTTCGATGCTGATATTATCATATAAAAAATCATTTAAACATGATTAGCATTTAAAAGAAATCAACATACTCATAACTTAAGCTTTAGATATTTGAACTAGAAATTTTAGTCCTAAAAATACACATAAAATATAAAGATGTAACAATTTTAATATTTCATATATAAAACAACAAATATACTTATAATTTAAACTTTAGGTATTTAACTAGTAATTCTAAATCTTAAAAATGACACATAAAAATATAGTTTGAGGTCATAAAATAATATTCGGTATAGTATTGGGTTCAAACTTATAATTGTAGCAAAGTTTAGGAGTGATTCTGCAGTTTCTATGAAATTCTGGGGTTATTTTGCAATTTAAACTAATTTCAGGGACTAAACTAGATTCATTGTAAACTGTAGGGACTGAAAATGGAATCTATTAAACTTCAAGGACCAATCTGCAATATGCTGAAAGTTTAACCCCTAAATTATAAATAGGGAAAAGTTTGAATTTGCATCTAAGCCCTTGGACTAAACTTAATTTACCAAAGCAACCCTTCCCCCAAAACAATCCCCCCCCGTCGCTGCTCCTCTTGGCCGCCGCCTGCTCGGCCGCCGCCGTTCCTCTCCTGCTGGCGACAGACCCGTTGCCGGCCACCACAACACAC
The DNA here is from genome assembly GCA_005771605.1 of Scutellaria baicalensis. Classification (NCBI taxonomy): domain Eukaryota; kingdom Viridiplantae; phylum Streptophyta; class Magnoliopsida; order Lamiales; family Lamiaceae; genus Scutellaria; species Scutellaria baicalensis. The sequence continues at coordinate 16,638,571 of CM016722.1, read as the reverse complement.
GACGCCGCCACTCACGGCGGCGCCCACACACTCACACACCGTACAAAACACACAGCCCCTTTCTCACAATTTTTGCAGCAGGTCGCCGCCGCCGCCGCCGCCCAGCACGGCAGCGACCCTCGCGGCGCTGCCCTCCCTTGCCTCTGCACGGCGCCGCCCGACGCGGCGGCGCCTCCCCCAACAACACCAACACATGAACGCAAAACACACCCAATAAACCAAAACTCACGCCCCCATCCTCCCCGATCTGCAGCACGGCGGCACCGCTCTCGGCGCCGCCCCTTTCTGCCTAGCCTGCAATCTCCCCGCGGCGCCGCCACTCACGGCGGTGCCTCTTCCTTCTCCAACCCTGTTTCGGCCACATCCAATACACCACACACGCACACACTGCACGGCGGAGCTGTTCACGGCGCCGCCCTCCACCACCCCTCTCGGCTACCCTCTGCTCGGCGCCGCCCGACGCGGCAGCGCCCCTCCACTCTCCTCATCTCCCTTTCCTTCTTCCTTTCTTCCCCTGTTTTCTTCTCCACTTTTTTTTTCTCCACAGCCACACAACCAATACAAAAGCACTCAAATATACATACATATATACAATTAATTTGGGGATAAAGCTTGAAAGAAATTAAAATTGAAACATAAAGCAAGAAAATGAATTAAACTTTACCCTTCATCACTTAATCTCTCTGCAAATGTAAAATGTTCCAAGATGAAAGAGAAAGAAGAAAATATCATCTCTATCTTAATATAAAGGAAAAGACACGTGTGTGAAGAGAAAGAAAAAAAATATCATCTCTCCAAATTTTATCCTAAACTTTATCTATTATATACATAAAAATAATAAATATACACATGATATGTAAACTTATACATATTATATATTACACATGTATACATATATCAGTATATAATATTATCATTAATAATAATAATAATTTACTACAATAACATAATTTATACACAAGTATTTACTAAGTACACTTTATGTAAAATTATTTTGTCACATAGAATCACATATAGAGATCATGATTAAATTTAATAAAGTGAAAGCATTTACGACACAAACGAAAATCTTTGCATAAAAAATCTAATATCATTTTTCCTCATTTAAACTTATCTATATCTTATCTTTTTACTTTTATCCATGATTGTCAAATGAGTTGAGATCAAGCTCTATTTCGTCCGTAAGCAATCCTGCAAAATACTTTAAAATCTCAAAAGAAACATTAGTTCATAAAATACGTAAAATCATCGAGTACCACATAATACTTAAATCATGATTTTAAGTAACATAATAGTTCACTTCGAATCATTTTTCAATTAAAAGGTAAAAGAAATTTTGTGACGTATGCAATGCAGGTTTTCTTGAAAACGGGGTGTTACAACTCCCCCCACCTTTTAAAAATTTCGTCCCGAAATTTGGTTTGACTACAGGAATAACTCGGGGTACTCATTCTGAACGTCACATTAACGCTCTCATGTAGCTTCCTCTTTTCCATGCCTATTCCATTGTACTAAAACCAATGGTATATTTCTATTTCTCAAGGTCTTGATCTTCTTTCCAATAATGGACATAGGTCGTTCCTTATAAGTTGGATCTTTCTCAAGTTCGAATGGTTCAAGTTCAATGTGATGACTCTGATCTGCCACGTATTTTCGTAGCATTGATACATGAAAGACGTCATGAACTGCAGAAAATTCTGGACTGAGGGCAAGTCGATATGCGACGTTTCCAATACGTTCCATGATTTCAAACGGCCTTATGAATCTTGGTTTCAACTTCCCCTTTTTCCCAAATCGGATTATTCCCTTCATTGGAGAAACCTTCAGAAACACCTTTTCACCAATTTCAAATTGCAGATCGTTTCTCCGCAAATCCGCATAAGATTTCTGTCGATCTTGGGCTATTTTGATTCTCTCTCAAATCTTGGTGATTGCTTCTGTGGACCTTTCTATTAATTCTGGGCCTAAGATCTTTCTTATTCCAACCCCATCCCAATGAATGGGAGTTCTACATCTTCGCCCATAAAGTGCTTCATACGGAGCCCATTCCAATAGTTGACTGGTAGCTATTGTTATAAGCAAATTCTACTAAGGACAAATGATCTTCCCAGCTTCCTCCAAAGTCCAAAACACATGTCCTAAGTAGATCTTCAAGAATTCGGTTGGTTCTTTCTGATTGTCCATCCGTCTGAGGATGGAATGCAGTGCTAAAGTTCAGTTTAGTTCCCATTGCTGATTGTAAGCTCTTCCAAAATTTAGAAGTGAATCGTGGATCTCTATCAGACACAATAGAAACCGGAACTCCATGTAGTCGAACTACCCCATCGATATACAGCCTTGCTAATTAGTTCATCGAGTACGTCATTTTGACTGGTATGAAGTGTGCAACCTTTGTTAATCGATCAACAATAACTCATATAGCTTCGTGTTGATTAGGACTTCTTGGTAGCCCTGTAATGAAATCCATAGTCACGTGCTCCCATTTCCATTCAGGAATTTCTAATGGGTTTAGCAATCCAGATGGTCTTTGATGATCGGATTTAACTCTTTGGCAAGTTAGACATTTCTTAACGAACTGTGCAATTGTTCGTTTCATGCCTCTCCACCAAAAGTTACTTCTGAGATCCCTGTACATCTTTGTCTATCCAGGATGTGAAGTATAAGGAGTCATATGAGCTTCTCTCATTATTTCATCTCTTAACCCAATATCTTTTGGTATGCAGATTCTTCCTTTGAATTCCAAAGTTCTATCTGAGGCTATCGAAAAGTCCTTGATTTTCTGGTCTCGAACTTTACTTTGCATAAGATTGAGGAATTTGTCACTCCGCTGAAGTTCGATAATTCGTTCCCTTAATGTAGGTTGAACTGTGAGTGCTGCTAACATTGCAATTGATTGTTCTGAATCAACAATTTTCAAGCTTAGTCGGTTAAATTCTTCTATCAATTCTTCCTGATGAGTGAGCATCAATGTTAGCTGTTCCCTTTTCCTGCTGAGTGCGTCTGCTACAACATTTGCTTTTCCTGGGTGGTAGTGAATGGTACAATCATAGTCTTTCACGAGTTCTAACCACCTCCTTTGTCGCATATTAAGCTCCTTCTGGGTGAAGAAATACTTTAAACTTTTATGATCTGTGTACACTGCACATTTTACTCCATACAAGTAGTGTCTCCAAATCTTCAATGCATGTACGACTGCTGCCTAATTCCAAGTCGTGAGTTGGATAGTTATGTTTATGCACTTTCAATTGGTGTGATGCGTAGGCTACGACCTTCCCATGTTGCATCAATACACATCCTAACCCTGATTTGGATGCATCAATGTATATCTCAAATCCTTCTGATCCATCAGGTATTATTAAAACTGGTGCAGTTGTCAACCTTCGTTTTAACTCCTCGAAACTAGCTTCACACTCAGATGACCATTCAAAATTTTCACTTTTCTTCGTGAGCTGTGTGAGTGGTTTCGCGATACGTGAGAAGTTTTGGATAAACCTTCTATAGTATCCTGCTAGACCCAGAATACTACAGATATCATTGACATTTGATGGGGTCCTCCAGTTTAAGACTGCTTCAACTTTGGCGGGATCGACCTCTATCCCTTTAGACGTGATGACATGTCCCAAAAATACTACCTTGTTCAACCGAAATTCACATTTGTTGAACTTAGCATATAACTTCTCTCGTTTCAAAACTTCTAGAACAGTTTTGAGATGTCCTTCGTGTTGTTCTGAATCCTTTGAGTAGACCAAGATGTCATCAATAAATACAATGACAAACTTGTCTAAGTATTCATAAAATACACGATTCATCATGTCCATGAAAACTGCAGGTGCATTCGTAACTCTGAAAGGCATTACGGTAAACTCATAATGTCTGTAACGAGTTCTAAAGGCAGCTTTTGGAATATCACTTTCTTTAATTTTTAATTGGTGATATCCAGACGGAGATCTATCTTTGAAAATACACCAGCATTCTTCAGTTGATCAAATAAATCTTCAATCCTTGGTAGAGGATACTTATTCTTGATCGTCAATCGATTAAGTTCTCGATAATCAATGCACATCCTCAATGAACAATCCTTCTTCTTTACGAACAATACCGGTGCTCCCCATGGAGAGGAACTCGGTCGAATGAACTTCTTATCCATCAAATCTTGTATTTGAATCTTAAGTTCTTGTAGCTCCTTAGGGGCCATTCCATAAAGGGCTTTCGATACTGGTGCAGCTCCAGGCACTAGATCAATAGAAAACTCTACCGATCGATCGGGTGGAATTCCCGAGAGGTCTTCTGGAAATACCTCAGGGAATTCTCTCACTATTGGCACATCTGCCGGTGTCAACTTCTCATTTCCCATTTTAGTAATGTTTACTAAGTATGCTTCACATCCACCTTTCCTTATTAGGTTGATCATCTTCATCGCAGAAATAATTGGTACGTATCCTTGTGTTCTTGATCCGAAGAACGTGAATCGTTGACCATTTGGAGTTTCTAAATCCACTTTTCTATCTTTACATTGGATCACTGCTCGGTTTTTACTCAACCAATCCATTCCTAAAATGGCATCGAACCCTTTCATTCCTATCACATACAGATTAGCTAGGAATTTGTGTCCATCTAGGTCCAATCTAACGTTATTTGCCATGTTCTTGATTTTGATATTCTCACCTGAAGGCACTCTAACTTCTAGATTTGTATTCTTAACACAATCTAGTTTAAGTTCTTTCTTAAATGCATCAGATATAAAAGAATGGGATGCTCCTATATCGAATAAGACGTAAGCAGGCATATTTGAAATGAGTATCATACCTGTTACTGTCTCATTCTCTTCATCACCTCTTTCAGGTTGTCCTTCTTCCGGGTTCTCTTCCTCCTCAGTATACTGGATTCCTGGCAAAGCATTTAGTTTGCCCTTGCCCTTCTGATTCACATTCTGTGGATTTATCGGACGAGGCCCAAAGGTTCCTCCACTTCTAATTTGGGTGCCCATCTGAGTTGTGCAAGTACTAGCCCTATGGCCGGATTTATGACATCGAAAACAGATGTCCTTATCTTTCATGCATTCTCCCCAATGAGACTTTCCACAATTCTGGCAAGTGGGTAATGGCATAGGTCTTGAGGCTACTGGCATCATAGGTCGAACGTTACGAACAAATGTATTCCCACTAGGACCAGATTGGGTCAGAGTTTTCCTCTTAAACTGACCCATAATTGGTTGTTGCTCGTTTTCCAGACCCAAACTCATTGATACAATGCATGCCCTCTCAAACACGTCTCCGAAATTTGGAAGTCTTAATCCAGACACTATTCCACCAACTTCTGGGCGTAAACCTCTCTCAAACCTTCTCGATTTCCTATCCTCAGTATCCACTAGATGAGGTGCATACTTAGAGAGCGAGTTAAATTTACGCTCATATCCAGCCACTGTGCTAGTCCCTTGTCGGAGATTCATAAACTCAATTTCTTTCTGATCTCTCAATGCCTGTGGAAAATAACGATCCAGCAATATCCCTTTAAACTCTTCCCATTCAAGAGTTTTCCTAGTTTCAAGTGTCAGAGTTCGCTCATATGCCTGCCACCACTGGCCTGCATCCTCTGCAAGTTGGAATCTAGCACATGAGACTTTTTGTGTCTCTGATATCTCCATGTGCTCAAAGATTCTTTCTAGTTCCGCAATCCATTCTTCTATAGCCGCTGGTCCTTTCTACCCCTGAACCTAGGTGGCTGGAAATGTTGAAACTGTTCGACGGCTTGATGTGGGTTCGGGTTTTGTTGTTCTTGAGCATTCTGGGTCGGTATCGGTTGCGTTGCATGAATCCTGCTAGTTGGGCAAAGAATTCCCTAACCATGTCGGTCACTGGATTATTCTCAACAGGTTGTTCCCTATTATCTCGTACTTCCTCACGTTATTGTCTCTCTCTCTGTTGTCTAGTAGGTGGGGCCATAATACTTGCTTTATAAAGAAAATGATTTTTTTTAATAAAATCCCCAAACAGAAAAATAACGCCCAATGAAGAGAATAAATGCATGTATTTTGTATGAAACAATTTTATTCGAACAACAAGAAAATAATCAAAGCACTCAAATCATTGCAACATTTAACATCGCATACTGTCTTTCATACTTTTCATATCGTCATAAGATTGTATCTGACAATCTCTTACGTGCATCATATCATAATTCAAACATCTTCCACTGAACATATCATTCTTCATTAAATATCTCTAAAACATAACATAAAACACTTACTCGACGATGATCTGAACGGTAGCTGGCTGCTTACTTTCCATTCACGTAACATATTTAATTCTTAAACTTTATAATACTTTAACTTGACTAAACAAATAACAGTTGAAAACATAAGACATCGTTTGAAAACTTTTGACCTAGAGTCCAAGGTGAAAATCCCTAAACCTCGGCTCTGATACCACTCTGTAATGCCCCAATCCCCATTAATTGGAAATTAGGTCGTCACCCTTTACTAACTTATTAATTAAAGAATTCATAAAATAGTTTACAGCGGAAGACTGAAAGGAAAACACGAGACATTTTTTAAAAAAAAACATAATGCAGTTATTACTAAAACTCATGTTTTACCCACATTTCTAGGTTAAACGTTCAAACAAACTCCTACAAGATATAACATAATAGAGCAAACATATCATACCAAAATATAAGTCTAGGCTCATCATCTACCATAATTTACATATCCAAAATATAACATTGTTCTTAAAAGTAAATACTGTTTTGGTACTTTAACACGAAAGGGGTGATGGAAAGACAGATCAGCTCGCTACACGTCCGCGTCATCATACGCCGAACCTGAAAATATTAAAAGTGGAATCATGAGACACCTTTGGAGAGGAATCCCAGTGGGATAACTGTACTCTCTAATATTCATTGAAACAATTAAATTATTAAGCACATACTACATGTCCGTTGGGCACGCTCACCCTGGACCATACATAACATAAAGGAATGTGGGAGTCGCTCGCCCACTAAACCTTGCTTTCATAGACCAGGCACTCTCGCCCTTATGGTCGTCGCCCGATAGTGAAGCAACTACCGGATACCGCTACGGAACTTCAACCGTAGACCTTCGTACATAACTTACTAATTTAATTATCATCGCATAGTAGAGTGTAGAAATTACCCACTCTAACATATATTGAAATAATTAAATTACTAAGCACATACTACTTTGTCCGTTGGGCACGCTCACCCTGGACCTTTCATAGACCAGGCACTCTCGCCCTTATGGTCGTCGCCCGATAGTGAAACAACTACCGGTTATAGCAACGGAGCTTCAGCCGTAGATTTTCATACATAACTTACTAATTTAATTATCAACGCATAGTAGAGTGTAGAAGTTACCCACTTTAATATGACAGCTCGAGGATTGCTTTTGGAATCACTGTTCGTCTCAACTACACTCGACATACTTAATCGTTTAGTTTCTTTTGTATCTTATATTAGGTTATTAAATCTAAAGCATAATCACTAGTAATTAAATATAAAGACTTCATACCAAATATAAATATTAACATGATTCCATATACAAAAATTAAGCATTTATATAATTTATACATCATGCAATATATATATTAGATTCATATATGAAGTTTCGATGCTGATATTATCATATAAAAAATCATTTAAACATGATTAGCATTTAAAAGAAATCAACATACTCATAACTTAAGCTTTAGATATTTGAACTAGAAATTTTAGTCCTAAAAAGACACATAAAATATAAAGATGTAACAATTTTAATATGTCATATATAAAACAACAAATATACTTATAATTTAAACTTTAGGTATTTAACTAGTAATTCTAAATCTTAAAAATGACACATAAAAATATGGTTTGAGGTCATAAAATAATATCCGGTATAGTATTGGGTTCAAACTTATAATTGTAGCAAAGTTTAGGAGTGATTCTGCAGTTTCTATGAAATTCTGGGGTTATTTTGCAATTTAAACTAATTTCAGGGACTAAACTAGATTCATTGTAAACTGTAGGGACTGAAAATGGAATCTATTAAACTTCAAGGACTAATCTGCAATATCGCTGAAAGTCTAACCCCTAAATTATAAATAGGGAAAAGTTTGAATTTGCATCTAAGCCCTTGGACTAAACTTAATTTACCAAAGCAACCCTTCCCCCAAAACAATCCCCCCCGTCGCTGCTCCTCTCGGCCGCCGCCTGCTCGGCCGCCGCCGTTCCTCACCTGCTGGCGACAGACCCGTCGCCGGCCACCACAACACACTCCGCCGCCACTCACGGCGGCGCCCACACACTCACACACAGCACAAAACACACACTGCCCCTTCCTCTCAATTTTTGCAGCAGGTCATCGCCGCCGCCGCCCAGCACGGCATCGTCCCTCGCGGCGCTGCCCTCCCTTGCCTCTACACGGCGCCGCCCGACGCGGCGGCGCCTCCCCCAACAACACCAACACATGAACGTAAAACACATCTAATAAACCAAAACTTACGCACCCATCCTCCCCGATCTGCAGCGCGGCAGCGCCGCTCTCGGCGCCGCCCTCTTCTCCCTCGCCTGCAATCTCCCCGCGGCGTCGCCACTCACGGCGGCGCCTCTTCCTTCTCCAATCCTGTTTCGGCCACATACAATACACCACACACGCACACACTGCACGGCGATGCTGTTCACGGCGCCGCCCTCCACCACCCCTCTCGGCTACCCTCTGCTCGGCGCCACCCGACGCGGCGGCGCCCCTCCACTCTCCTCATCTCCCTTTCCTTCTTCCTTTCTTCACCTGTTTTCTTCTCCACTTTTTTTTCTCCACAGCCAAACAACCAATACAAAAGCACACAAATATACATACATATATACAATTAATTTGGGGTTAAAGCTTGAAATAAATTACAATTGAAACATAAAGCAAGAAAATGAATTAAACTTTACCCTTCTTCACTCAATCTCTCTGCAAATGTAAAATGTTCCAAGATGAAAGAGAAAGAAGAAAATATCATCTCTATCTTAAAGGAAAAGACACGTGTGTGAAGAGAAAGAAAAAAAATATCATCTCTCCAAATTTTATCCTAAACTTTATCTATTATATACATAAAAATAATAAATATACACATGATATGTAAACTTATACATATTACATATTACACACGTATACATATATCAGTATATAATATTATCATTAATAATAATAATAATAATAATAATAATAATAATAATAATAATAATAATAATAATAATAATAATAATAATAATAATAATAATAATAATTTACTATAATAACATAATTTATACACAAGTATTTACTAAGTACGCATTATGTAAAATTATTTTATCACATAGAATCACATATAAAGATCATGATTAAATTTAATAAAATGAAAGCATTTACGACACAAATGAAAATCTTTGCATAAAAAATCTAATATCATTTTTCCTCATTTAAACTTATCTATATCTTATCTTTTTACTTTTATCCATGATTGTCAAGTGAGTTGAGATCAAGCTCGGTTTCGTCCGTAAGCAATCCTGCAAAATACTTTAAAATCTCAAAAGAAACATTAGTTCATAAAATACGTAAAATCATCGAGTACCACATAATACTTAAATCATGACTTTAAGTAAAATAATAGTTCACTTCGAATCATTTTTCAATTAAAAGGTAAAAGAACTTTTGTGAAATATGCAATGTAGGTTTTCTTGAAAACGGGGTGTTACACCAATAACTCCCGCCGGCGTTGGCGACAGATACGATTTACGAACGACGATGAGAGATGTCGAGAGGCAAAACTTGAAAGAGAGTTGGACGGACGAGAGCCTTCACTGTTGCAGTGGTGTCGAGACCCTTGAAAGAGAACGAATGATGGCGAGTGGTGGACGGAGTACGGCGGCAAGAGGCGGTTGCGAGTCTCGCCCGCGTTGCTAACCCAGTCGGTCGCCACCGCTGCTCGTTGTTCTCTTCATTTATAGAAACATATATCGATTCTGTTTTCTCCTCCGCCGAGCAAGATCTCGCGTACGCCAAACGAGCCATACACGTTCTGTCGAAGCTCTCCAAGAACGGTACTAAGTTTTATTTTCTAATTATCACCAATTCCAAGAAAGATTGCGAATGGCCATGGATGATTTGCTTGTCAAGCTTGCCAAATTACTCCAGAAGTCAAAGTCGCAGACCGTGTTTTTGATTAATAACTATGACATGATAATTGCTGTATTGAAGGTAAATTCTGGTATCCATCAAATAACTGCAGTTGAATCCAGGACTGTCTGGCAGATTGATTTTAGCCCGCATGTAGACAAAATTATTAGTGAATGCAAAAATGAGCATCAGATGAGTTTTTGTCCAGACGAGCTCCATGCCCAACTCTTCTTGAGGTGTTTTTTCTTGTTTCTCTTCTTGCAGTGACATGCACATATTCACAGTTTCTTGCTCAAAAGACACCTTCTTGCTGTGTCTCTTGTGGGAAAATTGGTTTTGACCAATGTTTATAATGTGTTATGACACATGTTTGACCAACAATTTGAAGGATCAAATGTGGGCTATTGTGAAAACAAGAGGCATAAGATGAATCTACGTTTTGAGTAGATGAATATAGTGTGTTGAAACGCTCAAAATCGATTTTTGGTGAGTGAGAAATTAAGACACGAAAATGGGCTCTGCCCATTGGTGCTGGCCCAGTTGATGTTGCCTGTGGTGTTGGCAACACCGGGACAACACTGTCGAGTCTGGGCTATGCGAAGCCCATTGGGCTTGCGATCCAATTCAGACTTGTGGCCCATTTCCATGAAGCTCATGGTCGTCCAATATGGTAGCCCACTTCTAGAATGAAGGTGTGGGCAAGGGTGGTTGATTGGAAGTTATAAAGAGTGGAGAGGTGGTTGCACCACTCACTTAGTGGGGTAGTTTTTCCTCTCCCATGATCTACAAGAGTGTGGAATGAAGTCTATAACATAGGGCATCTTCATGCATGAAAATAATACATTACATATCATCAAAAAAGACTCTTGAGAGCACCATCTTTTCATGCTTTAATTGCATTAAAGTTCATAGCATCCTTTGAACAAAAAGTGCAAGTTGCATACAATTTCCATATAGATCATACTTTCTAGTCCATCTCCCATCCTAGTTCGCTGGAGCTTCAAGTTTTGTGGTGCTACTAACTTGAAGACGAAGTCGTTTTACCTTTGGGAACGTTACGTCAAACCGTGAGCACTAGCCGGGACGTATTCATTTTTTAGGGGAAAGGTCTAACCTTGACTCGACTTAAACCTGGTTCGTGTGTTGTTCCTGCTACTGTGGAGGAGTTCCGTTCGTGGTTAAAGGCTGCTGTAAAGTCGGAGAAAGGAGGAACAATAAAGCAGTCCCGGTTTTCCAGTTTGTTCAGTGTTGCCCATAGTGTCACGTAACACCAGAGACAACATCAGTTTCTGTTTTTGTTTGCTTTCTGTTTTCTTTGTAATTGGGTATTGTTCGGTGAACCTATAAACCCAACAATCTCAAAAATGAATAGATCTGAACAATGTCGACTTCTTCGACTATGAAACCCTTTGTAACTCCTATCCAAGGAGAGAAGCCCGAGAAGTTTACGGGTGCTAACTTTAAAAGGTGGCAGCAAAAGATGTTGTTCTACCTGACTACGCTACATGTAGCGAGGTTCCTTACTGAGGAACGTCCCGTGGTCGCTGAACACGATACGGATGTGGAAAAGTGCATTGCGCTTGACCAATGGTGTGAGAGAGATTACTTATGTCGTAACTATATCCTTAGTGGATTGGTTGATACGTTGTATAACGTGTATTCCGTTGTAAAAACTTCAAAGGAGTTCTGGGACTCTTTGGAAAAGAAGTATAAAACGGAAGATGCTGGATCTAAGAAATTCGTTGTGGCTAAGTTCCTAGACTTTAAGATGAATGATTCTAAGTCGGTTGTGAAACAAGTCCAAGAATTTCAATTGATCTTGCATGATATCCTTTCTGAGGGTATGGCTTTGCCCGAGGCGTTCCAAGTTGCTGTTGTGATCGAGAAGCTACCCCCCGGTTGAAGGGAATTTAAGAGCTATCTCAAGTACAAACGCAATGAAATGAGTCTTGATGACTTGATTGTGAAACTTCGAATTGAAGAAGATAACCGTATAATGGACGGTAAATTTGGCCATGTTCCTGAGGAGGCTAAGGCCAACTTGTTGGAAGGTTCTTCTAATAAGAGGAAGAGACCGAATGGAAAGGGCAAGAAAGATCCTTCGGGAGGAAAGCACAAGTTCAATGGTGATTGCTACAATTGTGGTAAACCGAATCATAAGGCAAAGGATTGTCGTCTACCTAAGAAAAATAAAAGTGGTAAACCTCAATCCAATTCTAACATGATTGAAAAACGTGAGTTGACCGATATCGACATGTCGGCGATGGTGTTTGAGACCAACTTGGTTGACAACCCAAATGAATGGTTTGTGGATACCGGTGCCACTTGCCATGTTTGCTCAGAGAAGGGATAATTCTCGACTTATACCCCATGCACCGGAAGGAAGCTCAATATGGGCAACTATGCTACGTCCGATGTAGCTGGTATTGGCAACGTGAAGCTTAAGCTCACTTCTGGAATGGAGCTGCTGTTGAAAGATGTGCTGCATGTCCCAGACATCCGAAAGAATTTGGTCTCCGGATCGCTTCTAGTTAGCCACGGTTTTAGACTAGTGTTTGAGTCTGAAAATTTGTACTTAGCAAATTCGGACAGTTCCTTGGAAAGGGGTATTTAGACAAAGGACTGTTCAAAATTTCTACTATTGTCGTTGTCAAGAGTGTTGTCTCTGATGTTGCCGTCGGTGTTGGCAACACCAGCCGTAACACCGTCAGCAATGTTGGCACAAATGTTATGAATGGAAAGTCATCTACTTTTGCTTATTTGACTGAGTGCTCTTCTTTATGGCATGTTAGATTAGGACATGTAAATCTAAATGCTATAAAAAGGTTAGTAAATCTCGATTTACTTAACATTCCAAAAATTGAAACACCTAAAAAGTGTGAAATTTGTGTGGAAGCCAAAATGGCTAAGATACCGTTTCATTCGGTGGAAAGGAGCACTAAACCTCTAGAATTGGTTCATACGGATGTGTGTGATTTAAAGTTTGTGCATAATAGAGGTGGTAAAAAGTATTTCATTACTTTCATTGATGATTGCACAAGATTTTGTTACATCTATCTCTAAGGAGTAAAGATGAAGCTTTGGAAGCTTTCATTCATTATAAAAACGAAGTGGAAAATCAGCTTAACACTCGAATTAAAATTATTCGAAGTGATAGAGGTGGTGAGTATGTTGCGCAGTTTGAGCAATTATGTTCCAATTCGGGCATAATACACCAAACAACGGCTCCGTATTCACCACAGTCTAATGGTGTCGCTGAAAGGAAAAATCGTACTCTAAAAGAGATTATGAATGCTATGTTAATTAGCTCGGGTTTACCACAAAACTTGTGGGGGGAAGCCATCTTAACGGCGAACCACATTTTGAATAAGAATCCTCATAAGACTAAGGATGAAACTCCTTATGAAATGTGGAAATGGCGGAAACCATCGTATAAATACCTCAAAGTGTGGGGGTGTTTGACAAAAGTTGAAGTGCCTCTTCCTAAACAAGTGAGAATCGGCCCTAAAACTGTCGATTGTATCTTTATAGGATACGCACTCAACAGTTGTGCTTATCGGTTTCTGATTTATAAATCAGAGATATCGGAGATGATGAAAGACACCATTATTGAATCAAGGAATGCGATATTCTTTGAAGACATTTTTCCTTACAAGGAAAAGACGAGTGTTGCCTCCAGTGTTGGCACATTTGAGAGAACACCGGAAATGGGTGTTGCCCCGGATGTTGGCACATCCAAGAGAACATTTGATGAGACTGCGAGCTCTTTGACTCCAAGAGAGCCGAGACGCAACAAGAGAGCTAAAATTGTGAATTCTTTTGGTTCTGATTTCATCACTTATGTGTTAGAAGATGAACCTAAGTCTATCAAAGAAGCTCTATCGAGTCCAGAAGCTGCACTCTGGAAGGAAGCTATTAATAGCGAAATCGACTCGATTATGCAAAATCATACGTGGGAGTTGGTTGACCTCCCGAAAGGTTGCAAGCCCTTAGGATGTAAATGGATCCTTAAAAGAAAATATAGAGCCGATGGGTCGATTGAAAAGTATAAAGCCCGCTTGGTTGCAAAGGGGTTTAAACAAAAAGAAGGGTATGACTTCTTCGATACCTATTCACCTGTAATGAGGATCATCTCTATTCGTGTGCTTCTTGCGATCGCTGCCTTGCACGATCTTGAAATACACCAAATGGATGTGAAAACTGCGTTTTAAACGGTGAACTAGAGGATGAGATATACATGGATCAACCTGAAGGGTTTGTATCACCCGGAAATGAGAAAAAGGTGTGCAAGCTCGTTCGGTCATTGTATGGACTTAAACAAGCTCCTAAACAATGGCATATTAAGTTTGACAACACAATGTTGTCGAATGGTTTCAAAATCAACGAATGTGATAAGTGCGTGTACGTAAAAGGTACATCAAACGCCTTTATTTTGGTATGTGTCTATGTTGATGACATGTTGATCATGGGTAATAGCCATGAATTAATCGTTGATACGAAACGCATGTTGAATCGAAATTTCGACATGAAAGATTTGGGATTAGCCGATGTGATTCTAGGAATCAAAATCGAAAGGACGTCTAATGGAATTGTCTTATCACAATCTCATTACATTGAGAAAGTGTTGAAGAAATTTAATGCATTTGACGATCTACCGGCTAAGACTCCCTTGGAACTAAACGTTCACTTGAGCAAGAATAAAGGTGACTCTGTAGCTCAATTGGAATATACAAGGATTATAGGAAGTGTGATGTACATTACGAATTGTACACGTCCTGATCTTGCATGCGTTGTGAACAAGTTAAATAGATTCACAAGCAATCCAAGTGACGATCATTGGAGAGCACTAATGTAACACCTCGTTTTCAAGAAAATCTACATTTGCATATTTCATAAAATTTCTTTTACCTTTAAATTGAAAATGATTCGATGTGAACTTTTATGTTATTTAAAGTCATGATTTAAGTATTATGTTGTGTTCAATGATTTTTACGTATTTTGTGATCTAATGTTTCTTTCGAGATTTTAAAATATTTTGCAGGATTGCTTACGGAGGAAACCGAGCTTGAACTCAACTCACTTGACAATCATGGATAAAAGTAAAAAGATAAGATATAGATAAGTTTAAATGAGGAAAAATGATATTAGGTTTTTGTGCTAAGCTTATTCGTTTGTGTCGTAAATGCTTTTGTTTTATGGAATTTAATTATGATCTTTATATGTGATTACATGTGACAAAATAATTTATACAAAATGTACTTGGTAAATACTTTTGTATAAATTATATTATTGTGGTATATTATTATTATTATTATTATTATTATTATTATTATTATTATTATTATTATTATTATTATTATTATTATTATTATTATTATTATTATTATTATTATTATTAATGTTAATTTTATATATATATATGAAAAAGATGCATGCATAAATATTTATATATGTATACGTATGTAATATATATATATATATATATATATAACCTATATATATGTATATGTGTGTAATGTATATATGTATATTTACTATCTATCTAAAGCACCTACATATAGGTATATTTAATTATTTTATGAAAAATTATAGATAAGATTTGGATGAAATTTGGAGAGATATGTCAAGGTAATAACCTTTCTTACACTTACATGTGTAATATATCTATAAGAAGAAGAAGAAATCTACTTCTCCCTAAAATCTCATCTCCTCTTTGCAAAGAAACGGGAAGAAACTCCTTTAGCAATTTCATCTTCAAATCAAGAGGGTAAAAATTCTAATTGCTTTTAAATTTTATCCCCAAATTAAGATATAGATATATATATATATATGTATATTTGTGTGTTGTGGCTTTAGAAATGGGGAAGAAAAACAGGGGAAAGAGAGGAGCAAGAAGAGGGGGAGATAGGGAGAGAAGGGAGGAGGCGGCGCCGAGCAGAGGCGAAGGGGGCGGCGCCGTAAGCAGCGCCGCCGTGGTGTGAGAAGTGCGTATTGTATGTATATTTGTGTTGTGTGTGATGGGTGTGTGTGTTGATTTGTGTTTGCTGTTGGTTATCGGGGGAAAATCGGGGGAGGCGCCGCCGCGGCAGGCGGCGCCGTGCGTTGGGTTTGCTGGAGGGGACGCCGGCGCTCAACGCCTGCAACTGCAGAATCGGCGGCTGCGGCAAGGGTCGCGGCTGCCGTGGTGCAGGGAGGAAGGGGGGAGAAGATGAGGGCTGTGCAGGGGGAAGGGGGCGCCGCCGTGAGTGGCGGCGTCGTGCAGAGGTGCGAGCAGGCGGCGGCCGTGCAGGGGGAGGTGATGGCGACGGGAATTGGGGAGAAGAGAAGCAGGGGTTAGAGTTTTAAAATGTGAATAGTTTCAGGGACCATTTTGCAAATTCATATCTTTTGCTTAATTATTGTTCAGGCCTTGATCAATTGCTCAATTGCTTTTTAGTCCCTGCAAATTCTATTAATTTGAATTGAACCCCTGAAATTAGTTTAAGTTGCATTTTAACCCCAAAACCTTACAAGATTTTTAATATGATCCCAGACTTTATAGAAACTGCAGAATCACCCCTAAACTTTACTATAATTATGAGTTGAACCCAATACTGTACCGGATATTATTTTATGACCTCAAACCATATTTTTATGTGTCATTTTAATATTTAGAATTTCTAGTAAAAAAAAAATACCTAAAGTTTAAATTATAAGTATATTTGTTGTTTATATGTGAATCATGTTCAATGATTTTTAATTCTTTGTACAAGCAATTATAATCTATGAATTTTCAGTATGTTAACCTAAATGAATATATGTGATCATATGAATAATATTGTGATTTTAGGAATTATATATGAAATATTAAAATTGTTACATCTTTATATTTTATGTGTCTTTTTAGGACTAAAATTTCTAGTTCAAATATCTAAAACTTAAGTTATGAGTATGTTGATTTCTTTTAAATGCTAATCATGTTTAAATGATTCTTATATGATAATATTATCATCAAAATTTTATATATGAGTCTAATATATATATATATATATATTTTGTGTGATGCATGATTAATATAAATATTTGGATAATGTGTGTGAAATCATGTTAATGGATTAGCTTACAACTTGTATTTCTATTTTGAGTTGATTACGTGATAATTAAAGATTTATAAATTTATGTACATTGGTTATTGTTTCACTAATTTATTTTGTTAATTGCGGTGTGTATTTCTAAATTATTATACTATTTGGCAAATTATATATCTTAATTATTTACTTTACAAAATCATTTATAGCTGACAATGCAATTGTGGTTTCTTTAAATTATATAGTATTAAAAGATAATCTATCTTGCCAAATTGAATAAGAAATTGGTATCCTGCATGACAACATAAGTTTATTTTTTTTAGTATTAAATGTTGTGTGTAAAATGTTGATATACACTATTAATTAGTGATATTATTCCAGAAATAAGATTTGAAAAGTGTTATATTAGTTAAATTAATTTAAGGAATGATTTAAGTACTATAGAAATTAAAGAGAAATTGGGTATAGGATTAGTGTGTTCGGCTAAATAAAGGGTCGATTGGTAATTACCATAAGACTTTCATTCTGGCTTAAAATTATATATGAACCAGAGAAGTATGTAAACTTTAAGAATCTCCTTTAGTTATATTTAATTGATATGGGTAGATTATTTATAAGTCTTTACTTCATATATTAACTAATAGAATCTTTTATGTTACACTAATTGTAGAAACTCATAAAAGATAAAGAGTTAGTTAATGGAACAGAGTAAAGATTTAATTTTTAAGTCTTTCGATAATATCTACATGTTATATGATATTATATGACATGACTAAACGATTAAGTATGTCGAGTGCAGTTGAGACGAACGGTGATTCCAAAAGCAATTCTCAAGCCGTCAGTTTAAAGTGGGTAACTTCTAATCTCTACTATACGTTGATAATTAAATTAGTAAGTTATGTATGAAACTCTACGGTTGAAGCTCCATAGCTGTAACCGGTAGTTACTTCACTATCGGGCGACGACCATAAGGGCGAGAGTGTCTGGTCTATGAAAGGACTAGGGTGCGCGTGCCCAATGGACAATATATGTTAGAGTGGGTAATTTCTACACTCTACTATGCGATGATAATTAAATTAGTAAGTTATGTACGAAGAGTTACGATTGAAGTTCCGTAGCTATAACCGGTAGTTGCTTCACTATCGGGTGACGACCATAAGAGCGAGAGTGCCTGGTCTATGAAAGCAAGGTTTAGTGGGCGAGCGACTCCCACATTCCTTTATGTTATGTATGGTCCAGGGTGAGCGTGCCCAACGGACATGTAGTATGTATTTAGTAATTTAATTGTTTCAATGAATATTAGAGAGTACAGTTATCCACTGGGATCCCTCTCCGGAGGTGTCTCATGTTTCCACTTTTAATATTTTTCAGGTTCGGCATATGATGACATGGACGTGTAGCGAGCTAAACTGTCTTTCCATCACTCCTGTAATGTTAGAATACCAAAATAATACTTACTTTTAAGAATATGTTATATTTTGGATATGCAAATTATGGTAGATGATGGGCCTAAACTTATATTTTGGTATAATATGTTTGTTCTATTATGTTATCTTTTGTAGGAGTCTGTTTGAGCGTTTAACCTAGAAATGTGGGTAAAACACGAGTTTTGGAAATAATTGTATTATGTTTTAAAAAAAAATTGTCTCGTGTTTTCCGTTCAGTCTTCCGCTGTAAACTATTTTTATGAATTCTTTAATTAGCAAAGGGTGACGACTTGATTTCCAATTAATGGGGATTGGAGCGTTACAACTAAAAAGGGTATTAAGATACTTGAAGTACACCCTAAATGTGGGGCTACACTACACGAAATATCCGGCAGTACTTGAAGGGTACAGTGATGCTAATTGGATATCCGACACGAAAGACTCGTTGTCCACAAGTGGATATGTATTCACTATAGGAGGCGGAGCGATGTCGTGGAAGTCCACAAAGCAAACTTGTATAGCCCGATCCACCATGGAATCTGAATTCATAGCTTTAGATAAGGCTGGTGAAGAGGTCGAGTGGCTTCGTAATTTCCTCGAGGACATTCCATGTTGGAATAAACCCGTACCTACGGTAGTGGTACATTGTGATTGCCAAGCTACTATTGGAAGAGCTTTGAGCAACATGTACAATGGAAAGTCTCGACATATATATCGTAGACATAATTCCATAAGACATTTGATCTCAAGTGGTATAATGTCGATCGACTATGTTAAGTCAAAAGATAATCTAGCGGATCCGCTACACGAAAGCGCTAACCGAGATCAGATGAATAAGTTGCTAGAGGGAATGAGATTGAAAATCCACAAATAAGTAACTGACATAGTGGTAACCCAACCATGATGACTGGAGATCCCAAGAACTTGGTTCAATGTGGAAAACTAAGCTATGAAAGTTCGTTGGAACAGTTGGTATTTCAAATCCTTCCCTAGAGAGCACTACACCAAGTGTTGAACCTGCAAATGTGGTGAGGTTAAGTCTTCGACTTTTAATGATTCCTACGCCTCATTGAGGTAGAGTATTATAGGATACTCGATAGGAGATCACCTATATAAATGGAAGTGAGGGCCGCTTGAAACGAAACACTTATGAATCCAAAGGGGGTGTTCCATGGCCAAAACGGACACAAACGTGAGAATAGAGGGAGACGAGACTTTGTTGTGTCAATACTCACTACAAGAAAAAGGCAGAAAGACAACACAGTAAAGACAACGCTTTCTGTTGTCTTTTTCAAAATTACAACCCTTTTTGCAAAAAGGGTTGTCTTTGTGCGTTTGGATACACTAAAAGACAACACAAATAAGGATAAAGACAACCCTTTTGACAGGGGGTTGTCTTTGAGCGCTTTTTTACGCTCAAAGACAACCCTTTTCTGCAACGCTTTTTTAAGGGTTGTCTTTGAGCGGATTTTTTTGCTCATAGACAACCCATTTTTGCAACGCTTTTTTTAGGCATTGTCTTTCAGTGGATTAGGGTTTAATAAAGACAACCCTTTTATGCAACACTATTATATGAGTTGTCTTTTGGAGTGAACCTTCAATAATTAACAACCCTTATGCAACTCTTTTGATGTGTTGTCTTTGTGAAACACATAAATTTTTAAAATTCTTTTATTATTAATTTCAAATTTCCAACTTAATAAATATTATATGATTTTATCTTATAATATTTTAATAATAAAATAAAATGTTTATATATTTAAAACATATTGTAGGAGGATATATTTTAGAAAATGTATTGTATTAAAGTATATAATAGTTGTATAATGAAATAAAAAAAATTAATAAAATGTATGAAATAATAATTTCCACTTTTTAGTAATTAAATATAATATATAAAAAAATGTATACAGTTAAGAATTTATATGATGTAGTAAAAAACTGTAATTTAGCATACATATACAAAAAAAAAATAGAATTAAGAAATTTATACAATATTAGTATTTTTAGTAATTAAGTATAATATATAAAAAAATGTATAGAGTTAAGAAATTCATATAATGTAGTAAAAAAACTATAATTTAGCATATATATACAAAAAAATATATAGAATAATCAAGAAATGTATACAATATTAATAAATAAATAAAAAAAGAGGGCTGTAAGATTTGAACCCAAGACCTTAGAGTTCACTTTAAACCACTAGACTGCACAACTTTGCTTCGTTTCAGTCTACATGGTATTTAATATATATATATATATGATATTGTTAAAAAAATTACTCGTGGTAAAAGGGGGAAAATCAGCCTTTACCCTCAAAATCAACCCTAAGTAAAATTCGATTTCTACTCTAGGTGAATCGCCGATTTCTACTCTGGTTAATCGACGTCGGCAGTGCTACGAGGTGCGGCGGCGACAAGGTGTGGTTCTGACAAGGTGCACCGGCGACGGGGTGTATTTCTCCCTCTCTTCCTTTCCTCTTTCGCTGTTTCCGACTGCTCGAGGTGTGGTTCCGACGGCTCGAGATTCTGCTGGCCTGCTTATTCCGTCACCAGAGATCCAAGTCACGATTTCAGAAAGTCTGAAAATATTGATGCAGAGAAGCCCCAACAGAATGCAGTTGCTAAATTGCAGGAATCGATTGGCTCTCTCCCGGTGGTTGCCTTCTCAGTAAATTTTTGCTCTGGGTTTAATTTTGTTCTTCTATTCTTGAAGTTTTATAAGGCTTACTTATTGGAGCCTATGCATTTTCAGTTGAATTAGCAAACTACTCTTTTTTAAAATGAATAATTTCTTAGAAATAGCTCTAGGCCCTGATTCCGCTTTGCGAATTCCGTACTCTGGCATGCCATTATGTTTAAGTAAAAATCATTGCTGTGCTACTGCCGACATGACTTCATTGCTGTCGATTGTAAGTAAATAAACCCCTTCATAATTTTCTTACATATTTTGTAATTCATCAAGTTAAATAAAGTTGATTTCCCTTATATATTTACTTTTTCACAGTTTGGGAAGCTTAAGTGAACTAGAGCGAATATTGATGAAATGCGTGTTGAATGGGCTGAATGCGTTCAAGAACATATAAATGGGTAGAATAAGGTGATAGTTAGCCACAAAATGATATATTATTGTTTAGTTTTAATGACCATGTTCTAATATTTATACTTCATGAATTTCGTATTGTTGGTATATTTGACAGATTGTGGTGAAATATGGAGCGAATGTGAAGTGCATGATGCTTTTTCGTGAAGACCATTTTATGAAAACTAGGTGATCTAACTTTTGTAAACATTTGCTCGTACTTAAAGTATTGTAGACGTAACATTTTATATTTTGAAGTGTTATGGATTGATATATTATGGAGGATTTGATGTCTTTGATATTAATGATATTATATTGGAGATTAATGTATTTTTGGTTTATATATTATTATAAAAAAAATTCAGGATAAAATAATAAATATTTTTACAAAATGTGATTCAAAAAGACAACATATAAAAAGACAACAGAAAAAAAAGCGTTGTTAAAAGTGTTGGGGAACATGCCCAAAGGCAACGGTAGTAAGCGTTGTCTTTGTAAAAAAAATAGGGTTGTTGTTGAAGGGGTTGTTAAAAATATACGCTCAAAGACAACGCAAAAAAACCGTTGTCTTTATCATAAAAGACAACACTTTCTTGCAACGGTAATAAAGCGTTGTCAATGAGCGAGAATTTCAGATTAACAACCCTTTTCTGCAACGGGTAAAAACTGTTGTCTTTTTGAAAAAAGACAACCCTTTTTCTACCGTTGTTTTTTAGCGTGTATTTTTAAAAACCCCTACAACAACAACCCTTTTTTTCTGACAAAGACAACGGATAATATCCGTTGTCTTTGTGCGTTTTTCTTGTAGTGACTATTGTCTCAGTATACACCAAGGGGGAATAGTTCAAGGCATTGTGTCCACTAGGCCGCCGGTATACTCGATTGTATTTGACTAAGGAAGGTTCAAAGCCACAAGCTACCTATCCTGATGCAATAGAGTTTCAAAGGATTAGTTTGTGGTATGCATGTTTATGGATTAATTTCCACTCATGTGGGGGATTGTGGGAAAATTGGTTTTGACCAATGTTTATAATGTGTTATGACACATGTTTGACCACCAATTTGAAGGATCAAATGTGGGCTATTGTGAAAACAAGAGGCATAAGATGAATCTACGTTTTGAGTAGATGAATATATATAGTGTGTTGAAACGCTCAAAACCGATTTTCGGTGAGTGAGAAATTAATACACGAAAATGGGCTCTGCCCATTGGTGCTGGCCCAGTTGATGTTGCCTATGGTGTTGGCAACACCGGGACAACACTGTCGAGTCTGGCCTATGCGAAGCCCATTGGACTTGCGATCCAATTCAGACTTGTGGCTCATTTCCATGAGGCCCATGGTCGTCCAATATGGTAGCTCACTTCTAGAATGAAGGTGTGGGCAAGGGTGGTTGATTGGAAGTTATAAAGAGTGGAGAGGTGGTTGCACACTTAGTGGGGTAGTTTTTCCTCTCCCATGATCTACAAGAGTGTGGAATGAAGTCTATAACATAGGGCATCTTCATGCACGAAAATAATACATTACATATCATCAAAAAAGACTCTTGAGAGCACCATCTTTTCATGTTTTAATTGCATTAAAGTTCATAGCATCCTTTGAACAAAAAATGCAAGTTGCATACGATTTCCATATAGATCATACTTTCTAGTCCATCTCCCATTCTAGTTCGCTGGAGCTTCAAGTTTTGTGGTGCTACTAACTTGAAGACGAAGTCGTTTTACCTTTGGGAACGTTACGTCAAACCGTGAGCACTAGCCGGGACGTATTCGTTTTTGAGGGGAAAGGTCTAACCTTGACTCGACTTAAACCTGGTTCGTGTGCTGTTCCTGCTGCTGTGGAGGAGTTCCGTTCGTGGTTAAAGGCTGCTGTAAAGTCGGAGAAAGGAGGAACAATAAAGCAGTCCCGGTTTTCCAGTTTGTTCAGTGTTGCCCATAGTGTCACGTAACACCAGAGGCAACATCAGTTTCTGTTTTTGTTTGTTTTCTGTTTTCTTTGTAATTGGGCATTGTTCGGTGAACCTATAAACCCAACATCTCTCTTGTCCTTTTACAATGACATGATTGTCCCTTGCCCGACTTGTACCTGTGGATGCCAAAATAACATTACTCAACCAGGAAGCTGTGTTGAGTAAGTAATTTCCCACTCTTTCCCTCTCTGCAAATTGGCGAAGAAATCATAGCCCTGCTGCAACAAGGGAGAAACTTCAACAGCAGTTCCAATGACATTAATGAGCTAATAAGGTGAACTTTTCTGCACATAACTTGTATTCATGACTTTATCAGAGTTATTATACTAATTTGAACTCACATTTTTGTTCTTTTTTTGTTTTAAAGATTTTGAGAAAATGTAATGCAAAATTGCATAAGCATCAAAGTGATTGCATAATATCCGAAGGTGTTCATTCGAAACTTGTGTATGTGTTGCAGGGAAAATTTTCTTCTATCTCCTGTTTATGTTTCTAAACTTTACCTACTTCACCGTCTACGGAATGATGGTTGTTGGTCTCACTCCAAACCAACACGATGTTGTTGTGGTTTCTTTTGCATTCTACTCACTATGGAACCGTGAAATGGTAATTTAGAAGACATTGTGGCTTTATTCTAAGATTATTATTTGAAGGCACTCATTCTATTAGGAGATCCTAATTTTGTAGACATTTTGTTAGTTGTTGAAGTATTGTAGAGGTAACATTTTATATTTTAAAGTGTTATGGATCGATATATTGTTGGGAGGATTTGAAATCTTTGTATGATATTAATGTTGTTATAATAAAGATTAAAAGTTCTTTTAAATATATTTTTGGTTTTGTATATTATTAAATTCCTCGACAACGGTTAAAAAACTGTTGTAAATTCCATAACACAACAACAACAGTTAAAAGGCACAATCGTTGTGGTTAATCTCTTCAACAATGGTTAAAAATTCGTTGTAAAGTCCGTAGCACAACAACAACGGTTATAACTGTTGTCCCAACCGTTGTAATTAAGGTCTTCGACGTCGTAGACCTTTTTCTTACCGTTGTGGTAGATGGTGTTGTTGTACATCCTCCTCAACCAGAACAGTTAATAACCGTTGTCGTTGACATTTTCAACAACGGTTATTAACCGTTGTGGTAGACCTTTTTCTTACCGTTGTGGTACATGGTGTTGTCGTAGATCCCCTTCAACCACAATGGTTAATAACCGTTGTCATTGACATTTTCAACAATAGTTATTAACCGTTGTGGTTGAGGGGGGTCTACGACAACACCATCTACCACAACGGTAAAGGTCTACCACAACGGTTAATAACCGTTGTGGTTGAACGAATTTTTTGTTGTGGATCATAGTTTGACTTGAATTTTGTAAATTACCCTAGGTCAATAAGGAACCACAATTTTGTCTACCAAGAGAGGAAGGAAGCATCATCCAAAGTGGCACAGTCCACATACTTGACAATACTGAGCAAATCAATTTGACCCAACCAACAAACGAAATGCAGAGAAAACAAAAATATGAGAACCCTCACACTACAGAATATGCATCACAAGTAGTTTGACAATGCAAGTTCCTAAAAAGTCTAAGGGTAAGTATGATGAAATTATAATCAATTCATAGCACAATAAAGTTACCATCCAATGATGATCTCTTAAATACTAGCATATGCTTACAAGATAACATTTGGTAATAGATTTGTAAACAAAGAAACCAATCGATTACATGAACAAAGAAAACTCAAATCCTAACTGGCTATTGTTTGTATGTGCATAAATAACATTTATTTATCTACTTAATCAATAATTCTTGATTGAAATAGTAAAGAAGATAAAGTAAGTGAAATCTGGGAGAGCGAGCAAGATACAAAGTATGTTATAGCTTAGTTTATCAACACAAATGGCAGTACCTGTGTGGAACAATCGAACTCACTTATTCAAGTCTTATACACTGCAGACACACTTCATATAGAGTTTTATTAAGCAAGTGAAACTAAAGTACAAGAATTACTCATTCCAAATTTGTTGAATGAAGGAAATTGAACTTGGGTCAAACCTTGTAATGGGTACGAGAAGGTAGGCAATGAAGTGAGGAGGCTGGAAATGAAAACAAAGATTATTGCACAGAGTCTTCATTGCAAGATAGAATTACAAATGAAATTAAGAGACAACATATATATAATTCTTGCATTGTAAGAGAGGGCAAGTAATTGGTACCAGATGCTACTAGATTTCATGCACTCCAACAAACATGCAAAAGAATTAGATTATTGGCACATTTTTATAACATGAAATGAGGTTATGAATGAATTACTAGGTGTAAACAAACAAACCTATCAATGGCAAATTTCAGTCTAAATTCTATTGATTCAAGATATAAGATATAAAAGGGTATATGAGTAGTTTCAAACATAAAATCAAATTAACACATGACCCAAACATGAGTTAGTAAATGCTAACATTTATCTAAATTAAGAATTATTCAAACCAAACATAAATTTACCACAAATCCCCAAACCAAATATACAAAACACTTTCCGCAAACAGTACTAACCCACCATAACACAACAATATTAACTAACCCAACATCCAAACCTAACGAGCCCTATGACAGTAAAAAATTTCTTCTGAACAACATATATCCTAATACTTGTTACTTTGTTTAAATATATATATATATATATATATATGTGATATCACATATCAATATTATCTTAATTCAAATTGAAAAGCCTTACAAGAGACGGTTAAAGTGAATAGATATAGTTAAATAAAATCCAATTTTTTCATTCAATTTCATTATTGCGTTTAACATTGAAAAATATTCCAAACCATTGTAAAAACTATTATTGAATATTGGGAAGAAAAAAAATTTAGTCCTCTATGTTTACCTCATTAGATTTTTAAACAACTAACTTTCAACTTTTAAATTTTAGTCATCTATATTTCATGCCCGTATAAGATTTTAACTTCTCTATCTTTCAACTTTTAATTTTTAGTCATCTATGTTTATTTCATTAGATTTTTAGTCCACTATTTTTCCGTTTTTTAATTTTAGTCCTACATGTTTGAAAAATATCATTGTTGACGAGAAATTTTAATCAAGTTGACAAGAATACCCAAATCACCCACCACATCATTAGTTACAATAAAAACGCAAGAAAAAATGAAAAAGACAAGTTGTTGGTCCTAATAGCACAGAGGTTCAAAGGGGGATGAATGAACCTCTCTTGTTTTTCGTTTTTTCCTCTCCATTACTGCAGGCTGCCGTAATCTATCGCTGCTTCCAGCAGTTTGGTAGATTTGCGTTCAGCTTGTAACAAACTGGTTACTACAGCCTTACACTTAGAATATATGCACAGCGGAAATGTTAAGACAATAGAGAGTTCAACAAATATGTTAACCTTTTTAACTACGGAGTTAATAGGCTAGATCACAGATAAGCATAAAATTAAGCTATAGATATGCATTCAGCAGATATAAGAATCTGAATGCTGAAAGCAGTAAATAAACAAAAAGCTTTTATAGACGTTCGAAGGTACTGTAATCCTTCTACGTCCTCTCTTATCCTTCACATGGAGGATATCCACTAGGAAGATCGTTATAGATTTGCAGGACTCTTTTCCTGAATATAATCAACCTAAGGATGAGCACAACCTACTAAGTTTCTTACTCCCTCTCAAGGTTTTAGCAAATAGACAGGATCCACGTAGGATGTTATCCTTCACAAGGATCAAAAACACATAGCAAAGAATCTTTCCTATCAACTGTGGACACCAATTAAAACAACCTAAGCACACAGCTATGAAAATGGTTAAATAAAAAGCTTCTTCAACTGTGGTGAAACAAAACACTCCAAAAGATCTTCAATGCTGGAATGCTTACTTATAGGTTGAGTGGGATTGAAAATACTTGATTTCTTTTAAGCTTGATGATCATTGTAAGATGAATATCAATGCGCGATTCTTAACTTTCAGTCCTATGTTCTTCGGTTCCACTCTCCTCCTTTTATAGATGGTAGAATGCACCAGTTGAAGTGTCCACATTCCACGTGTCCTCATTTAAGCTCCTGTCTTCGGCTGCTTCATCTGATCGTTGATCCATTCACGCTCTTCAGACTTGTCCTTCAAGTTGATCTGGATGGCTAGCATTTCCTCTCTTTGATCTCCTTTGATCTTCATACGGATCAGCCTTTAATGTGCACCTGAAAAAGTAAAGATATGCTCCTCTTTAAGCTATAGCATCATTAAATGCGGATGTCCTTTTGTTGCAGTTTACTGGCAGTTGCTCAGGCTAGGTGGTAGCTCTTCATTTGCTCGCCATCCTTGAGTTTGTCCTTTTGTAATGGCCTGTCGTGTACTGTAGTTCCAACTGAAGTTGATGTTTTCTTGTATTCTTTGAGCATGCAGTTAATATTGATGATTTCGATGTTGATCCACTTGCAAGTCTCCTTCAATTGCAACAACTTATTGGTGGGTGCTGCATCAAGAGTAACTGTACTTTGTAGGTTGTAGCCTCCAGCGTGCAGCATGCAACAAAAATTTACCTATTATTCTAAGCATGGCTTGCTGCAGGCAGACTTCTTCCAATTTTGTTGAATTACTTACAGCTTGCAGTGATTAGATTCAGTAGAAGACTTTATAGTAGGGTTTTTGCTACTTATTGAGATATAGTGGGAATTTTACAATTAATGCAGTAAGGTTACAACAATTTCGTCTCATCAAAATCTAAAGCTTATTCTTCTTACAAAAGTGAAATAAAAAAAAACTCAAAAAATACTCTCTAAACATAATAGAGAGCATTTAATTCCTTGTCAAAAATCTGCAAGGCACGCCCCCTTGAAATCATTGATGAACTGAAGCTCATCAGGAGGTACTTGGCGATATCGACATGAATGAGGTTAATGTCGGTGACCACCCTGACATAAGAGTTGAAGAAAAAGAAGAAATAGAACAGACCAACCATTTCCTACTTTTTTTTGTATTTCCATACCCTAACTAATTATTAGGAAAAAAAATATAGTCTTCTATATTTACCTCATTAGTTTTTTGGCAAATTTTCCTATGCACCAGGTTCACAGATCTTGATTGGTGCAACTGGGGCGATCCGACCCGGATCCACGCACCTGGATTTTCCTCTATTTTTTTTCTTCGCTTCAGGCTGTTATATTTATGTTGTACGAATGTGAGATTTATGTTATATAAGTGTGACATTTGTATATAAATGTTATGACCTTATATTTAGTAACTTAGGAAAAATTGAAGATTTTCAGGTTTTTTCGCTTCAGGTTGAGACCTTTATATTCTAATGTTGTGACCCTTATGTTGCATTCTTGTGACCTTTATGTACAAATATCATGACCTTTATGAATCATAACTTGGAAAAAAATGAAAATTTTCAGCGCATTTTTAAGATGAACATACCTTTATGTGATAGTATACATACCTTTATATGATATTATTAGTTATACCTTAATATATAACATAAAGGTGCAACTAATATAATATAAAGGTGCAACTAATATCGCATAAAGGTAAATATATACAAATTTTGTTAAAATTCTTCATTTTTTCTAAGTTAGAGTATATAAAGGTCACCACATTTATACATAAAGGTCACACTTATATAACATAAAAAGTCATGTTGGTCCCAAGTGGTTACAGAGGTTCAAAGGGAAGGGGGATGAATGAACCTATTCGTTTTTTTCCTCTTTCTCTCTCTTTCGCTGCAACCTGTTGTAAGCTATCGATGCTTGCAGCAAGTTCCCAAATAATGTGTTTTACTTACTGAAAATTAACTGCTACAGCCTAACAACTTAGAGTTTTGCACAACGGAATATATATGAAAGAGAGTTCAGCAAATATACTTAGTCTTTTAACTAGAAAGTTAATAGACCAGTTTTAAACACTTAAGCACAAAGAGCTACAAAGCCATAAAGATGCATGCTTCAAGATATAGAAATGAATGTAGAAAGGAATAAAGAGACACAAGGCTTTATAGAGGTTCGAAGGTGATGTAAGCCTTCTACGTCCTCTCTTCTCCTTCACAAGGATGATATCCGCTAGAGTTTAGATTTACTGGACACTTTTCCTACTAAACACTCTAAGGATCAACCTAAGCCTACTAAGTTTCTTACTCCCTCTCGAGGTTTCAGCAAACAGACAGGATCCAACATCTACACAAGACCATAACAGCAAGGCGATTACCCTTCAACTGTGACACCTAAAACAATCTATCCACACATTGATAAAAAGGTTAATAAACACAAATCTTCGACTGTGGGAAGCAAGAGCACTCAGAATCTTCAATGGGTAGAATGCTCGGCTTCGGTTGAGTGGGGACTGAAAAGAGTTGATATTTTCTTTTAAGCTTGGATCGCTGTATGTTGGAATATCAGTGCACGATCTTCAAATTTGTAGTCCTCTTCTCTCTTCATACTCACTCATCTCTTTTATAGTTGCGGGAATACACCAGTCGAAGGGTGCATATTCCACACGTCTTTGTATAAGCCTTTATCTCCTGCTGCTGCATCATGACCGTTGATCCATTCACGTACAGGTATATTCCTTGTTGATTCGATCTGGACGCACAACATTCTTCTTCTTGATCCTCATGATCTTCAAGGTACAGACATTTTTAATGCACACCTGAAAAGGTAGGAGACAACCTCCTCCATTGGCATCAGGTCCATTAAATGCGGTTGTCCTTTTTTGTTGCAGGCTGCAAGCGGTCATCCAGGCAAGATGGCGGTTTCCTATTTGCTCGTTGTCCTTGTTTTGTCCTTTAAGTTCAAGCCTATCGCGCACTGCATCTTCAATTGAAGTTGATGTTTCCTCGTACATTAAGAGCTCATGCAGCAGTCTTTTAAGACATCGATATTGATCCTGTTGGACATGTCTCTTCTTCAATTTTTGTAACTTATTCTTCTCGCTGCAACTATGTCTAGCTGCATCCTTAGCTTGCAGCGCCTAGTTGTCCAGCGTGCAACAAAATAATTCTCCTTCGACTTCTTCCAAGGTTAGCTTGCTGAATGCAGACTTCTTTCTCTCCATATTGCATCCAGCTTGCAGCATCTAAGTGTAGTGGAAGTCCTTGGGTAGAATCATTGCTACTTATTAAAACATAAAAACAAGATATGGGGAATAAAACTAGGATAATAGAAAGAAGTAGGTTACAGCGGGTTTTGTCTCATCAAAACAATTGAAGGGTTCTTCTTACAATTTCCCTATTTTTTATGATGACAAAACCTTACAAAAAAGTTGTTGTAACTTACTCAGAAAGAATTTCCCCTTAGGTAAAATAAAGAGACTTCTGTTTTTTGCTCTTTTTTTTTATTTTCCTTTTCCTTTTTTTTTTTGATTTTCTTGGAGTCTTCTGTTTTTGCTCCCTTTTCTATTTTTTGATTTTCTTGGAGTCTTCTTTTTTAGCTCCCTTTTTCTATTTTTTTTTTTGATTTTCTTAGAGTCTTCTGTTTTTGCTCCGTTTTCTTTTTTTTTCGATTTTCTTGATATCACTTGAAGATCTTTGTATCAGAGCAATTCTTTTTATCAGAGCATCAACAGTTTTGTATCAGAGCTGATCTACAAAGAGCTCAAAACAAAGAAACCTAAAAGTTGTGTTCTGAAGAGTTGAACACTTACTGAAAAGAAAGAAAGTGTAGTGCAGAAAAATTAAAAGATACCGAAGGGTGGAGTCTGCTGCATTCATCTTGTGAACTCTAGTCTTCTTGAGGTTGCAGTAGGCTCTTCCTTCTTCTTTTCAGGCTCTGTAGTCGACTTCTTCCACTAGTTTAGTATTGACTCTTGGTAAGTCTTCTCGAACTGCGCCTTCATTCTGGAATCATCAATCCACTGCAGCCAAAAATCTTCCCAGAAAGGTATTTGCACACCCCTCTTTACCTCTTCCAACAGCTACTTCTGCAACGGCAGTTTTCCATCTCTGAGCATTTGCTCATAGACTTCCATTGCTGCAGTGTAAGTTGGATAACCTTTGAAGAAGTCATTCTCGCACAGCTTCTTAAAGTATCTCAGAAATCTTGAGATCTTGGAGAGTCTGATCTTCTCGAAGGTCGGATTCACCTCTTTATCCAAAGTCATTCTTGAGAATAAGTTCAGATTCCAGAGGTCGATATCCTTCGTTGGTTTGAGGTCGAGCAATACTGAAACTTCAGCCGACCTGTTGAACTGATCCATCCTTGGAACCTCTTGTGGCGGAAACTTCTGCAGTGCTGCATCCACCTGCTGCATAGCATCAGATTTTTCCTCTTTAAATCCACTTTTCTTCCTCCTTCTTCTTCTTCCTTTCAGTGTCCCTAGCAGCATAGAATTTCTTATCCTCCATCTTTAACAAGGCTCGTTTAGAAATATTGTGCCTTTTTTAAGGTGGTGAGTCTCTGCTTCTGCTACTTCGACTGCCTCTTTTTCTTGAAGAACCTGTTGCATCCCTTCTCTCCTTGGATACAGCAACCCCGACAGTAGCACCTCCTGCTCCACCTGTTCCACCAGCGTCAT
The DNA here is from genome assembly GCA_005771605.1 of Scutellaria baicalensis. Classification (NCBI taxonomy): domain Eukaryota; kingdom Viridiplantae; phylum Streptophyta; class Magnoliopsida; order Lamiales; family Lamiaceae; genus Scutellaria; species Scutellaria baicalensis. Next base: position 16,606,377 of record CM016722.1, on the reverse strand, counting down.
CATCATCTTTCTTATGTCTTATTTACTGGGGTGGGGGACTTGTTCATCTCTTCTTCTTTTGAGGATGCAGTGTGTCCTCATCTTTTACCTCAATCTCCTTTGCAGTGTCCTCCGCAGCTTGCAGCAGCTTTTTATCTTCAGACAGACCACTTGAAGTTGGAAGCTGCAACTTTTCAATGGCAACTTCTTCCCCCTTTTTGGCATCATCAAAGCTTCTTTTGGTTCATGTGCCAATGTGATCGACTACTGCAGTCTGCGGTGCAACCATCCTTCTGAGGGTCTCGCTCATCTCCCCCAGCAGCAGCTCTATGTTGGATAGCTTGTCATCCATGCTTCTTACTTTTGCACCTTGCTCATTGACATCACTCTGTATGGTGGTCAGAGTAGTACCATGAGCTGCGAGAGTGTTGGTGACAGACCCAAGAGCTTGTTTTGTTTCTCTTTGGAAGAGAGTGCCATTTTTGTTCTTGGTGCCTCTGAAAGAATGTTGTTTCACCCATTCTTTGTTCAGTGTGTCTCACAGGGCATTAGGAACTTTTTCCAGCTTTTCCACAATCTTCGTGAGATCAACGTTGGGCTCAGAAGTGGTTGCAGTGTGTTCCTTTAGGACGTTTGCAAGGCTCTCAATAGTAGTAAGAATCTTGTTGTATGAATCTGCAAGGGTCACTGAACTTGCAGCTGCTTGTAGTAGAACAACAAGTTGTAAGTCCCTTTCATTTCCTTGTTTTGGTTGCTACATAGAGATTTTGATGTATGCTTCCCAAGCCTGCAGTGCTTCGGTTTCCATCACAGTTTTGCCCTTTAAAAGGTAGGCTGCAGCATCAGAGTTGGAAGGCCCTTCTTCTTCATCAAGTTCATCTGCAAATGAATTGGCCTCTCCATCAGATCCACTTGAGCAATTCTTGAGGAGTTCAGACAATGAGACTTTATCTTCCTCATCCTCAGCAGTATTAACCTCTTTGGGTTCTTCTAGCTGCTCCTCCTTATCTTGGCCATCCTTCCATTCGACAGCTTCAACCTCCTGCAGAGGTGCCTCTTGTTGCTTGGCCTCTTCACTTTCTCCTATAGCAAGTTCTTCTCCTTGCTTACTACATTCCGAATTTTCTTCTATAGCTGCATGCTCCTCCTCATCGTACTTGCAGCTTTCAGCATTAAGATTTTCCTGTGCAGCAACGCCGGAAGACTGGTCTCTTGCAACATCACCCAGAGTAGGTGCCTGCTCAACCACCGAGTCTTTTGCTGCATCAGGTGACTCTGCTATATCTAAAAATCCTGCAGCAGACATTACTACAACTTCTGCCAGTACTGGGAGATCTGCCTCCGTAACTTCCTCCGTCGTTGCATCATCGGCGACTTTAACATCTGGTAGCTCTGCTAGAACAGTTTTGATTATCTCAGATGGGTTCTGTTCTTGTGCAGCATCTTCCTGAAGTCGAAGTGAATCCTCGTAATCTACCTGCTCCTTCTCTTCACTGATCTGTTGTAACGTCATGATCGGAGGTAGACTACTCATCACCGTGTCGAATGTCGGAGAGCTTCCAGCTTTCAGCGCGGAATCATCAAGTTCCAGTGACTTGATGATGGCCTCAACTCTCTTTCCTTCATGGTTGAGTTCCAGAGATTCATGCAGTTGTGGTGCATCAAAAACATCGACCGACTTTGTAGCTACATCTGCTGGAATGGCCTCACCCATAGACGGATTCATCTCTACAACAGCCATTAGAGCATTCTCTATTGTTTCATCACCACCTTCTGGTTCGGATTGCTAGCTGCGTCACTTCAATGTGAATCTGGAGAAGTAATCTCTGGTTGCAGCAATCCTAGTCTGTGCGTCTGCAAGAGGGACATAATCAAGTAGCAGCTTGATATCCCTTGTTCCAGCCCACATCATTAGGGATTCTTCCATCACAATTCAATTTTCCCAATGTTACAGCATCCAGCTCTCTTGAATCCGCATATCCTTTCAGATAGGGAGGCTCTTCATGTTTTGAGCATCGAAGACCGTGAAGAACATCCTTAAGTGTAACGCCCCAATTCCCATTCATTGAAATTCAGGTCGTCACCATTTCCTTACTTAAAGAATTCATAAAATAGTTTACAGCGGAAGACTGAAAGGAAAACACGAGACCTTTTTTTTTTTTAAAACATAAAACAATTATTTCCAAAACTCGTGTTTTTACCCACATTTCTAGGTTAAACGTTCAAACAGACTCTTATAAGAGATAACATAATAGAACCAACATATAATACCAAAAATACAAGTCTAGGCCCATCATTTATCATAATTTGCATATCCAAAATTTAACATTATTCTTAAAAGTAAATACTGATTTGGTACTTTAACATGAAAGGGGTGATGGAAAGACAGATCAGCTCGCTACACGTCCGCGCCATCATACGCCGAACCTGAAAATATTAAAAGTGGAATCATGAGACACCTCCGGAGAGGAATCCCAGTGAAAAGACTGTAATCTCTAATATTCATTGAACAATTAAATTATTAAGTACATACTACATGTCCGTTGGGTACGCTCACCCTGGACCATACATAACATAAAGGAATGTGGGAGTCGCTCGCCCACTAAACCTTGCTTTCATAGACCGGGTACGCTCACCCTTATGGTCGTCGCCCGATAGTGAAGCAACTACCGGTTACCGCTACGGAACTTCAACCGTAGACCGTCGTACATAACTTACTAATTTAATTATCATCGCATAGTAGAGTGCATAAATTTCTCACTCTTAACATATATTGAAATAATTAAATCATTAAGCACATACTACTTTGTCCGTTGGGTACGCTCACCCTGGACCTTTCATAGACCGGGTACGCTCACCCTTATGGTCGTCGCCCGATAGTGAAGCAACTACCGGTTATAGCTACGGAGCTTCAGCCGTAGATTTTCATACACACTTACTAATTTAATTACCAACGTATAGTAGAGATTAGAAGTTACCCACTTTAAACTGACGGCTCGAGAATTGCTTTTGGAATCACCGCTCGTCTCAACTGCACTTGACATACTTAATCATTTAGCTTCTTATGTCATATAATATCATATAACATGTAGATATTATCGAAAGACTTAAAATTAAATATTTACTTTGTTTCATTAACTAACTCTTTATCTTTTATGACTTTCTACAATTAGTGTAACACAAAAGATTCCATTAATTAACATATGAAGTAAAGACTTATAAATAATCTAACCCAATTTCTCTTTAATTTCTATATTACTTAAATCATTTCCTAAATTAATTTAACTAATATAATACTTTTCTAATCTTATTTCTGAAATAATATCACTAATTAATAGTATATACCAACATTTTACACATAACATTTAATACCAAAAATAAACTTATGTTGTCATGCAGGATACTAATTTCTTATTTAATTTGGCAAGATAGATTATCTTTTAATACTATATAATTTAAAGAAACCACAATTGTATTGCTAGCTATAAATGATTTTGCAAAGTACATAATTAAGATATATATAATTTGCCAAATAATATAATAATTTAGAAATACACACCTCAATTAACAAAATAAATTAGCGAAACAATAACCAAGGTACATAAATTTATAAATCTTTAATTATCATGTATCAACTCAAAATTGAAATACAAGTTGTAATCTAATCCACTAACATGATTTCATACACATTATCCAAATATTTATATTAATCATGCATCATACAAAAATATACATATATTAGACTCATATATAAAATTTTGATGATAACATTATCACATAAGAATCATTTAAACATGATTAGCATTTACAAGAAATCAACATACTCATAACTTAAGCTTTAGATATCTAAACAAGAAATTTTAGTCCTAAAAAGACACATAAAATATAAAGATGTAACAATTTTAATATTTCGTATATAATTCCTAAAATCACAATATTATTCATATGATCATATATATATATATTTATTTAGGTTAACATACTGAAAATAGATTTTAATTGCTTGTACAAAGAATTAACAATCATTGAACATGATTCACATATAAACAACAAATATACTTATAATTTAAACTTAAGGTATTTAACTAGAAATTCTAAATCTTAAAACGACACGTAAAATATAAAGGTTTGAGGTCATAAAATAATATCCGGTATAGTATTGGGTTTAACTTATAATTATAGTAAAGTTTAGGGGTGATTCTACAGTTTCTATAAAATCTGGGATCATATTAAAAATCTTGTAAGGTTTTGGGGTTAAACTGTAACTTAAACTAATTTCAGGGGTTGAATTCAAATTAATAAAATTTGTAGGGACTAAAATGCAATTAAGCAAAAGATCAAGGCTTGGACAATAATTAAGCAAAGATATGAATTTGCAAAATGGTCCTTGGAACACATTGAATTTTCAAAAGCATGCCCCTGCACCCCAAACTCCATTCCCGTCGACTTCTCTCTCTCACCCGCACGACCGCCGCCTGCTCGGCCGTCGCCTGCTTGGCCGCCGCCTGCTCGGCCGCCGCTGCCCTCTCCTGCCGGCGACAAACTCGTCGTCGGCCACCACAACACACGGCACAATACACACACAGCAGCAGCCTTTCTCCTCCCAACAGCCCCTCTCGGCCGTCCTCCTTGCCGCCGCCGCTGCTGCCCTCCGCCGGCAGCAGCGGCCTCCTTCGCTATGCACAGCGCCGCCGTGTGCTGCTCACATACCCACCCCTTCTCCCTCTCGATTTGCAGCACATAAACACAATATACACTCATATATATACACATGATACGCACACACAAATACACACAAAACACACACAAAAACACACTACGGCGGCCCGTGAGCGGCACCACCCTCTTCGTCTCCGCTCGGCGCCGCTCCGTGCGGTGGCGCCTCCTCCCGTCTCTCCCTATTTCCCCCTCTTCTTCTTCCTTTCCTCTCCTCTGTTTTCTTCCCATCTTTTCCCCTGTTTTTTCTTCCCCATCCCAACAACATACACTTTAAATATATATATATATATATATATATATATATATATATATGCACTTGCACTTGCACTCACATACATACATATATATCTACATCTTGATTTGGGAATAAAATTTGAAAGCAATTAGAAATTTTTTCATCTTGATTTGAAGATGAAATTGCTAAAAGGAATTCTTCCCGTTTCTTTTCTACAGCACACAAATATACATACATATATACAATTAATTTGGGAATAAAGCTTAAAAACAATAAAAATTGAAACACAAAGCAAGAAAATGCATTAAACCTTACCCTTCTTCACTCAATCTCTCTGCAAAATGAAAGTGTATGATAATGAAAGAGAAATAAGAAAAATATCATCCTTAACTTAATATAAAGAAAAAGGCACGTGTGTGAAAAGAAGAAAAATATCTTCTCTCAAAAAATCCAAAGCTTATCTATTATACACATAAAATAATATTATACATATATTTGCTTTAGATAATTTACTAAATATACATACATAACCTACACATATATATTACACACGTACACATCTATATATATTAGATCAATATTAATAACATTAATTATGATAATAATAATAATAATACTACAACAACATAATTTATACACAAGTATTTACTAAGTACAATTTACGTAAATTATTTTATCACATAGAATCATATATGAAGGTCATGATTAAAATTAATAAAATAAAAGCATTTATGACATAAACGAAGATCTTTGCATAAAAACCTAATATCATTTTTCCTCATTTAAACTTATCTATATCTTATCTTTTTACTTTCATTCATGATTGTCGAGTGAGTTGAGATCAAGCTCGGTTTCCTCCATAAGCAATCCTGCAAAATACTTTAAAATCTCGAAAGATACATTAGCTCATAAAATACGTAAAAATCATCGAGTACCACATAATGCTTAAAAAATCATGAAGCATAACATAACACGTACTACATAACGCTTAAGAATCATGAAGCATAACGTAACACGTAAATTATAACTTTAAATAACATAATAATTCACTTCAAATCATTTTTCAATTAAAAGATAAAAGAAATTTTTATGAAATATGCAAATGTAGATTTTCTTGAAAACGGGGTGTTACATTAAGGCTTCCTTCACCCAACCCTCTCTTATCTTCAAAGCCTCCTTCTCCCTTTGCTGTAGGAAAGGTGTACAACTTTCTCACTCTTGCCCGACTTCTTCTTCAGCAGTCTTTGGATCAGCCTCTTGCACATCCTCTTCTAGGGGTCGTCCGACTTCCGAAGAACTCTCTTCTTCTTCTTCTTCTTCTTCTTCTTCTTCGGTGCTGAAGTAGATGGAAGTCCAGCTGCGTCTGCTGCACCTTCTTGGGCTTCTGTTGAACCCACTTCACCTTCGCCGGTGGGTTCCTCCTTCTTCTCACCATCATATACAAATTCGATGGGAGCCTCCTCTCCTTCGTTACCAGTTGTTTCCCTTTCTACAATCGGGCTAGCAGCTTGTATTTGATCCAGATCCTCCATCTCTGTGGTGTGATCTGCGCCCTGGGATGCAGTAGATGTGCTGCTGCATTCTCTAGGTGCAACAAGACTGATAGCTCTGACAGGCTTAGATGTCTTCTGCTTGTCTCGGCTCTTCGTGGGTGTCCTTGCTGCAACGTGTATCTTTTCCACTTCAGCTGCTGCGTTTGCTGTATATCCTCAGCTTCAACAACAGCAGCAGTAGCAGCAACAGCAACAACAACAGTAGCAGCAGCAGATTCACTATTACTTGTTGCATCCATGCTGCTTGCTACATCCATCTCACATGATGCATCCTCCTTCAGCTCCTCCATCTGCAAAGGCTTGGCTAACATCTTCTTCTTCTTCATCTGTTTGCTAGCAACTTTTGCAGGAGCTCTCTACTTTCTCGATCCTCCCTCTGGATCATCTTCCGCTTTCACACCTTTGGATTTAGCAGAGGGGGTGATGTCAGGTTTTTCCTTGGGTTGCATCTTCTTCCTCTTATTGGGTTCACGAAGGAAGTTACCAGCAGCAATGGGAACCGGATCTTGCAGTGGGATGCCGAAGTAGTTCAGCAAGACACATATGGCAATCCCATAGCTTCTCCGAGGAGTGGCCTTTGAAACTTCTTCAAAGATCCTCTGAAGAATGAAACTGCTCTAGTTGACAGATTCCCTGGCCATGATAGCTGACATCATCTGGAATCGAGGTCAGTGCACTTATCGTAGCATCCTAATCTGCCCTATATGATGTAGGCACAGATATCATGCAGCAACGAGTACTCCGGCTTGAAGGCCTTCTTCAGAGTGCTCCTCCGTACTTCACCGTTCATTTCACCGGTGAAGAGTTCCACATCTCCTTGGCATTTTCATCACCATACTAGGATAAAGCTTTCAACTTCATTCCTCTAGTGCTGATCTGGAAAGCTTCACCCACAGCTTTATTGACACTTCGTACTCCTTTCCGTCCACCGAAAAGATAATGGTTGACCCGGAATCGCTCAACTGAGTAGTGGAGTAGAAGTTCTTCACAGATGCCTCCGAGTAGCTGCATCCGGAATCCTGCACAAAACCCAAGATTTTGACGTCCTAAAGCTTCTTGAATATCTACTCTACGACCTGGATGTCGAACTCTGGATTTTGTTTCAACCCTTCAAGGTTTATCAACCTCCCTTCAATGACCACATTGTTTTTCGTTGAGGCTGCCATTGTTGAGATGTTTAGAGGAACTTTAAAGCTTTTTAGGGTTTGGAGAGAATGTTTGAGTGATTGAGTGAGAATGATCTTTCACAAATGAGGAAGATCGGTTTTGTCGAAAACTTCCTGAAATTTGAATTGATCCATGACTGTTATCATCCAACGACCTATTCAAAAATGTAGAGTGGCACACTTGTAAATATGAGGAAAGTTGAACAGTTTGCTTGTGCGTGCCTACCACGATTGTCAGAAAATTAACATCGCATTAAATGCTAAGCGCATATTTGCCGCTTTTTAATCATGGCAGTTTAATTTATCCGAGGTTTCAGCATTAAACGCCACAAATTTATTGCTCAGAGCACTAAGTGTTTAATGTGCTGCTCCAGGTCTCAGGTTGCAGTCATGTGTTGCATGCATGTAAATGCTATAACCTGAGCAGATCCTCTTTGATGTATGCAGCGCGATGTTCCCCCTTAGTATGTGCGCCCTTTTTAACATCTCTTCTTGCTGCAACTTGTCCATGACAAAGTTACTACAAGCTTTCTTCATGCGTCCTTTTCTTTTTACAGCACTTGCTTCGCTGTAAGCCCTACCCTGCTTTTCAATGCAGCTTGATTATCCCTAGCTCGTTCCTTAGAAATGAGAACCTTTCTTCGTTCAGAGGTTTGGTAAAGATATCGGCTAACTGTAGGTCTATATGAATCCTTTTAAGAACAACATCCTTCTTTCCAACATGATCTCTGATGAAGTGATGTCTGATGTCGATGTGTTTAGTTCTTGAGTCAAAAAGAGGATTGTGAGTTATGGCTATGGCACTAGTATTATCGCACATGATCGGCGTCTCTTTCTCTTCAATGCCATAGTCCCTGAGTTGTTGTTGTTTCCATAAGATTTGTGCATAGCATCTTCTTGCAGCAACATACTCAGCCTCTTCAGTGGATGTAGCAATCGACGTCTGCTTCCTGCAAACCAGAAGACAAGTCTATTGCCTAAGAATTGACAAGTTCCACTGGTGCTTTTCCTATCCACCATGCAACCTGCAAAGTCAGAATTAGAGTAACCTTTCAAGCTGAATCCTCCTTCTTTGGGATACCATAGACCAACATCTTCAGTTCCTTTTAGATACTTGATGATTCTTTTAGTTGCAGCTAGATGGGATTCTTTAGGGCATGATTGAAATCTTGCGCAAATTCCCACTGAAAACATGATGTCTGGCTTACTTGCTCTAAGATATAGGAGAGATCCAATGATTCTTCTGTACTTTGTTACATCAACATCTTTTCTAGCTTCATCTCTATCTAAGCTCATGGATGTGCTCATGGGTATGCCTACAGCAGCTCCGCTTTCCATATAAACTTCTTAATGAGTTCATACGTGTACTTGGATTGATTTATGAAGATCCCATTATCCATATATTTTACTTGTAAGCCCAAGAAAAAACTTAGTTCTCCCATCATGCTCATTTCAATCTTTTTCTGCATGAGGCTGGAGAACTTCTCACAAAGTTGCTTGTTTGTTGAACCAAATATAATGTCATCAACATATATTTGCACAAGTAAAATACTGTCACCATCCTGGATTCTGAAGAGAGTCTTGTCCACTATACCCTTTCTGAAGCCATTTAAAAAAAGATAAAGGGACAGGGTATCATACCAAGCTCTTGGTGCTTGTTTAAGTCTATACAGTGCCTTCTGCAACTTGTAGACATTTCTGACAGCATCATCTTCAAATCCTGGAGGTTATTCAACATGCGCTTCTTCAACAAGCAACCCATTCAAAAACGCACTCTTTACATCCATTTGATAAACATTGAAGTTCATGTGAACAGCATATGCAAGGAAGATTCTTATAGCTTCAAGGTGTGCAACAGGGGCAAATGTCTCATCAAAATCAATTCCTTCTTCTTGACAATACCCCTTAGCAACCAGCCTTACTTTGTTCCTCACGACTAATCCGGATTCATCAAGATTGTTTTTGAATACCCACTTCATTCCGATAACACCTTGATGTGTTGGTCTGGGCACAAGTTTACATACATCATTTCTTTTAAATCCATTTAGCTCTTCCTACATTGCTTGAATCCAATTGATGTCTTCTAGTGCTTCCTCAATGGTTTTGGGCTCAACCTGTGAAATGAAGCAAGCAAACAATACTTCATGAGGTATAGCTCTTCTCGTTCTTACCCCGACTCTAGGATCACCAATGATAAGATCTTTGGGGTGATTCATCAGCCACGTTCTATCTGGGTCCGCTTACTATTTTCTTTCCACAGCATCTTCAGGTTGCAGTGTTGTATCATCATCTCCATTGGGTATCTCTGCATCCTGATTTGTTGTGTACTGGTCTTCTGCATCCTGTACAGCTGCATCCTGGTTTTCTATAACTTGTCCTGCAGCGTCTAAAGTTGATGCATCCAAGTTCATTTCTTTGTCAATTCTTTCAGAGAGTGTTGGAAGGTGAGAACTCTCGATGTAGGAGACTTGGGTCTTAGGCATGATTCCTTCAGATTCTATCTTCAGGTCTTCCAATCCTGTTGCACTGCAGTGTGGTTCATCAAAAACCACATGTACAGATTCGTCTACCATGAGAGTTCTTTTGTTGAAAACGAAAAATGCTTTGCTCATGACAGAGTAACCAAGGAACACAACTTAATCAGCCATAGCATCAAATGTCTTAAGGTACTCCTTCCCATTGTTCAAGACATAGCATCTATATCCAAAGATGTGAAAATGCGCTATGCTTGGTATATGTCCATTCCAGATTTCTTAAGGAGTCTTGTCTTGTTCTTTGTTGATCAGACACCAATTTTGCGTATTGCATACAGCGTTAGTGGCTTCAGGCCAAAATCTTTTAGGCATTGAAGCTTCTGCAAGCATTGTTCTCACTGCTTCCTTCAGGGACCTGTTTTTCCTTTCATCTACCCCGTTTTGCTGAGGGGTCCTTGCAGTTGAGTACTCATACTGAATTCCATTTTCCAAGCAGTACTTTTCAATGAACTTGTTTGAGAACTTCGTGCCTCTATCAGTTCTGATCTTCACAATACTTGAACTTTTCTTGTTCTGAATTCTTTTCATAAACTTCGGCAGCTTAGACTGAGTCTCCGATTTCTTAGCTAAGAAGATCACCCAGGAGAACCTTGAATAATCATCAATGATTACAAGGGAGTTCTTCTTCCCACTCAGACTCGTAGGATCAATAGGGCCGAAAAGATCCATATGCAGCAGATCTAGGATTTTGAATGAAGAGCATCATATATTTTCTTTAAAAGACACCTTGATCTGTTTGCCCTTTTGACACACACCGCATATGCTTTCTTTCCTGTAAGAAATATCAGGCAATCCTCTCACAAGTCCTTTCCTGGCCAATTTGTTGATCGTTTTGAAGTTCAAATAGTTCATCCTTTTATGCCACAACCAGCTTTCTTTTGTGGAGCATTTAACAATGAAACATATCGGCATAGTTGAGGAATTCCAGTCCACTAAATACACATTCCCTTTCCTTATTCCTGCAAGCTTAACTTCTTTGTTTGCTGCATCCTTGATTAGACACTAGTCTTGAAAGAACTCCACCATATGTCCTTTTTCGCAGAACTGACTGATGCTTAGGAAGTTGTATTTCAAACCCTTCACATATGACACATCGTCTATTTGTACATCTCCTCTGATTAGCCTTCATGTGCCCAAGGTGTGTCCTTTTAAATTATCTCCAAACACTACTCTTGGTCCTTTATACTCTTTGAGGTTGGTCACACAAGACTTGTTGCCAGTCATGTGTCTCGAGCAGCCACTATCTATGTACCATGTATCTCTGCTGCTTCCTGGCGACTGTATCTTTTCTTCTGTATCCTCCTCGGTCTGTACCATCAGGCATATCATTGTTTCATCCTCCGAGATGGAATCGTTTGAGTCTGACTCAGATGGGGATACTTCTTGAACTTCAGTGGATGTACTTGCTTCTTTTGCTTTTTCAGCTTCTACCAGCAACGCTCTTAGTTTCTATCTCTCTATCTTCCTTCTCTCTTTTCTTTTTGCTCTTACCTCCGGTGGGTATTTGTAAACAACAGGATGAGGGCAGTTTGTAGCGTAATGTCCTGGCTTTCTGCAGTTATAGCACAAGTCTCTTGACTCTGCTGTATCCTGGGACTGCAATCCTTGCTGCTGTGACGACTGCTGCAGATTAGTTCTTCGAGGAAAGGTTCCCCCTGACTTGTTGCCCATCCTCATGAACTTTGAAAATCATTTCAATATCAGCGCCATGTCATCTTCTACAACTGCAGCAAACTCTGCTGAATCAACAGGTTTGGTTTCAATAACGTTTTCATTGGAGCTCCTTGCAGCAAGTGCAGTAACTTTACTGCTGCCTTCATCTTGTTCCTCTTTCTCCAGTTTATGTCAAACTCAAATGCCTTGAGATCAGAAAAGTGATCGAACATGCTCATTTATTTCAAATCCATGGGGACGCATATAGCAGTAGTTTTGTTATCCTATTTTACTGGCAGCGTTTTAAGAGCTTTCATGTTCTTCTCCTTCTGGGAGTAGCTTTTGCCAAGAGACTCGAGCTCATTCACTATTGCGGTAAATCTTAGATCTAGTTGCTCAAGAGTCTCATTGGCTTTCATCTCGAACAACTCAAACATCTGTGTGGCAGTTGAGATCTTGTTATCTTTGGTTAGCTTCATGCCTTCACAAATCTATTCTAGTTTATCCCATATATCCTTTGCGGTCTTGCATGTCTTTATTTTGCTGAAAGTTCATTTGTCTAGGGTAAGGAATAGAACATTCTTGGCAATGTTGTCCAGGTTGGACCTTTTTCTGTCTTCTGCCGTCCATTCCTGTCTTGGTATCTCGATATAAGCTTGTACCCTAGGAGGTTACATTTCTGCAACCTCACACTCGTCTTCATCCCTGTCTCTTCAGGCAACCAAACGAGTTGGTTTTTAACCCAACCTGTTCTGATACCACTTGTTGGTACTAAGTGGTTACAGAGGTTCAGAGGGGGGTGAATGAACCTCTTCGCTTTTTCCTCTTTTTCTCTCTTTCGCTGCAACCTGCTGTAAGCTATCGATGCTTGCAGCAAGTTCACAAATAATGTGTTTTGCTTACAGCAAATTAACTGGTCCAGCCTAATAACTTAGAGTTTTGCACAGCAAAATATATATGAAAGAGAGTTCAACAAATATACTTAGTCTTTTAACTAGAAAGTTAATAGACCGATTTTAAACACTTAAGCACAAAGAGCTACAAAGCCATAAAGATGCATGCTGCAAGATATAGAAATGAATGCAGAACACAGTAAAGAGACACAAGGCTTTATAGAGGTTCGAAGGTAGTGTAAGCCTTCTACGTCCTCTCTTCTCCTTCACAAGGAGGAGGATATCCACTAGAGTTTAGATTTACAGGATACTTTTCCTACTAAACACTCTAAGGATCAACCTTAGCCTACTAAGTTTCTTACTCCCTCTCGAGGTTTCAGCAAATTTAGCAAACAGACAGGATCCACACAGGATGTTGTCTACACAAGACCAAAACACAACAAGGCGATTACCCTTCAACTATGACACCTAAAACAACATATCCACACAGTGGGAAGTAAGAGCACTCAGAATCTTCAATGGGTAGAATGCTCTACTTCGGTTGAATGGGGACTGAAAAGAGTTGATATTATCTTTTAAGCTTGGATCGTTGTATTCTAGAATATTAGTGCGCGATCTTCAACTTTTCAGGCTTTCTCTCTTCGTCCTCACTCTTCTCTTTTATAATTGTGGGAATGCACCAGTAGAAGGGTGCACATTCCACTCGTCTTCGTGTAAGCTTTTATCTTCTGCTGCTGCATCCTGACCATTAATCCATTCACGCATATGTATATTCCATGTTGATTCGATCTGAACGCACAACATTCTTCTTCTTGATCCTCATGATCTTCAAGGTACAAGCATTTTTAATGCGCACCTGAACAGATAGGAGACAGCCTCCTCCATTAGCATTAGGTCCATTAAATGCGGCTGTCCTTTTTGTTGCAGGTTGCAGGCAGTCCTCCAAGCCAGGTGGCGGTTTCCTATTTGCTCGTTGTCCTTGTTTTGTCCTTTGAGTTCAGGCCTGTCGCACACTGTATCTTCAACTGAAGTTTATGTTTCCTCGTACATTAAGAGCTCATGCAGCAGTCTTTTAAGACTTCGATGTTGATCCTGCTGGACATGTCTCTTCTTCAGTTTCTGCAACTTATTATTCTCGCTGCAACTAGGTCTCCCTGCATCCTTAGCTTGCAATGCCTAGTTGTCCAGCGTGCAGCATAACAATTCTCTATCGACTTCTTCCAAGTTGAGCTTGCTGAATGCGGACTTCTTTCTCTCCATGTTGCATCCAGCTTGCAGCATCTAAGTGTAGTGGAAGTCCTTGGGTAGAAACATTGCTACTTATTAAAACATAAAAACAAGACGTGGGGAATAAAAACTAGGATAACAAAAAAAAGTAGGTTACAGCGGGTTTTGTCTCATCAAAACAATTCAAGGGTTCTTCTTACAATTTCCCCCTTTTTGATGATGACAAAACCTTACAGAAAAGTTATTGTAACTTACACAGAAAGAATTTCCCCTTATGTAAAATAAAGAGACTTCTGTTTTGCTCTTTTTTTTATTTTTCTTTTCCTTTTTTTTTAAAATTTTATTGGAGTCTTCTGTTTTTGCCCCCTTTTCTATTTTTTGATTTTCTTGGAGTCTTCTGTTTTAGCTCCCTTTTCTATTTTTTTTATTTTCTTAGAGTTTTGTTTTTGCTCCCTTTTCTATTTTTTTTTCGATTTTCTTAATATCACTTGAAGGATCTTTGTATCAGAGCAATTCTTTGTATCAGAGCATCTGCAGTTTTGTATCAGAGCATCTACAAAGAGCTCAAAACAAAGAAACCTAAAAGTTGTGTTCTGAAGAGTTGAACAGTTATTGAAATAATTCAAGGGTTCTTCTTACAAGTCACACCTATATAAATAAAAGTAACACCCTGAAGCAAAAAAATAAAATAAAAAAAACAAATAAAAAAGTGCGCGGATCCGGGTCGACCCAGACCCAAACTCGAATTGTATGTGAACTTGATGCACACAAGACCAACTCTAGATTTTTATTCTTCTAACTTTCAACTTTTGAATTTTAATCATCTATTACCCTTATTAGATTTTTAGTCCTCTATCTTTAAATTTTCAATTTTTAGTCCTCTATATTTATCTCATTAGATTTTTAATCCTATATTTTTCAACTCTTGAATTTTAGTATATGTTTAAAAAATATCATTGTTTTAGTCCTTTTACCTATAATAACATATTTTACTTTTTAATTTAGTTACAATTTAATTTTTCTCACAAAAATGAAGAAGTTCTTCTTCATCTAGGAATTGTAAATTATAATTAATAATTGAAAATCCTATTTTTCATCTTGTCAAAATTAATTTAGAGTTTTGTGAATATGAGAAATAAAAAACATGATCATAAAAATGATACTAAGTAATTAATAATTTATTTCACGAAAATTATATACATTTCGTATTTTACTAGTTTTGAAATTTGTACCAAATGATATTTTTTTAAATATGGTGGACTAAAATTCAAAAGCTGAAAAATGAAGGACTAAAAATATAATGAATAAATATAGAGAACTAAAAATTAAAAATTATTGAAAGATAAATGACTAAAAATCTAGTAAGGATAAACATATAAGACTAAAAGTTTAATAAGGATGAACATAGAGGAATAAAAATCAAAATCTAAAAGTTAGCACAAAAACTTTTGTGCATCAGGTGCATGGATTCTAGATCCATCCACCTGACCCGACCCGCACGTGTACGCGCTCCCACGCGCTTGTGTGGATGCGCTCAAATCCACTCAAATTCACTCGTTAAGGATATCTTTTAGTTATGTTAAGAATATCTTTTAGTTATGGTAAGAATACCTTTGAAATCCTGATTCCAGGTTACATACCACGTTATGTTAAGAATACATTTTGGTTTTGTTAAACATACTTTTAGGTTATGTTAAATATACCTTAAGGTGATGTTAATGATACATTTGAAATCGTGATTCCAGGTTCCTTTGAAATTCTGATTTGATACCCTTAGAATTCGCTCCAGGTCACATACCTTTACGTTATATTAAAGATACCTTTAGGTTATGTTAAAGATACCTTTATGTTATGTTAGAAATACCTTTGTGTACAAAATGTGTAACACAACTATGTTATGGATAAGATATCTCTAACATAACATAAATGTATCATTAACATAACCTAAAGGTATGTCTGACGTAACGTAAATGTATGAAATCTGGGTATAAAGGTATCCCTAAACATTACCTAATGGTATTCTTAACATAACCTAAAGGTATATCTAACGTAACGTAAATGTATGAAATATGGGCATAAATGTATCCTTAACATAATCTAAAGGTATCCTTAAACATTACATAAAAAGTCATGACCAAAATTTAAAAAGGTAGCGCGAAAAAAAAAACCGAGTCGGGTAACCCGGATCCGGCCCGATTGCATGGATCTAAGATCCATGCGCCTGATACACAGAAGACTTTACTCAAAAGTTAGAGGAGTAATAATGAAGTAATGATAAAGGATTAAAACACTTTTTTTTCCATTCAATATTATTTTTTTAGGAAATAACTAACTCTCTTAAATAAAAATATCTCAATGTGTAAATTACTATTAGTTTTACGAGTAACTTCCAAAATATTAATAGAGTAAACATGCAATATTTTGAAGTCAAAATATAATGTCTTTTCCAAGTAATATTTTTCAAAGTATAAAATATTAGCAAAATCTTATATACATTTAGTAGGTACAGATCTTAGATCCGTCATTCGTGTCCCAGCGCATGGTGTTACATATATACTTTTAAGGTATCATGTGTATACTCTTAGGGCCCGTTTACTTTGGTAGTCGGGATTGTTTGGATTAATAAAAAATGTGGGATTACACTGTTCATTTAGGACAAAAAAGTTATAATTTGAGTGTTTGATATGCAGGTTATGTTGTGGGTTTAGTGTAAATTTTTGTTTGGTATGAATGTTTGTAGGTATGGTGTAATAAGTTTGTTTATAAAATCCTCTTTGGTATAAAGGTTAGAATGAATTAAAAGTATGAAAAGACATTTTTACCCCCAATATATATTAAATCAAAATGAGCCATTTAAATTAATGTGAAAATGGAAAACAAATTTCTTTTGTCAACCCCAAATTTGCACTTCGTCGGGAACAATGGTATTCAAATACATGTTAACACAAATACTTACAGACAAAACAGACTAAGGTTTTCAGGTTACTAAGTAAAAAATATCATCGTAACAACATGCAAAGTTAACTAAGATACAATCTTTGATTGAAACAAAAAAAAGATCCAAAGAAGATAATGATTTCAAAATCACCTCTTATAACGGTTATGAACAAGAACAACTAAAAGGGCTGAAGTCCTTATAGATAGTCTCCTCCCATTCCGAAGTAGTTATGTCTTTGATTGGATGAATATAATCATCATCCTGCCATTTTATTTCATTTTCACTATCATAATTCTCATCGTCATCTTTTTTGACATTCTTTATGCTGATCTTGTCGAAGAACTAGCCCAAATTGAACCCTCACCCATCAGCATCCTCCGACCAATCTGGATCATCCTCCTCAACAACAAGCGGATATTCAGCTAAAAGCTTTTGCATCTTCTTCCTCTTCTCAACGAGGTCTATCCCTTCTTCTTCATCGGGAATTCTACTCATCACTTCCCTAATCTTCCGCCTCCACTCCTTCCTCTCCTCTCCATCCATAGCAAACGATTCCTCACTTCCACCCTTCCCCTCACTCCTACTGGATTCTTCTTCATCATCATCATCCCCTGCACCTAGCTTTAGCAATTCTTCTACTTTCAAAACATTCACCCGACACCCTCTACAGCTACCACCCTGTGTCACATTTCAGAAACCATATAGACCATGAAGGCACATAATTTAAGCAAACACAAATCAATCTTGAAATATTATTTACCAATAGAGGCACCAAGAAAAGGGTTGTATCTTATCACACATTTCTCATTGACATTTGTGAAATAAAATTTCAGCATTGAAGTATGCTGAAGTAGCTCCATTCCCAGCAAAGCCATTCTAGATTAAATAACCTCAGTAGTTTTACCAAACAATCTGAAATTTGAAGAAAGATCATATCATCCAAAAACTTAACCCAAGTACCAACGGCTAACATGAAGCATTCAATAATTAAGCAAAACTATTAAACAGCCTATCAGACATATTACCCAAATAATATAAAATTGGGAAAAGTTTTGTGATTTTTGCTTAATTTTTCGATTGACAATATAGTCAACGCCCAACACGTCAATATTAATTCGATGAATCCCACAATAGACAGCTCAAAACAATAACATCCACGGCTGATTATTCAACAACCATCAACTCAATCAAAGAAACCAGCTCCTCAGCCCTACATGGATGATCATAACATTTTCAAGAATTTCTTTTATTGAACAACAAACGTAAAATCAAAGTTAAAGCTGCAACAAAAATCAACCGACAAATAGAAAATCAAACCGGGGAAAAATCGAAACTAATAAATATTTCAATCTCATGATTACAAACCAAATGTACAATCATCTCATGCCACCGCAAAACAATCTACAAGAATAAATAACAGAAACTCCCACTGAGAAAAAAAATCAAACAACTTGAATACAAAAATCATAAAGTCTTTATTTTTCCTTATTGAGCAACGGAAAATGTTTTATTTATGAATTGTGAGAATTAAAGAGATACAAAAGAAAAGGAGCAAACATTCAATTCTATTGCACTGTCCTTAAAAATTGTACCTTTCGTCTTTTGTTTCAGAAAATAGAGAGGAATAAACCAAGGCTGCTCTAACAAGATTTGACTTGGGCAATTTCAAAAATTTAAAAAATGCATGAATATGGTTCTGACAGATTTCCCTTAATAAATGAATATGCATATGATTTGGCTGTGACAAGATTTCAAAAATACATGAATATGCATCAATTTCCCTTAATCGCCGGAAAATATTTGGCTGCTCTAACAAGAAATTTCAAACCTTTGAATCGGAGTTCGAACGATTCTATTTGGATTTAGGTCTGACGTGTTACCTGAATAAGATGGAGGAATCTGACTTCCGGATGGAGGCGTCGCCATCCAAGCTTCTCAGTCGCCGGGCCGCCACAGCTTGGTGCTCAATCGACGAAGGCCGCCGCTGCAAGGTGATCGATCGACGAAGGGGGGGAGAGGGTATATATGCAGTGGTAAATCTGTAATTTATCGAAGTACAAGGGCATAAAAGTTCTTTTATTATGAATAGTAAGGGTAGTAGTGTAATTTTAAGCTGGGTAATGTAGGGTTTGGACATAACTTCGATGGGTTTAGAATTCGGCCCTTAAGACAGCCCAATCACACAAATAATCCGGCCCAAACCTGCACTTTATTTATAAACCTGGGCCTAGAACCTATCAAAGTAAACATGAGTTTGAGCTGTTTTATAAACCCAAATCAAACCATCAAAGTAAACACCCCCTTAAGGTACTACTTTCTATTCAGTGATAAGTATTAGATATATACTCTTCAGGTACCACGTGTATACTTTTAAGTTATTATTTGTTTATTCACTAAATGTCGATTTTTTGTTCAATATGTAAGTAATATATTAAGAGTCTATACGGATACATGAAAAATATATATTTAACACCATACGGTGGTCAAGTTAGGGGACACCGTGTCTCGTGGACATCGGAGACACCGTGGCCCGGGGCACATAACTGTCACTCTAAAATAATACTTCTTAAATTAATTTTCAGAAAAGAAAATGTTAACACTGTAAACACAAACTAATAACCGTGAAACTACAAAGTAAGGCTTTAGAGTAATTTAAATTTTAAACTCGATTGGCTAATACTTTTCAAAAAGACAAATATAATATTTATCAAGCAAATAAAAATCCAAATTTGAGTTGACCATATGTTGAATATTTCACATGCAAAAAAGTAGCTTATGAAAGCAATAATATAGTATATTGTTTGATGACTTGAAAAAAGTATGTCCCAAACCACACGTCTGCCATACATTTGATTTCCATTAGTCAGAGGCTTTAAAGAAAGAAGTTGGACTGATAGGAAGATAACAAGAATTTGGAGTTAACACTCTTTCAACACGGATCATACAACGAGTAAATCGCTGTATATCACATAGTCTTAGAGAGAGAGGAGAGAGAGATCATCAATTGTTACATAACAATCTGCTGGTGTGTTCAAACTCTAAAACAGAAGTGGGATACAAAAAACATGTCTTCTTGCACAGTTGCACCATCAAATTCACCAGTTTTTCCTTCTCCCTCATCATCACCATCATCATCATCCAATTCATCATCATTATCTTCTCGGCTTATTCGGCTTCAAAGGCCACGTGGGCTGATCCGGACCCTCGCCGGCGCCGAATCAATGGCGGTCTTGAAGAGGAAGAGGCCGGCCAGACTGGATATTCCGGCGGTGGTCCCCATGGCGGTGGAGAAGACGGCGGCGGTTGAGGAGGTGGCGGTGGTGGAAGTAGAGGGAGATGGCTATTCTGTGTGTTGCAAGAGAGGGAGAAAGGATGTGATGGAGGACACCTATTCTGCTCTTATTCATCCCAACCAGGTATTATTCTTGTTATGCTCTTTTTATTACAAATCTAGATCTTCTACATGTCACATTGAGCTAAACTTATTTGGAAGATCATCTTGTTTTAAAATAAGTTGTCGAAATATTTGAATAGATAAGATTGTAGAGCTTATAAGATATTAGCAACAACAGAAGTCTAATTTAAATGATGCATTCAAAGGGGTTTGTTAAAAATAAGATGGGATCATATTTTTAGATGAAATAAGAGCTTTTAAGTTTAGTCAAAGATCTTCTTGGTGTGATACCATTATTAGTGAGAATTTATTAGATAAAATGAGAAAATGTAATTGGAACCTTGATATCGAGTCTTTGATACCTAGAAAAAGGAAGAAAGTTGATGTTTATATCATTTTGTAGGCACTCTTTGGCATATTTGATGGGCATGGAGGCACAAAGGCTGCAGAGTTTGCAGCTGAGAATCTGAACAAGAACATCATAGATGAGCTGAAAAGCAGTGAAGATGATAGTAGAATTGAAGTAGCTGTAAAGAATGGTTACTTAGCCACTGATTCAGAATTCCTGAAGAAGGATCTTCGAGGTGGAACATGTTGTGTCACAGCCATCATCATGAGAGGCAATCTAGTTGTATCCAATGCTGGGGATTGTCGTGCCATTGCAAGCCGGGCAGGGGTTGCAGAGGCCATCACTTCCGATCACCGCCCTAGTCGGGCAGATGAGAAAGAAAGAATCGAGACCATGGTAAGAACAGCAACATCCTTAAATCCATAGTCTCTTGATTGATATCTTATATAATGTTTATGTGGTCTGATCATGTAGGGTGGTTTTGTTGATCGCCACAATGGTGCCCATAGAGTTCTTGGTTCGTTGGCCGTTTCTAGGGCTATTGGAGATCGGTATCTTAAGCAATGGGTTATAGCAGAACCAGAGACTAAAGTTTTCAGACTTGAATCTGAACACGAGATTCTTGTTCTTGCCTCCGATGGATTGTGGGATAAGGTAATCACGAGACGAGTATCTTCTTTGATATGATGATCTTTTTGTCCCTTTTTTTCCCCGCTAATCACCTCATTCTTGATGCTATTGCAGGTTGGTAATCAAGAAGCGATAGATATTGCTCGCCCTTTATGTATAGGCGTAGAAAAGGCGCAACCACTATCGGCCTGTAAAAAGCTCGTCGAGCTTGCTGTTTCTAGAGGCTCTTCTGATGATATAAGTGTGATGATCATTCAGTTGGGAAGATTTTATTGACTCTGAGGGATTAGAGGGGGATCTATCTAACTAGTTCAAGCCATTCGATTTTCTTGTTTCTAGATCAAGTAGGCTATTCGATTACTAGTCATTCTTTTAAACTTAATATCCATCTATTACAACTGGCGAAATATAACATAGTTTAGAATAGAGGACTTGTATTTGTATATATCATGTATCAAGCATTCGATAAATAGCAAAGAATTCATTTTTACATTCTTCAAATATGGGCAGAAACTACATGATCTATTGCTGTCAAAACGAAATAAATAAGTCGATATATTCCAAAGAAATCAACCTAAAAACAGCCATCAAGTTCTTTCCATTCAACAGCAGAAGATTGATTCCAAATATTTAGTTTCATATTCACATATATTAGTTTGAAGTATTACATCCGAAGTGTAGGACGAGCAGATAAGCAAAGGCGTACCAATAACTAAGTACACCCGTTATTCCAACATAATATATAATGCATATACGGTACCTAGCACATAATCAAGCACTAACAGCATTCTCCACATGTGTAGAGTTTGATTTTGAATGCTTTGCTTCATAATCTTTCACAGCAGCCTTTATTGCATCCTCAGCAAGCATGCTGCAATGGAGTTTCACTGGTGGAAGCGAAAGATGTTTCGCGATATCCCTGAAATTTCATTATTGATTGAGAAAAGTCACAATGGCATTGATGATCACAGAATAAACTCACAAAAAAGACACAAGATTATTTGTGAAATAGTTTCAAACCAAATCCAGAAACAACTACCTAAAAACCATGCTTTACAAATCCCAAATAGACAGATGAGTGAATTTGTTACTCTGCGTTACTACTTACGTATTCTTGATTGACAGGATCTCATCCATTTGTCTACCTTTCACCCATTCCGTGGCTGAAAATGGAAAAACATCGTCTTAGCAACAGCTCATATAGAGAGAGAGAAAAAAAAAAAAAAGCAACAAGAAGGTTAAAAAAGCAAAAACTAATCCTCAGAATTCAAATACAGGATGAATTTTGATTTTCGAAATATATATGATATCCTGACTAATATGCTTATACTTTGGTTATGGTTAGCACTTTCATAGGATCAAACAGCAGACTATGAAGAACACAAAACTATGAAATCAAATGGCATCAAATACCATAGAATGATTGTCGGATTAAATGCTCAAAACAACGAAATCATAAAGTACTGATTAATGATCAAACTAAAACTATCATGAATCTAAAAATAAGTCCTTTACTAGAATATGTTAAGACATCAACCAAGAAGCAGGTTACATAATGAATCAAGCTCAAAAGATACAGATTCAATTCAACAGAGATACATCATTCACACACATTTCACTTTCAAAGTATCAAAAACTCCAATCTAAATGATCATTCACATCAATAATTAGACGAAATCCACTTCTTCGCCCCAAAATCACCTCACCACCATGTGATCAAGCACAGCAGCTCCCCGAAACTACCTTTACACGAATCAGGTCCCAATTACCACCAAATCATCAACTCTGAATCTAGAACACATCAAATTTCCAGCTCAGTATACTCTCACAACAGAAAAACAAGACTCACTCCACTCACTCAACTCCCAATTATCAAATCAAACAACTCCTAATTATGATGGTTAATATAATACTAAACCAATTCCAGCTACTTTCCCTAGAATAACGTACCAACAGAGGAGGAGGCGATGGCGGAACCACAGCCGAAGGTCTTGAAACAAGCATCGACAATTTTCCCGCTCTCATCATCAACCTTAATCTGCAACTTCATGACGTCGCCGCACGCCGGAGCTCCGACAAGACCGGTGCCGACATCAGAGTCGTTCTTGTCAAATGTACCGACGTTCCTGGGGTTGTCGTAGTGATCCACCACCCTCTCGTGGTACATCCTTAACGGAGGCGCCGCCGCGAGCCGCGGCCGGAGAATTGTGTTCGTTACGTGCCTCAACATTTGGGAATTGATCTGAGAATAGAAATTGAAAAATTCTGTGGGAGATTTGTAGGGGTTAGATTTTGGTCCCATGTCATTGGAATCGGATTCGTTTATAAACTTAAACTTATCGGAGAGGCGGTGAGACTGATAAAGTTGCGTGCTTGGTACGTAATTTTGTGAATGCTTTAACATTATTGATTAATTCATCTATTGAATCGTTTTCTTCTAGAGTTGTGTGCTTGGATCGTTTTCTTCCAAATTTCATCTATTGATTAATTCTTCCACTATATTTCCTATTATTCTTCTCCATTCATAAATTCTTGTTCGATCTATTGCAATCAAAGATGAAAATATTGGTTTCGGTAGATATATCGATACATTAATTTTACGGAAATATCGATTAATATATTGGTTTCAGTGGAAATATTGGTACATATATTTTTCCGATTATTACCGATATTTTCTCGATATTTAGGGATATTTACGGATATTTTCTCGATATTTACCGATATTTTCTTGATATTTAGCGATATTTTCTCGATTGTACCGATTTTTTTCCTGATATTTATCGATATTTTCCAATATTTACAGATATTTCACCGATATTTCCTTTATATTCATGAAATTTCCTATTATTTTTACCTAAAGCCATCGATATCGAAATCGATACCGAATTGAACTAATAATTATTGATATTTCATTTATTGTTTTACAAAGAAATACAAATATCGAAGATATATCGTTACACCCCATTTTTGTTTCGGTCAGGTTAAAAAACGGAAATATCGGGGATATATCGGGATATTTTCATCTATGATTGCAATTGAAAAAAATGCAGATAGGAAACATGGAAAATGAAGGTAAAACTTCAAATAATTGTCCAAACAAAAATCCAATTCCTATCAGTTTAATAACATGAAATTGTTTCTGATTTCGTATTAATAATGTCTTATGATAGATTATCGTTCCAATTCAAGAGAAATAGTTGAGCTGTCCACCGAAGAAGATGAATTTCTTGATGCGTGTATCACATCTGATATAAACGAAGGTAAAAACTCTATCTCTTATCAGTATAATTCTTATAACAGAAAGGTCATCATTATTCAATATAAAGGTACTACTAAATATAGATAAAGGTTTACTTATAAAAAAAATAACAGTACTCTCACTTAAAGGTACAATAATAAAACTTAAAATTTCTTAAACTTTTCAATTTCTAAGTTGTATTAAGATTTTTTAAATAATAACTTATCTCTTAATCCTTAATTTTGAGGTATCTTTACTTTTTAACTACACATAAAGGTATCAATAATTTCTACTTAAACAGTGTTCTGTCTCATAAAAGGTCATTCAAATAATGCATAAAGGTAAACTAGACAATACATAAAGGTCATATTATTTAATAATATAGGTATACACAGTGTTCAATTAAGGTATCATTGTTTCTATTTTTCAGATATAAATGGATCTCTTATAGGAACAACAAGGAAAACAATCCCAGAAATGTATGAACTTTATTGTAAGCATGCTCATGCACCCGGATTTACTGTTCGTAAGTCAACTAGTAGGTTCTCTAGATATCACCCCCCTATTGAGTTGGCAAAACTTTTTGTTTGCTCAAGTTCTGGAGTAAAGAGATCACAAAACCCAAGTATGTATAAGAGAAAAAAAAATTTGATTTGTAAGAACAGATTGTAAAACTTTGATAAGGGTTAAGATGAATGATGAAGGATTGTATGAGGTTGTCAACCACGTTTTGTTGCATAATCATACACTTACCATAATAGAATTGAACCACCTGCACCGTTCAGAAAGAAATATCAGTAATGAGAAAGGAAGAGTTATAGAAAGCATGATAACTTCAGGAATGACTGCAACAAATTCTTTTCGTTACATGGTCCAAGATGCAGGAGGAGAAGAGATAATAGGTCACACTATCAAAGACCACTTGAATTTTGTAAATCGTTTGAAGATAAAAGTCATTGAGGGTGGAGATGCACAAAAGGTCATTGACATGATTCAACAAGAACAAGAGGAGAATGATGATTTTTATTACAAATTTAGTTTAGATGATGAAGGCAGATTGAGTAAACTTTTTTGGAGGGATTCAATGATGAAAGAAGATTATGAGATTTATGGAGATGTGATGATATTTGACACAACCTATAGGACGAATAGGTATAATCTTATATGTTCTCCGTTTGTTGGAGTAAATAATCATGGAAGAAACATAATATTTGGATGTGCATTCCTAGCTGATGAAAAAGATGGAATCTTTTGAATGACTTTTCGAAGTTTTTAAAAAATCAATGAGAGGAAAGTGTCCAATATCTTTGTTCACTGACCAAGATTTGGTCATTGCAAATGCAATAGAAAAGGTATTGTTCACTGTTACCTTTATGATATGTTTGTATTACATTTATGTTATAACTTTCATACCTTATAATACCAGTTGCTGATTTTTTGATAAAATGTATACTGTTATGTAAAGTTCAGTTATGTTTATATACTGTGATTACTCCTTATATATATATATATACAGATTCTTATGATCTTATCTAATACATTCAACTAACCATTTGTAAGTTTTTCCTGAAATAAGACATCGCTTGTGTTTATGGCATCTTCAGCAAAATGCAGTAAGCAGATTCGCAGAATTGAAGACCGATAATACATTCAAAGATACATTCAATAAGTGCTTGTCAGGATGTACTGATGAAAAGGACTTTGAGGATTGTTGGCAGAGTATGATATCAAAATATGGCTTGACAGATCATCCTTGATTTGCACGTTTATATGGTTTAAAAGAAAAGTGGTGCACTGCATTGAATAAAGATTTCTTTTCAGCTGGGATACTATCATCACAGAGAAGTGAGAGCACAAACCATGCAATTGGATTCAACGTCAAGAAAAGTACAAGCTTAACAGAATTCTATATAGTTTTCAAGGAAACAACAACAATTGGAGAAACAAAAAACAACATGATGAATTCAAATCTTCAAGATTGATTCCTGAATCAGTTCTGTCATTGAATGGATTGTTAAAGCATGCTTCTAAGGTTTATACATTGCCACTTTTTAGAAAATTTGAGGATGAGTTTCTTAAATGCATATCAGCTACATCTACACTCATAGGAGTTCAAGATGACACCACAGTTTACCATGTTTCATCTATCAATGACAATGGAATTGTGAATCGGGTGGTGTTTGACAACAATATGAATCTTATTGTTTGCACGTGCATGAAATGTGAAGAGTGTGGTATGTTGTGCTACCACTCCTTGAGGATACTTTATATAAATTCTAATGTAAGTATTCCTGATTCTTATATAAAGAAGAGGTGGACAAAACAAGCAAAGTCACAGATTTGGGATGGTTTCAAACATATTTCCCAACACATGAACATAACTCATGAATGTGTTCTTTGGAGACATGAAATGTCTGGAAAGTATTATAATCTGATTTTGAAATGTGAAGACAGCAAGGATGCAAAGAGGATACTTGAAGAAGGATATAATAGAGATTCAACAGCTCATACGGATTCCGAATCATCTAATGTTGTCCTTGATCCTACTAATTCCATTACAAAAGGGCGAAGACAAAGGATAAAAGGTCATTTTCAGAAGAAAAACAAGCTCAAGGGAAAGTCTGTTGCAAAGGAATTCGGTTTTAAAACACCAAATGTTCACATGTTTTAAACATTTTGTACATGTTTACCTTTAGGTATATTTCAGTTACCTTTATATTATAGAACTGTGACCTTTATTCATTTTCATATGTTATCTCCATATATGTGGCAGTTACCTTTATTTTGTATAAATATGACCTTTATATAAGATAATTGATACCTTTATATCCTTTATTTATATATTAGCATGTAACAAAAGAAATATAAGTAAGAAGAAAAATCATTTTCGCACGTTCACCTTTATATATCTAATACTTACCTTTATATTATAGAACTGTGACTTTTATTCATTTTCACATGTTACCTTTATGTATGTGGCAGTTACCTTTATTTTGTATAAATATGACATTTATATAAGATAATTGATACCTTTATATTAGTTATTTATATTATTATGTAACAAAAGAAACATAAGCAGGAAGAAAAATCATTTTCACATGTTTACCTTTATCTATCTAATACTTACCTTTATATTATAGAAATGTTACCTTTGCATATTATAATTAATACATTTATATCATTTATTTATAAGAGTTAATTTTAATAAACACATATATTCAAACTTGTTTTTATGTTTTATATTGTGTAAGAAACATTATTAAGATTTTGATGAATGACAAAACATGTAATAGAATAGGAACCTAAATCCAATGTATTAGATTCTGTTGTAATATTTCTTAGATTAGGGTCAGGAGGCTGGAAGATCGAAGACTAGAAATTGAAGACCTTGCTGCATAAAACCTGCAAAGGCAAAAATAATACAGCAGGCTGCTTCGGATAAGATGCTAGTTGCAAACTGACCAAGGATACTAGGATAAATGATGAGGATGCTGAAAATAGAAGGAAGCTTCAGTGTAACACCCCGTTTTCAAGAAAATCTGCATTGCATATTTTACAAGATTTCTTTTAGCTTTTTATTTGAAAATTATTCGAAGTGAACTATTATGTTACTTAAAGTCATGATTTAAGTATTATGTGGTACTCGATGATTTTTACGTATTTTATGAACTAATGTTTCTTTCGAAATTTTAAAGTATTTTGCAGGATTACTTACGGAGGAAACCGAGCTTGATCTCAACTCACTTGACAATCATGGATGAAAGTAAAAAGATAAGATATAGATAAGTTTAAATGAGGGAAATGATATTAGGTTTTTATGCAAAAATTATTCGTTTGTGTCGTAAATACTTTTATTTTATTAAATTTAATCATGATCTCTATATGTGATTCTATGTGATAAAATAATTTACATAAAATGTACTTAGTAAATACTTGTGTATAAATTATGTTAATGTAGTATTATTATTATTATTATATTTAATGTTGTTAATGTTGATCTAATATATATACATGTGTACGTGTGTAATATATATATGTAGATTATGTAAGTACATTTATCACTTATCTAAGGCATATATATGTATAATTAATTGCTTTGTGCATATTATAGATAAGATTTGGATGAAATTTGGAGAGATAAGTCAATGTATTAGCCTTTCTTACACTTACATGTGTAAGCTATAAAATATCTATGAAAAGAAGAGGAAATCTTCTTCCTCTCAAAAATCTCGTCTCTTCTTTGCAAAGAAACGGGAAGAAAATTCTTGCAACTTGAAAATCATTGGAGGGTAAAGATTTTAATTGCTTTCAAAATTTTCCCCAATTTTGAGATTGTAGATGTATATGCATGTGTATAAGTGCAAGTGCACATATATATTTAAAGTGTGTGCTGTGGCTTTGGAGATGGGGAAGAAAACAAGGGAAAGAAAGGAGGAAGAAGAGGGGGGAGATGAGGAAGTGGAGGGGCGCCGCTGCGTCGGGCGGCGCCGGCAGAGGGAAGCCGAGGAGGAGGTGAGCAGCGACGCTCACGGCGTTGCTGTGCAAAGGCAGCCGCTGTGTGCGCGGTTGCGTGCATGGCCGAACAGGGGAGGGAAGAGAGAAGGGCACCGCTCGGTGCGGCGGTGCCATACAGGCCGTGGGAGTGCAGACGAGATAGGGGTGGCGCCGCTCGGCGCCGCCGTGCTGCAAATCGGGAAGTGTTGGGTATTGTGTATGTGATTTTGATTTGTGGTTTAAATCTATGTTGATGGTTGTTGTGGGTTGGGGAAGGAGGAGGCGCCGCCGTGAGTGGAGAGGAGGCCGGCGACGAGCCTGTCGCCGGCAAGGGAGGACGACCGAGAGGGGCAGTGAAGGGGGCGACGGGTTGTGCAGAGGAGTGGGAATGGGGTGTGATTTTGTGAATTTGATTAAGTCTAGGGACTTAATTGCAATTTTCTACTTTTGCTTATTTATGATACAATCCATTATCTTTTGTTTAATTGTTTTTCAGTCCCTGCAAATTCTATTAATTTGAATTCAACCCCTGAAATTAGTTTAAGTTGCAGTTTAATCCCCAAAACTTTACAAGATTTTTAATATGATCCCAGACTTTATAGAAATTGCAGAATCACCCCTAAACTTTACTATAATTATAAGTTGAACCCAATACTGTACCGGATATTATTTTATGACCTCAAACCATATTTTACGTGTCATTTTAAGACTAAAATTACTAGTTAAATACCTAAAGTTTAAATTATAAGTATATTTGTTGTTATATGTGAATCATGTTCAATGATTTTTAATTCTTTGTACAAGCAATTAAAATCTATAAATTTTCAGTATATTAACCTAAATGAATATATATGATCATATGAATAATATTCTGATTTTAGGAATTATATATGAAATATTAAAATTGTTACATCTTTATATTTTATGTTTTTTTTTAGGACTAAAATTTCTAGTTCAAATATCTAAAGCTTAAGTTATGAGTATGTTGATTTCTTTTAAATGCTAATCATGTTTAAATGATTCTTATATGATAATGTTATCATCAAAATTTTATATATGAGTCTAATATATGTATATATTGCATGATGTATAATTTATATAAATGCTTAATTTATGTATATGGAATCATGTTAATATTTATGTTTGGTATGAAGTCTTTATATTTAATTACTAGTGATTATGCTTTAGATTTAATAACCTAATATAGGATACAAAAGATCATGTTATATGACATAAGAAACTAAACGATTAAGTATGTCGAGTGCAGTTGAGACGAACAGTGATTCCAAAAGCAATCCTCGAGCTGTCATCTTAAAGTGTGTAACTTCTACACTCTACTATGCGTTGATAATTAAATTAGTAAGTTATGTATGAAAATCTACAGCGGAAGCTCCGTAGCTATAACCGGTAGTTGCTTCACTATCGGGCGACGACCATAAGGGCGAGAGTGCCTGGTCTATGAAAGGTCCAGGGTGAGCGTGCCCAACGGACAAGTAGTATGTGCTCAGTAATTTAATTATTTCAATATATGTTAGAGTGGTAATTTCTACACTCTACTATGCGATGATAATTAAATTAGTAAGTTATGTACGAAGCTACGGTTGAAGTTCCGTAGCGGTAACCGGTAGTTGCTTCACTATCGGGCGACGACCATAAGGGCGAGAGTGCCTGGTCTATGAAAGCAAGGTTTAGTGGGCGAGCGACTCCCACATTCCTTTATGTTATGTATGGTCCAGGGTGAGCGTGCCCAACGGACATGTAGTATATGCCTAATGATTTAATTGTTTCAATGAATATTAGAGAGTACAGTTATCCCACTGGGATCCCTCTCCGGAGGTGTCTCATGATTCCACTTTTAATATTTTCAGGTTCGGCGTATGATGACACGGATGTGTAGCGAGCTGAACTGTCTTTCTATCACTCCTGTAATGTTAAGAATACCAAAATAATACTTACTTTAAAAAACAATGCTACTTTTGAATATGTAAATTATGATAGATGATGGGCCTAGACTTGTATTTTGGTATTATATGTTTGTTCTATTATGTTATCTCTTATAGGAGTTTGTTTGAACGTTTAACCTAGAAATGTGGGTAAAACACGAGTTTTGGAAATAATTGTTTTATGTTTAAAAAAAAAAGTCTCGTGTTTTCCTTTCAGTCTTCCGCTGTAAACTATTTTTATGAATTCTTTAATTAGTAAAGGGTGACGACCTGATTTCCAATTAATGGGGATTGGGGCGTTACATTCAGCTACCTGAGAAGTAGCGGTTATCTCGAAGGATGCGCTCAAAAGTTTACGGTAGGAACAAGCCGCAGTTACAACCAACCAAGCTGTGCCACATAGCAAAAGACAAAAAGGGAAGTCAGAAGAGATGACAGACTAGGACGGCGATTGCAGTTTCTGAGTGACAGCCTGAGCAAACAGTGTACAATCAAATCAAGAAATGTCATGACACTCCAAAGAGGCAGCAGATCAGATTTTCTCTCCAATGGACAAAATTCAAATCGTCTATAAATACAAGAAGATGAGGACTTGAAAAACACCTGAAACTCTTGCAATCAAAATGCTCAAGATATACACTGAAGATCATTCACAAACACAAGAAGAAGATTCAAGTCCAGTCTATGCAGCAAGCTACTTTCAGCTTAAAGAGCTCAACTGCTTTAAGCTTGCTGCCCGTGTTACTAGAGTTTTATTCTCTTTATTAGACTGTGTGGAGTTGCTTGATCAGAAGATGTGCCTGATCAAGTATTTTCGCTCTTAGTAGAAGAGCAAGAGTCCTGTGTGGGCTAGAGGTTTCGCTCTTAGTAGAAGAGCAAGAGTCCTGTGTGGGCTAGAGATTTGATCACTGTGCAATAACCCTGTGTGGGAAAGACTGGCAGTTCTCGTTAGGTGTAGGTTGTCTAAGCGAGGCTTGTGTAAATCAACCGTTTTACTTAACAAAGGTCCCTTCTTGTGTAGGAGAAGAGAGGACGTAGAGGGATTACTCCACCCTCAAAGCTATTGTGTTATTTATTGTTGATTACCTTGATCATAATATTGCATATCTGAATCTATCTGCTGCATATCATCCCTTAGCATAGTCACGGTTTTCAGAAAAACAAGTATTGTTTTGAAAAAGTATTTCCGCTGTGCATAACACTCTTTTGTTTCAAACTTAAAGGTAACTGCCCAAGTAGCAACCTTCAAAGTAAGATTTTCTGAAAAATTGAGTAGGCTTATTCACCCCCTCTAAGCCTACTACAACTTGGGACCAACATATTGTAATAAAAACTTAATACATACATAAAAATAATCTTATTTAGATTAATATATTGCAATCACAACAATTATACCTTTATATACATTTTCTCTACCTTTCTGTAACAACATTTGTACCTTTATGTAACCTTCAATAGAATCACTGCATATTTTATATACTAACATTCATATATATCCATTCAAATGCTAATATCCACCATAAAACCAATCGTTACTGAAACAAAACCTAAAACATGAACATATCCAAATTGTTTCCAAAAGTTAGCAAGAACATATGCATCATACTAACAAAAACTAGTATTCAAATTGTTTTACAAAGTTAGCCAACTGTTCCTAAAAGCTTCACATCCACAGAAATTGTTTTTCATATCACTCAATTATTCCTCCTCATCTTTTGTCTTCCTGTAGGCAGTACAACTTTTGTCTTCTTTTTTGAATAATTCGCCTTCTTCTTCTCTTCCGTAATCTTGGCTTTCAATTCATGTTTCTTCTCATAGAAAGTACACACTTTCTGCAGCACCTCACTCCTTATTTCATTCAACTTGGACATAACAAAACTTACACATACATTTGCTCTAAGAACACGTCGCAACAACCTTAGCAACAAAACGAATAAACAAAGTTATACTTAACCCACTTATATTTAAAAAATTATTAACACATTACACAATAATAAAAAGAAAAATATACAATACCTTTGTCAAATCTGGAATTTCATATGGAACACCATCAAAGTTTTCAACATGATGCATCAAGTATACACCACAGTCTACATCTTTGTTTGTAGTTTGCCATTTGAATAACACATTTTCAAACTCATAATCAAGGATCTCTCTAGCTTTTTTGTGCTTCTTACTCCCAAGAAATATTAACATTTCAGTTTTCTAAAAAATTAACAAAACAATATATTAAAATTCTGAAAACAATTTAGAATCCTATAACATAAAGAAATAAGATAACATTCATCAACTTTAGAAACTTACCAAGATTTCTGCACACTTAAAAAAATTGTTTTCAGATCCATATTTTATGTTATCCAAATACATGGATTTTTTTGTCAATGAAGTTCACAGCAACAACAACATAATGGCATTCCAGACAAAATGGAATAAAGATCTACAAGAATATATAAAAGTATCAAAAAATACATAAAAAGGTAGGACATATATATACCAAATTAATGCATAATAGTAATTCAAAAAAAAAAAAAAAACTATACCATATCAACTCTCTTCAAGGTGTTCTTAATAGAAACCATCCAATTCTCCCAACTTGATCTCATTTGAATTTTGTTCTCCTCCTCATCACCTTTTGAATCTATGATATTCTCCAAAGATAGCTAACAAATAATAAAACAAATTAATAAAATAAATACTATTATATTATATAATGTAAATAGAAAATTTATAACTTACACTCATGTTGGATACATTAGTAGAATGTTTTGATGAGACAAATCCTTAAGTAACTCTATATATGCATAACCAATCTTAGGATATGTTACTGTAATAAAGTTACTACAGAAGATTAAAAGAAATAGAGAAGTGTCAAAGGAAGGTTACTGAAGAGAATGGTTAAAAAGAATCTGGTGAACTGATAAGGATACTATTGACTTCAGGAATCTACTGGAAGAGACCTCGTCAAAGAAGAATACAGAGGGACAGGAAGCTGCCTGAGAAGACCATGCCGAAAGCATACTGCAGGAGCAGCATGCTACAGACGCCTCGAGCCACCTGAAGGAGCAAGCCATAAGAGGAAGCTCCAGAGTGAAGCAAGAGGAGGAAGCTGCAAGGCAGACATGGGGAGAAAAGTCAAAGTTACCGGTAGACACAATAAGTTACCGGTAGAGAGAAGAGAAGATGAGTCAATCAGAAGAAGCCACGTGGAAAGTGAAAAGCTAGCGTGTGTCAGAAGTGCGGTGCATCAATGATGGAAATCTGTTTACCTTCAACGGGCATATTTCACAACCTATAAAGAGAGGACTGAAGACTAAAAAGTGTGTGAGAGAAAGCACAAAGGTGCAAGAGAGAAGAAGTGAGCATATCAGAATATCCAAGCTCATAGAGAGAAGCGCAAAAGAAAAGAGAAGAGCTTAAAAGAGAGAAGCGCAGAAAGAGGAGGAAGCCTTAGAGAAAAGAGTGTTCAAACAGAGCAGATGAAAAGAAGAAAAGCTCGAACACTCTATACCCCAAGAAGACATACACTTAGTCTACCAATCGAGCAGCAAGCTTCCGCAGATCAGTCTGCAAACGGAGGCCAAACTTGCTGCACCCAGTTGAAGAAGAAGGAGATAAACCTCTCTGAAAGGTTGTCTCGGAGTACTCAGTGCGAGGAGTAATGTCCTGCTGAGTTTACCACTTTCTAGGAGAGAAAGTGAGGACCCTGGGTGGGTAGTGTAGGATCCTGTGTGGGTCAAAGGGAAGTAGGTAAGCATCTGTGTGAAGGTTTGCTACTTATTTGTTAAGTGAGAGTTGTAATAGATAGGTCTATGTAAATCAACTAACTTAACAAATGTTCCCTCCTGAGTAGAGAAAGAGAGGACGTAGAAGGATTACTCCACCTTCGAACCTCTATACAAACATCCTTGCGCCTTTATATTCTTACTGCACTTCATACATACTCTCTGATAAGCTGCACATCTTCTACTCGACTCTGTGATAAGCTTCCGCTAACGACTCTGATCAGTAACCTCTTAAAAGGTTACTGATATTAGTCATAAGCCGATAGAGATAGAAGTAAAGTTGAAAAGAAGGTAGACTTATTCACCTCCCTCTGTAAGCCTATCTACAGCAGTTTGAGACCAACAACTTAGTTCAAGGTTAAAAATAAAACGACTTCGCTCTCTTGTTCTCTCTTCATCAGCATTTACCATTAAAAATCATGTTGTCAAAACAGATTGATATATCACACACTTTGGATATAAAGAAAAGATTCCATTCTTTGTGATGAAATTAAAATATCCATTTTGGAACAACCTCTCTTCATCATCCCTGTAAATTAACAAATTATATTAAAAGTCAGATAATTATAAATAAAAGGTCTCACATGTATATTATAAAGGTCATACAGAAATATATAAAAGGTCAAACAAGCATAACAGAAATGTATAACACACAAAACAGAAAATGTATAAGAGATGGTAGCTAGAACTCTGATTATAATATAATATGAAGGTCTTACATATATAGAATAAAGGTCACACAAAAATGTAGAAAGGGTCACACAAATATATCAGAAAGGTATAATGATAGAATTCTGGATATAAAACATGAAGTCACATATAAAGTATAAAAGGTCATATACTTTCAGACAAAAGGTCACCTAAACATACAAGAAAGCTGGTATAAAACCTAACATAGCATAAAACAAAAAGGTCTCATGAAACTAGCAGAAAATGTTAACTAAATAATCATAAAAGGTCACAAATAAATATCATAAGGGTAAACAATTTCATACCCTTGACTTTCTTCTGAATCTTCAACAAAAAGACAGTAATCTACTATCTCTTTATCTCTCACATCCATATCATTTAAAAACTTTTTAGAAAATACCATGAAATTAAAAACATAACCAACATCATAGCTTATCCTCCAAAAGGCCTCATTCTCTTTCTCTTAAGCTTTTCTTTCTTTTGAACTAACCGATAAAACAACATCTCTCAATTCCTCACCTGTTGCACCTGCCTCACCAAAAACATCTTCCAACACTTCGTCTACAGCAATCTCCTCGGGTGTAAGAATATTAAACGAAGGCATATCAGATGCAATCTTATTCATACTCAAGAAATTCTCAACAACACTGTCAATATAGTTGTGCAACTTTTCATTAGAAAAGAACTTTTGAGATTCAGAAATTTCTGGAGAACTTGACACTTTTTCAGAAATCTTCTTTTTCATAGAAATCAACTTCTTCATATAATGATCAGACACAATAGAAATGTCTCTTCTGAAGCAAAGAAAAGTTTCATGGATATCCTACAAACAATAAAAACTGTCAGTTCACTACTTCACAGTAATTTATCATAAAGGTCAGATAAAAATATATAAAGGTCACTCATTTATAACATTAAGGTATTCTGATAAGGACAACAAAAACTTACATCTTTAGATATCTACTTTATCTCAGAATCATCAAGCTCTCCATCAGGCAAGCTAAACTTAATAACTCTTCCAGTTTTCTCCCCATCATCATGAGTATTCCCAGCCACATTTTCCTCCACATCCACATTTTCTTCCTCAGCAGGCTTCTCCTTTCTATAACTTATTTTTCCAGAAACAGGATACACATTCACCACCATTTCTCCATCACCATAACGCCCAGCAGCAACCTCTTCCTTACACCTTTTTTCCATTTTCTTAATTGACCAATGTTTGATTAACAATAATTCACAAGACTTTGCAACACCTTGCCATTTCACTCTATGAAAATAAGCAATTTGCAATATTATCACACAACCACTAAAACTTTTCACATCCTTCCTATCAAACTTCATCACAACAGCACACATCCAATTTAATACATACTCACCAATTCAACTTACAAATACTATTAACATAAACTAAAAATTTCAGAATACCCATCTTCAACAATCGATTTGAAGAAGGTGTTAAAAAAGTTGACATCACATATAGAACAAACAATCTTTTAAAATCATCTCCACCAAACACCAACTGATCAGTCAACAAATCAAACACCACTTTCTCAGGAGTCCTTGAGTTATCATATATCTTACCCAACCTCACAAGCAAGTCATGTTACTCTTGCTTTCCAAACCTCGACACACTAGAACCACCACGTAGAAGCATGAATATATCATAAACATCATCAGCAGTTAACACAGAGTTATGATATATATCCACATACAACATTCTACTCCCACAATTAAACCTCTTAACAAGTCATGCCAACATTTCCAAATTATAACTTCTAAAAGAAACATCCAACAAACCCCCGAATCCTATACTAATTACATCAGACTTCTGCTTCTCATTTAATGCCTCAACAAGATCAACAATTATGGCAGGTCTGCATGATGTTAAAATCAAACTGTAAAAAGAAAAGGTCTCACAATTCTAGAGTAAAGGTCACACAAAATAACGATAAGGTTACACTGATATAATGAATAGGTATATCACATTAATAGAAAAACATATAATATTGAATAAAAACATAATAAAAATTTAACATAAAGGTCACAGAAAAAATAATGAAGAGGTCTCTTTGATATACCATAAAAGACACCATAATTTTATGCATGTAGTCAAAAAACAAAATGAACTAATAACATCAATAAAGACAACAGAAAAAGAATGATATGGATCTCACTGATATAATGTAGAGGAATATCACATTAACAATTCAAAAAACAAAAAGCACATAACACGAACTAAAAAGGTAACATAATTTTAACAGAAAGGTCACAAATATAAAACAGAAAGGTCTCACAGTAACAGATCAACAACAAAATGACAAACAAACATAACATAAAATCATACCATGCAAAAAACAAGATAAAAAATACACATGCGGCAAACCAAAAACATCTTGGACGAAAATGTAAAAAAAATCTATAAAATTACCTCTTCTTTTGGTTGACTTACTCTCTTTAACAAGAATGCTCTTCTTTGAACGAGACTTCGGTGCCATTGCTCTCGCAGTAAAAATCTTCAATTCAAAGTGGAAGAACAAAAACAAAAACAAAAATGAGAAAATAAACAAACAACAATAATGCAAACAAAATCAACAAAACAACACAACAATTACATAAAATAAAAAAGAAAACATTGATTTAACCGACTGAAACAACAGATAAACTCAGAAAACTAACCTTCAAGAACTAGGGTTTCGAATAGAACTCCAATTGAACTAAAACAACTTAGCGAACACTAGATAAACACAAATTAACAGATATCTGTAAAAAAATCACCAAAACATGAACAAAAGTAGAGGAAGAATGGAGAAAAATCGAAAGAAGAAAGGGAGGGAGAAAAGAACCGCATAGAACGTGGGTTTGATTTGGAAAAAAAAGAAAAGAAAATACTCTATATATATTTTCCCAACTGGGTCGGGTTGGTCGGGTCGGGTCGGGGATTGCACAGATCCCTGACCCGTGCACTAGTTACACACCAGCTTTTGCACTCATAGATATCATTTGGTGAGACTAGTCAGAGTGGGTCAACCCAACTTAGAATAAATGGATCCTACACAGGAAGACGCTCATGCGGTCATCTACCACATGCCACCATTTGCTTCTCTTCTCTCCATTGGGTTCTTTAATTCCAATACTTATTTCTGAAGAA
This sequence comes from Scutellaria baicalensis, assembly GCA_005771605.1. NCBI lineage: Eukaryota > Viridiplantae > Streptophyta > Magnoliopsida > Lamiales > Lamiaceae > Scutellaria > Scutellaria baicalensis. Next base: position 16,567,812 of record CM016722.1, on the reverse strand, counting down.
GAATAAGATAAAAAAAAAACTACAATCAATCTTCAATATTAAGGTGTACGTGTGTGTGGATTTCCTAATTGTGGTTGTTTTATTATCATAATCAATTACTATAGTATTGTAGCTCATGAACTATTGTTGAAGCTAATGTGTAGCTTCCAATTCATACTAATTAATATGTCATATTTGTGGTGAATAAATAGACATTTGAGATTGAGAAAGTTCCAAATTGGTAGAGAATTTGATAAATTTTTTTTAATCAAAATCATCCATTACGGGTGGAGGATTAAGGCACCATCCCCAACCTGTAAATATCAAAGACTAGTAACATAGTTAGAGAAATTAACAATTGTAGACTTATTTGAGTTTTTGTCTTTGCTTGGGTATCATGTTTGTTACTGTGGATCTTGATCTTTTGGTTGTGACAATTCTATAAAGTGTAATGCATTATTATAAAGGGTAAAAAACACTTAACCATCCGAACTATATCCCGTTTTGTAGTTTCTTGTAAAAACTTTTTTTCGTTGCACCATCTTCATTAAACTTTGTGAGATTTGCACATTCCAATAAAATGCCACTTTCCAGCTATTTTCTCCGACGTACACGAAATGACATCGTTTTAATCAAGGGCAAAAATGACTTTTCAACTTAAGCCACAAACAAAACGTCATCGTTTCTGAATCAATTCCTTTTGCTTGATCTTCGCTACGTGCCGTCGCTTCTCGTCGTACACGGCACAACCGTACTAGCCTTCGATTAGGTAAAGCGTGCTCTTCTTCTGGTAACCACCTGCCGCCGAACTCACATGAGCCAAATACCTAGGGTTCAAGGGATTCACGTTTTTCCTCACCAGCAGCTGCAGATTCTCCGTCCGCCTCGCCGTCAAACACCATCCACGTATCTCCCAAGTTTAATTTCTACACAAACACACACACACACACAAAGATTTAGGGTTTGAAGCTAATAATCAAATCAATTCAATTCAATTCACACAAAACACACACACCTTGCATAGGATTGTGAGGATGGTGTTGCCTTGGGCGTCCATGAGGATAATCTGGCCTTTGTTGGAGGAGGTGTAGTTGTCGACGTGATAAATAAGGTTTCCATGAGAATCGAAGATGGTGAATCCGACGCAGTTGAAGATGAGCAATTTCTTCCAGACAGTGAGCACCATGAAATCATCTGTGCAGCCATCGGAATAAGAATTGAGGGCGGAGAGAGGATATAAGGAGGACGATAAAGTTGCGTTGGGATATACTTTGCATCGTCATAGTCGTCAGAAAAGAGAGGTATGAGCGGAGATGGAATTTGGGCAGTAAGTTGAAAAGTCATTTTTACCCTTGATTAAAACAACATCGTTTGGTGTACGTCGGAGAAAATATCCGGAAAGTGGCATCTTACTAGAATGTGCAAATCTCGCAAAGTTTAATAAGGATAGTGCAACTGAATTTTTTTTTTTTTACAATAAAACTGCAAAACGGGCTATAGTTTGGATGGTTAAGTGCTTTTTTACCCTATTATAAATTGAGATAATACTTTAATTCATAACTTGTACTACTATCAATAGAACATAATACTCTTATTAATGGGATATAATACTATAGTGAAAAATGAGGTACTACTTTTCTTCATAACATGTATTACTTTTATTAATATAATGTAATACCTTTTAGAAAATCTTAATTCATTGCATCAATACTTTTATTAATAAAGTGCAATACTTTTATCAATAGAATGTGCTACTTTTATAAACACAGGGTAATACTATATAACTGTAAATGCATTGTTACAACTTGAGATAATACTTTAGTTCATAACATATACTACTTTTATAAATAGAACACAATACTCTTATCAATGAGATGTAATATTATAACTATAAATGAGGTATTGCTTTTCTTCATAACACGTATTACTTTTATTAATATAATGTAATACCTTTGAGAAAATATTAATTGATAGCAATTTAATACTTTTATTAATAAAGTGCAATAGTTTTATAAACAAAATGTGCTACTTTAAAACACAGAAGATAATACTATATAGTTGTAAATGCATTGTTACAAACTGGGATAATACTTTAGTTCATAACATGTACTACTTTTATCAATAGAATATAATACTCTTATCAATGAGAAGTAATATTACAACTATAAATGAGGTACTTGCTTTTCTTCATAACACGTATTACATTTATTAATATAATGTAATACCTTTTAGAAAATCTTAATTGATAGCATGTAATACTTTTATTAATAAAGTACAATACTTTTAGTAATAGAATGTACTACTTTTACGAACACGGTGTAATCTATATAGCTGTATATGCATTATTATAAACTGATCGAGATAATACTTTAGTTCATAACATGTACTACTTTTATTAATAGAACGTAATATTCTTATCTATGAGATGTAATATTATAGTTATAAATGAGGTACCACTTTTCTTCATAAAATGTATTACTTTTATTACTTTTTGTTACGCGAGAATTCCTCAATGGGGCCTGACCAGATAGCCCGGGCTCCTGCAGCCGAGCGTCACATATCGCTCATGCTCCTGCCCCAGCGTTTGCGTGACGCCGATCTTATTCCTCCTTTTGTTTGCGCTCCAGCTCCAGGTTAGATGTTGTTGCCTTTTTTTATGTTCTTTCTCCTTTATGATAAGATTTCTGAGCAGCCCCCCTTTTTTTTTTTTTTTAAAACACTCCTCCTACCATGGATCCAATGTCACGTTTGTTGGCTCAGACTGTTGAAGTTGACAGGAGTTCTTCCTGTTGTTCTGCAGCCCCTACTCGTCATGCCCTTACTGGGGTTACTGCTGCATTTGCTCCCCCGGCGCCTTCTAGGAAGCGCCCTCGGGAGGTCATGAAAGTGGGTGAGTCTTCTACTTTCCTCGCTTCGACCCATCATGTTCCCTCTTCAACCCCGGTTCCTTCGGGTAGGCTTATCTGCGGTGTCGCCAGGTCCCTCTGCGGGTAGGCCAGTCGGCTTCCGTGGCTGGGATCCTAAGATAACCCTTTATTAGGAGTCTTTGAGGAGACTCCCCCGTTTATGATTCTCTTTGTTGAGTCTCTTCGCCACTCTTGGGAGCTGTCGGGAGAACTTTCTACAGTGTCGACAAGGCTGCTAAGACTCCTATTCGTGCTTGGAGGAATGAGCTCGAACAATATGTTAATGACCTTTCCTCTTTGACCTGGAGAATTGTGTTCGAGCATCATTAATTGCGGCTGTCCTTTGTTGCAGTTTGGGTACAGTCGGTCAGGCCAGGTGGTAGCTCCTCATTCACTCGTCGTCCTTGAATCTGTCCTTTTGTAATGGCCTGTTGAGCACTCAGTTGCAACTGAAGTTGATGTTTCCTCGTATTCTTTTAACATGCAGTGGATGTTGTAACTTCGATGTTGATCCAACTACAAGTGTTTCTTTAGTTGCTGCAACTTATTGGTGAGTGTTGCATCCAGGATTGTTGCGCCTTGTGAGTTGTAGCTCAGCGTGCAGCATGCATCAAAGTCTTTTCCTCTCGAAATTCTTATAAATATGGCTCGCTGTAGGCAGACTTCTTCTGATCCTGTTGCATACAGCGTGTAGGAAATGAAAGCAGTAGAAGACTTCATAGTAGGGATTTTACTACTTATTACAACAATGGGAATATACATTAAAGACAGTAAAATTACAGCAGTTTTGTCTTATCAAAATCTAATGCTTCTTCTTACATTTTCTCCTTTTTTTTTTATAATAACAAAACCTATATAAAAAGTTGTTGTAACTTACTAAGATTTCACTTAGATAAAATTAAAACATGATACCTTTGTTTTTGCTCATTTTCTAATTTTTCAGCCCTTTGTTTTATTTTTCTAAAAGGCTTCTGTTTTTGCTCTTTTTTTTTTTTTTCTGGAGACTTCTGGTTTTGTTACTTTTTTTTTTTCTTTCTAGACACTTCTATGTTTGCTCCCATTTCTCTTTTTTTTTTTTTTTTTTCTTATTGTGTAGCTGCATTTGAAAATAAAAACACCAAAAAGGCAAAAATATGTTCCAATGGATCAAACACTTATTGAACATAAGAAAATACAAAGCAGAAAAATAAAGGTAACAAAGGTGTAAAGACTGCTGCATCTTAGTCTTTGAACTCCAGTCTTCTTACAGTTGCAGAAGGCTCCTCCTTTTTCTCTTCGATCCTTAGTGGTTTCTTCCACCAGTTCAGTATGGACTCCTGGTAAGATTTCTCGAACTGTTTTTGTATCCTTGGATCTTCTATCCATCTCAGCCAGAAATCTTGCCACAAGGCTAACTGCTTTCCATTCTTCACTTCTTCGAGCAAGCTGTTCTGAATTGGCAGAAACCCCTTTGTGGTCATATTTTTCTTTATTGCGTTGTGAAGAGAGATCGAAGACGAAGATTTTCTGACACAGTGTGGGCACTAGATGGAAAAGACAGATAAAGGAACAACCCACCGTTCAAGTGCTTTTGCACAAGTCTTGTAAGCACTGAAATCCCCCTTCTTGTAGAGAAACTTGAAATTGTGCAAGTAACTCGATCATTTAATGCAGTGATTTCTTTAAAGGTGGGATTTCTTAACCGAGAAAGGTTGAACACTTCAAATATCTTCAGATCCCAACCTGCCAATTATACAGTAGGAAGTAGATCCAGCAGTACAACAACTTCAGCGAACTTGATGTATTGGTCGATCCTTGGAATTATTTGTGGAGGATAAGTCACTAATGCTGCATCCCTATCATGCATTAGTGCATTCTTTGGTTCGCCCACAATTCCAAGTCTGCTAATCACCCTTAACTCCTCTACAGGCTTCTTAGCTTTAGCTCTTCAGTGTGCAGCGCAACGTTTATTGTAGGCCTTCTCCGCTTTCCACTTTGATTTTCTTATAACTCTTTTGGGTGGTGGAAACTTGGCTCTACTGCTTTCACTCTCTTTCTTTTTCACCCCGATGCTTGGTGCAGCTGCAGTCTTTGATGGGTTCACCTGTTTTACTTCCAGCAGCAACACCTACACCACCAGAATCTTCTTCATCATCCTTATGACTCCTTTGCTGGGGTGGGGGACTAGGTCTTCTTCTACTTCTTTTGATAAGATGCAGCTCCTCTTCCTCTTCTTCTTCTTCGGTTGCATCTTTCTTTCTTGCAATAGCAGCAGCAGCTTGCAGTAAAGATTTCTGCTTCAGTAAGCCTGCCTTTTGTGAAGGAAGAAATAGACAACTTTTCAGCTACTTCTTCCCCCTTTTTGGCATTATCTACCTTACGCTTTGTCTGGCGACCTCTACTTTGGGGTTTTACAGCTACTAGCTATCCGGTCATCCCAGTTAGAATCTGATGCATCTCACCTGGTATTAGTTCCACATTTGCTAGCCTGTCATCCATACTCATTACTTTTTATCTTTAACTAAATCTTGGAAAGAGTGTTGTCGTGTGCAGTAAGAATATCAGATATAGAGCTTAGCTTTTCATTCATTTTAGATAGGAATTTTTTTGCATGGGCATCAGCTGATCCTTGGAATTTGTGTTGTTTCATCCATTCTTCATTCTGCGTATTTCGAAGATCATTAGGATCTTTTCTAACTTTTCCACCACTTTCTCTAGATTGGATGAACTTGATTCATTTGAGTGGGGAATGACGGACTTGTGCTCCTGTAAAGCAACAAAAAGAAGATTTATTGCAGAAAGCATCTTGCTAAAAGATTCATCTGATGTATGATGGGAAAAACTTGCAGTAGCTTGATCTGATGGTGCAGTTCGAGTGGCTAATACAAGCTGCAAGTTCTCTGCATCCTTCTCATTTTTTGGCTACTGCTGAGAGCTCTTAATGGTTGCTTCCAACTCTTGGAAGACAACAGGATACATTAAGGCCTTGTCTTTGTTTAGGTCACCTTTCAGCAAGGTATCTGCAGCACCAGAAGTAGAAACGGAGGGATCAACTTTTTCATCCTCCAGATCATCCATGCAGGCATCGATCCCATCATCGGCTTCACCCAGGGCTTTGCCAAAAACAATCTCCAGATCATCCTTGTGGGCATCTTCTCTTGTAGCATCAACCTCTTTGGGTTTCTCTAGCTGCTCACCTGAACCTGCAACAACCACAACTTCCTCCAATGGTTCGTTGCTTTCCTTCTTCTCCTCAGCTTTCTCCTCAACCTTTTCCTCAGCCTTTTTCCTCATTAGCAGCTTCAATCTCCTTCTGAGATGACTCTTGCTGCTTGGCCTCATCCTGCTTGTAGGCTTTATCTCTGGCTTCTGCTGCAAGCTCCGACTTAGCCTGCTTGCAGCTTTCATCTTTTCCTTCTTCCTGAACTGCAACCTTCCTTCATCCTCACTGCTGTGTTGTAGGGACACAATCGAAGGTAGACTACTTATCACATTTTTGAAGGTTGGAGAACTTACCTTCTTGTTTGCTGAATCATCCTCAGGTTGCAGCAACCTAGGAGTGGACTCAGTTCTCCTAACCTCGTGGCTGAGTTCCAAGGATTCCTGCAGCTGCGGCTCATCAAGATCTTCTGCCGGCGGTGATATTACATCCTTTGGAACGGTCTCTACATCCATAGATGGATTTACCTCTACAACAGTTGTCAGGACATTCTCTGTTGTTTCATCGGTGACTTCATCTTTTTGATTGCTGCTGGCCCTTCCTCTTCGTGATTTCAGCAATGTGAGTTTAAAGTGCAGCAATCCGAGCTTCTTTATCTGCAAGAGTGAAGTCAAGCAGTATCTTGATATCTCTGGTGCCTGCCCAGAGCAATAAGGGATTCTTCAATCAACATATATTTATCTCAACTCTGCAGCACCCAACTCTCCTATAGCCTCATCTCTTTCCAGATGAGAAGGCTCTCAATCATCTTTACATCAAACTTTTCAAGAGATGATTTGAGAACCTCATTGAGGATGTTTTTGCTTATCTTTTTTGCAGCAGCTTCCTTCTTCAGCCTCTCCTTCTTTCACTTCTTCCAGAGGATTGTTGCTACCTTCTTATTCTAAGCCATCTGCCGCTGCTATAACCTGTGAAGAAGTTTCTTGTAGAACTTTTTCCATGCATGCATCTTCAACCTAGGGCTTCTCTTATTTGCAGTAACTGCAGTCGAAGGTTCAACTTCTCCTGCTGCAGCCTTCATGGCTTTATCCGACTCCATAACACCAACACGCCACTTTTTCCAGATCTCGTCATTTTTATCATTGAAGTTTGCCTCCAAGATTGGAATTATGGCAATTGGTTGTACCTGCTCCACATCATCTGCAACATCGATAGGAGTCTCTCTTTCTTCTTGGTTTCCTGTTGTTTCCCTTTCCTCCATCGAAACAGTAGGGGCAACAAATGCAGTTGTCATGTCCACACCCTTTGACACCATAGTGTGGTTACCTCCTCCTCTAGATGCAGTGGAGGTGCTGCTACATTCAATGGGTGCAGCAAGGGACTCATTCCTTGTGGGCTTCAAGACACACATCTTGACCGCTTCTTCGTAGCCTCTACTGCAACCTCTGACACTGCAGTGGTCTGCTTCAGCCTTTTCTCGTATAACGGGTGTGCTACACCAGCCCCCTCTTCCTTCTTCTCCTCAACTGCTACAACCTGCATCTTCTTCTTCTTTGGTTGCACTGCAATAGGTTTGCTGGTAAGTCCTTCCTATGACTGAACTTTCTTGCCCTTCTTCAGTTCCCCAAGGAACTTCCCAATAGCAATGGGGACTGGGTTCTTCAAAGGGATACCCAGATAATTGAGGATTGTGGAGATGGCAATCCCATAGCTTCATCGGGGAGTTGGTTTAGAAACTTCCTCCCATATCTTCAAAATAATGTATCACTTCCAGTTGACCTCTACACCGGTCATGATCGCCGATCAACCTGAAACAAAGTTCAGTACATTTGTCGTAGCACCCAAATCTGCCCTCTATGAATGTAGGCGCAGATGTTATGCAGTAGTGAGTACTCCGCTCTGAATAATTTCTTCAGAGTACTCTTTACTTCACTATTCTCTTCTCCAATGAAAAGATCCCACATTTCCTGTGACATGTCAATCCATAAAAATACAAGAATTTGGGACTAAAACCAGAGGAGGAAATTTTAAAAGTTTCTTCAATGGTTGTTGTAGAGACTTCGTATTCCTGCCCATCCTCCATAGAGAAAATGATGCTTTTCTCGGAGTCACTCTTCCTAGTAGTAGAGTAGAAACATTTCACTGAGGCTTTAGAGTAGCCACAGCCTTGGCCTTGTAAGAATCCAAGGATTTTCGATTGTTCCAACTTCTCCATTAACTCTTTCAAGCAAGCAGCATCATACTTGCTATTGAGTTTCAACCATCTAGGTTGATCAGGCGTCCTTCAACAACAACAACTTTCTTCTCCAATGCCATTTGAAAAAGCTAGTGCGGGATAGGGATGATTTGCTGAAATTTTAGGGTTTGGAAGATGTTTTGCAGAGAGAGTGGGAGAGAGAGATGTTGAGTGTAAATGATCTCAAATGATGATGATGATCGGTTTTCTTAGTGCATTTCTGAATTTGAATCGATTAGTGGCTGGGATTAGAGAGATATGTTGACGTGTCAATCATCTGTTCCTTCTTCTAAAAAATGCGGAATGGCAAACTTGTAATAAGCTGGAAATTTGAACAGTTTTCCATACGCGCTTGGCATAACTGACAAAAAGTAACTTCGCATTTAATACGCAAGCGCATATTTGCCGCCTTAATCATTGTTATTATTTTGGTTCGAGGTTTCAACATTAAACACCCATATTAATTGCTTCGAGTGCAAAGTGTTTAATGCACTACTTCAGGTGACATTCCTTTGGAGCATAGATATGCATTAATGTCTCTGTAACCTGAACAATACCTCTTTGTTGTATGCAGAATGGTTCCCTCTCAGTTTATGGCTTTCATTACTTTGTTGTAACTTTCTCGCTTTTGGAAGTTGCTGTAAGTAGTGTTCCCCCTGACTTCATGATCTCTCCTTGTTGAAAACTGTTCAAGAACACATGTTACTGCAAGCTCTCTTCTTTCTTACAACATGGATTTGCTGTAACCTTATCCCTATACTTTAATTGCAGCTTGATAATCCCTAACTCATTTCTCAAGGCTGAAAATCTTGTTTCATTCAAGGGTTTGGTGAAGATGTCTGCTAACTGTAGATTAGTGTGAATCTTTTCAAGAACTATATCTTTCTTTACAACATGATCTCTTATGAAGTGATGCCTTATGTCGATATGCTTGGTTATCGAGTGAAAGACTGGATTATGTGTTATTGCAATAACACTCGTATTATCACACATAATTGGAGTCTCTTTATCTTCTATGTCGTAGTCTCTGAGCTGTTGTTGTATCTATAATATTTGTGCACAGCAGCTTCCAGCAGTAACATACTCGGCTTCTGCCATGGAGGTAGAATTTTGTTTCTACAAATGAAGTCTATGTTGGAATTGACAAGTTCACTTGCATTTCTATCCCTACGTAACCAGTAAATCTGGAATCGCTCAAGTGAATCCCCTTTTTACATAGACAACATCTGTTGCCAGGTATTTGTGTAATTTTGAAACCTGCTATATTCCAAAATTTTTTTACTTTAATTGAAAATGATTTGAAGTGAATGTTATTTAAGTTATGATTTGTTATTGGCTCATGATTTTAGATTTTTTGCTTATTCCTTTGAGATTTAAATTTTTTGCAAGATTGCTTACGGAGGAAATCGAGTTGATCTCAACTCACTTGACAACATGGATGAAAGTAAAAAGATAAGATATAGATAAGTTTAAATGAGGAAAATGATGCTAGGTTTTATGCAAAGATTATTCGTTTGTGTTGAGAATGCTTTTGTTTCATGAAATTTAATCATGATCTTTATATAACACCCCAAAAACAAAATATCATGATTAGCTAATATATATACATACATATAGTATACATAGTGGATCCTTTTAATTTTTTTTTAGCCCAAAGATTTATAATTTAACCCAACCTTCATATTTTTTTTGAATTGGGCCGAATTTGAGATCAAGTATGAGCTCAATTACAAATATTGTAGCCCAACCATTGGCCCAACTACTAAATGATTTTTTTTTCATTCCATTAATTTTTAATTTCTTCTTGAATCAATTGTGAAATCAATCGGTGGAAAAGCTGAGTCAGAGGAATGCTGCCACATATTACTTATAAATTCCACACATATACTGAATTTGCTCTATATAAGAAGAACACCAACTCCTTTCAATTTTACTTTCTCCTCATCTCTGAATTAGTACAAATTGCAGGGAAACTTTGGACATTTAGGGTAAATATTTACAGCTTTCCTAATACAAATTTGGAAGTTACATCTATTTTCTTCTTCAATTGTTTTCCCCAATTCCTCTCTGTAATTAACATACAAATACATGGGATTCAATTTTGTTCCTCAAATCCTCTTGCAGAACATAGATATACATGGGTTGCATTTTGTATTCTTCTCTCTTTCTCTTCCTCTCTATCTCTCTCCTTCTCTGTCTGCGTCGTTGCTTTGATTTTGCGCGCCACAAGGAGTGGCGGCACCGTGTGCATGTGTGTGTAGGTGGTGCGAGTGTGGGGTGAGTGGGGGCGCCGCCGTGTGTGGTGGAGCCATACTGGAAGAGGTGCGTGTGTGTGTGTATGTTTTATGTATGTGTGCTACAAATATGGGGAGAAAAAAAAGGGAGAAGGAGGGGAAGAAGGGTGAAAGGTAGAGGGTGCCGCCGTGACGGGGCGATGCCGTGCAAAGGAAGGCGAGAAGAAGGGGGTGGCACTGTGAGCGGTGCCGCCGTGCTGTGAGTGATGGAGGTGTGGGTGTGTGAATCGGACTCTATGTGTGCGTGTTTGGGCACCGCCGCATAGAGGTGGGGGTGAGAGTGTTGTTGCCGGCAGCAGCGGTGACGGTGAGGTGGTGTGTAGGGGGGAGGTGCAATGAAGCTGGGGTAGAAACGAAGGGGGGCGGCGGCTGCCATAGGGGCTAGGGTTTTGGGGTGTGATTTTGGGAATTAGTGTTAGTTGAAGGGCTTGGTTGCAATTATTCATTTTATCCTATTTATTTTCCAGCCCCTTAACTTCTGCATTTTGCATTTCAATCCCTGAAATCAGAGGAACTTAGACTTTGACCCCAGAACTTTACATGATTTATAATATGACCCCCAGACTTTATAGAAACTGCAGAATCACCCCTAAACTTTGTTGAAATTATGAATTGAAACCAATACTGTACTGGATATTATTTTATGACCCCAAACCATATTTTATGTGTCATTTTAAGACTAAAATTACTAGTTAAATACCTACAGTTTAAATTATAAGTATATTTGTTGTTATATATGTGAATCATGTTTCAATAATTTTTATATGATAATATCAGCATCAAAACTTCATATATGAGTCTAATATATATATATATATATATATTGTAGATGTATGATTAATATAAACGTTTGAATGATGTGTATAGAATCATAATATTTACATTTAGGATGAAGTTTTACCTTAAATTACTAATGATTATGCTTTAGGTTAAATAACCTAATATAAGATATAAAAGATCATCTTATATGACATAAGAAACTAAATGGTTAAGTGTGTCAAGTTCAGTCGAGACGATCAGTGAATCCAGAAGCAATCCTCGGCTCGTTAACTTAAAGTGGGTAACTTCTACACTCTACTATGCGTTGATAATTAAATTAGTAAGTTATGTATGAAAATCTACGGCTGAAGCTCCGTAGCTATAACCGGTAGTTGCTTCACTATCGGGCGACGACTATAAGAGCGAGAGTGTCTGGTCTATGAAAGCAAGGTTTAGTGGGCGAGCCACTCCCACATTCCTTTATGTTATGTATGGTCCAGGGTGAGCGTGCCCGAAGGACATGTAGTATGTGTGCTTCAATATATATTAGAGAGTACAGTTATCCCACTGGGATCCCTCTCCGGAGGTGTCTCATGATTCTACTTTTAATATTTTCAGGTTCGGCATATGATGATGTGGACGTGTAGCGAGCTGGACTGACTTCCCATCACCCCTTTTAATGTTAAAGTACCCAAACAATACTTACTTTTAAGATCAATGCTATATTTTGAAATGTAAATTATGATAGATGATGGGCCTAAACTTATATTATGGTATATATGTGTGTTTTGTTATGTTATCTCATGTAGGAATTTGTTTAAGCATTTGACCTAGAAATGTGGGTGAGACACGAGTTTTGGAAATTATTATGTTATGTTTAAAAGAAAAAAAAATGTCTCGTGTTTTCATTTTAGTCTTCCGCTGTATATTATCTTATGAATTATTTAGTTACTAAGTAAGTAAAGGGTGACGACCTGTTCCCAATTAATGGGGATTGGGGCGCCACTGTTGGTCCCAAGTGGCAGTAGGCTTAGAGGGTGGGGGTGAATAACCCTACTCAATTTTATAACTTTTCTTCTTTCGATGAGGCTTAGGTCGGGAGGCAGTAACCTTTTGGGAAGTTACTTATCAGAGTTATTTTGCGGAAGCTTCCTCTTCTGTAAAGACTCAATATGCAAGACATGTATCTTTTTTTTCTTCTTTTTTGTATGCCCTTCCCCCTCTTTTCTTATCTTTCTTTTCTGAGCTCTCTCTTGCGCTCTTCTCTTCTTTTGTTGCACATTTCTCTTTTGAGCTCTTTCTTGTGCTCTTCTCTCTACGATCTTTTTTCCATGCTCTATTGTGCGAGAGAGATTCTCTCTCGCACATCTTCAGTCTTCAGTCTTCTTTTATTTATAGATTAGGAAATCTGCCTGTTGAATGTAGGTAGATTTCCATCTTTCAATGTGTCGCACTGCTTCTGATACACTCCAGCTTTTCGCTTTCCACGTGTCTTCATCTGATTGGCTTCATTCCTTTTCTCTCTACCGGTAACTTTTGACTTCTTCCCATGTCAGCTTTGTAGCTTCCTCCTCGTGCTCACTTTGGAGCTTCCTTCCGTGGCTTGCTCCGTCAGGTGGCTTAAGGCTTCTGTAGCATGCTGTTCTGTAATATGCTCCGACATGGTTTCTCAGGTAGCTTCCAATCTGGTAGCTTGCTGCTTTGCACTCTGCTTCGTCAAGGTCTCTTCCAGTAATCATCAGTATCCTTTTAGTTAACCTGATTCCTTTTACCATTCTCTACAGTGTCCTTTCTCTGAAGCTTTCTCTGTCATATCTTTCTGCAGGAACCTCGTTGCAGTAACCTTACAAGATAGGTTATGCTTGTTGAATGAGGGTTACTATTCTATGGTTTTGTCTCATCAAAACATACTTAAATATGTTCCAACAAGATACTTGATAATCATCTTAGTTGCAGCAAGATGAGATTCCTTTGGACATGATTGAAATCTTGCACAAACTCCAACTGCAAACATGATGTTAAGTCTACTTGTAGTAAGTTAAAGGAGGAATCCAATGATTTTTCTGTATTTGGTGATATCAACTTCATTTCCATATTCATCTTTGTCAAATCTTATAGATGTGCTCATTGGTATTCCCACAAAGGTTCCTCATTCCATTCTAAACTTCTTGATAAGCTCATTAGTGTATTTTGCTTGATTGATGAAGATCTCTGCATCCAGCTATTTAACTTGCAGCCCCAAGAAAAAAACTTAACTCTCCCATCATGCTCATTTAAAACTTTTTCTGCATTAGACAAGAGAATTTCTCACAAAGGAACTTGTTTATAGATCCGAAAATGATATCATCAACATAGATTTGAACCAATGGAATGTTTTCACCATCTTAGATTCTGAAGAGTGTCTTATCCACTGTCTCCTTTTCTGAACCCATTTTAAAGAAGATATAGAGACAAGGTATCATACCAAGCTCTAGGGGCTTTCTTAACTCTATACAGTACCTTCTGTAACCGGTAGACTTTGTTTTCAGCATCCTCTTCAAATCCTAGTGGTTGCTAAACATAAACTTCTTCAACTAAGAGTTCATTCAGAAATACACTCTTAACATCCATTTGGTAGACACTGAAGTTCATGTGTGCAACATAAGCAAGGAAGATTCTGATTACTTCAAGTCATGCAACATGGGCAAAGGTCTCATCACAATCAATATCTTCTTTTTGACAATACCCCCTTTTAACTAGCCTTGCTTTGTTTCTAACAACTAGTCCAGTTTCATCCAGCTTGTTCTTGAACACCCATTGGGTTCTAATGACACCTTGATGCATAGGTCTAGGAACAAGTTTTCATGCTTGGTTTCTTTCAAATCCATTCAGCTTTTCCTGCATAGCTTGAATCCAATTGTTGTCTTCAAGAACTTCTTCTATGCACTTGGGTTCAATCTGAGAAGTAAAAACAAGCAAAAAGTACTTCGTGAGGGATTGCTCTTCATGTTTTTACATCGACTCTAGGATCTCTAACGATGAGAGTTTTTGGATGGTTTCTAAGCCATGTTCTATCTTGATCATGATATTCTTGTCTTTCTTTTGATTCTTCAGGTTGCAGTGTTGTAGGGATATCATCTGTTCTTTGTTCTGCATTATGTTCTGTTGTAAGTTGTTCTTCTGTAAGTTGCTCTGCTGCATCATGATTTACTGAAACCTGTCCTGTAGCATCTGATGTTGTTGTATCCAAGATTCCTTCTCTTTCATTTCTTTCAGGTGGCGTGGGAAGATAAGAACTTTCAATGTAAGAAACTTGGTTTTGTAATTTGATCTTTGCAGGTTCTTTCTTCAATTCACTCAGCTCAGCAGCATTAGAGTGTGATTCATTAAACACCACGTGCACTGATTCTTCGACCATAAAAGTTCTCTAGTTGAAGACTCAGAAGGCTTTGCTCATTGATGAATATCCAAGGAATACGACTTCATCTGCATTTGCATCGAATGCTTTAAGATGTTCCTTCCCATTGTTCAACACATAGCATTTGCAACCAAGGATGTGAAAATATGATACATTGGGTGAATATCCATATCAAGTCTCATATGGAGTTTTGTCTTGTTCTTTATTGAGCAGACATCGATTTTGTGTATAACATGCTATGTTGGTAGCTTCTGCCCAAAACTTCTCCGGCATAGCAGCTTCTGCAAGCATGGTTCTTGCAGCTTCTTTGAGAGTCCTATTCTTTCTTTCAGCTATATCATTATGTTGTGGTGTCCTTACAGCTAAGTATTCATGTTGAATTCCTTTTTCTAAGCAATTTTTTCTATGAACTTGTTTGTGAATTCAGTTCCTCTATTAGTTTTGATCCTTACAATGTTTGAACTATTCTCATTTTGTATCCTTTTCATAAATTCTGGAAGTTTCAGTTGAGTTTCAGATTTATTAGCTAGAAAGATTGTCCATGAAATGATGACTAAGGACTACTTCTTTCCACTCAAGCTTGTAGGGTCTATAAGTCCAAAAAGATCCATGTGCAACAGATCTAGAATTTTGAATGAGGATCTCTGCACTTTCTCCTTGAATGACACTTTGATTTGCTTTCCTTTTTTAGAAGCTCCACAGATGCTCTCTTTCTTGTAAGTTATATCTGGTAAACCTCTTACAAGTACTTTTCTAGCTAGCTTGTTAATGGTTTTGAAGTTCAAATGACTCATCCTCTTATGCCATAGCCAGCTTTGTTCTGGTGAGCATTTTGCAATGAAGCATGTATGACTACTTGAAGATTCCTAGTCTACTAGATACACATTCCCTTTCATTGTTCCTGCAAGTTTAACCTCTTTGCTAACTACATCTTTGATTAGACACTGGTCTTGGAAGAACTCCACCATGTGCCATTTGTCACAAAATTGACTTATGCTTAGCAGATTGTATTTCCACCCCTTCACATATGACACATCATTTATTTGTACATCTCCTCTGATTATACTTCCTATACCCAAAGTGTTTCCTTTTGAGTTGTCTCGAAATACCCTTTGGTCCTCTACATTCTTGGAAGTTACTCAGTGAAGATTTGCTGTCAGCCATGTGTCTTGAGCAACCACTGTCAATAATATACCATGAATCTCTGTTGCTACCTTGCAACTGTACATTTTCTTCTGTATCCTCATCAGTTTGAGCCATTAGACAGATCATTGCTTCATCTTCTGAGGTGGACTCATCTGAATCTGATTCTGAGGATGTTTTCTCTTGTGTTTCATTAGATGTGCTTGCTCAAGAGGTGGACTCCTTTAGCTTTCTCAGCTTCAACCAGTAGCGCTCTTAGCTTCTGTCTTTTATTCTTGCTTCTTTCCTTCCTCTTAGCTCTAATATTTGGTGGATATCTATGAACAATTGGATGAGGGCAGCTTCTAGCATAATGTCCAGGTTTCCTACAGTTATAGCATAAATCTTTGTATTCTGCTATATCCCGAGTCTGCTGCATCTGTTGTGATGGTTGTTACTGCAAGTTAGATTTTTTGAAATTTTCCCCCTGACTTGTTGTTCCTTCTCATGAACTTGGAAAACTTCTTTAGCAACAGTGTCATGTCTTCATCTATTGCTGTAACAAACTCTGCCGTAACTACAGGTTTAGTTCCAGCAATATTTTCTTTTGTTGTTCTTGCAGCAAGTGCAGTGACTTTGCTACTGCCTTCATCTTGTTCCTTCTTTCTTCGGTTTATGTCAAACTCGAAAGCTTTCAGATCAGAGAATAGGCAAAAGGTGCTCATCAACTTCAGGTCCATTGATACTCTTATGGCAGTGGTCTTGTTGTCCCATTCAGGTGGCAGAGCTCTTAGAACCTTCATGTTCTTTTCTTTCTTTGAGTAGCTCTTACCGAGAGATTCTAGCTCATTCACTATTCCAGTGAAGCTCAGGTCCAACTACTCCAAGGTTTCATCCGGCTTTATCTCAAATAACTTAAACTTTTGAGTTGCAGTAGAGATCTTGTTGTCCTTTGTGATTCCAGTGCCTTCACAGATTTGTTCAAGTTTTTCCCATATTTCGTTAGTCGTTTTG
Organism: Scutellaria baicalensis; assembly: GCA_005771605.1. NCBI lineage: Eukaryota > Viridiplantae > Streptophyta > Magnoliopsida > Lamiales > Lamiaceae > Scutellaria > Scutellaria baicalensis. The sequence continues at coordinate 16,550,966 of CM016722.1, read as the reverse complement.
CATGTTTTCACTTCGCTGAAAGTTCCTTTGTCCAAAGCGAGAACCAGTGTGTTCTTGGCTATGTTATCCAAGTTGGATCTCTTTCTGTCTTCAGCTGTTCATTCCTGTCTTAGCTTCTCAATGTAGCGTTGTACTTTTAGTTGTTCTACTTCTGCAACCTCATCTTCACCATCAGCATCTTTATCTCCACATTCCTTTCTTGGTTGTTCTTTTCTAGCCTCTCGATTTCTCTAGCAAATATAGGGTTTGGTTTTGTGATAATGAGTGGCCCTTCTGTGATTATGTACCACATCTCATCATGCATTGCTAAAAGATGTGTCTTATTGGTCCCAAATGGTTACAGAGGTTCAGAGGGGGGGGGGGTGAATGAATCTCTCTCTTTCTCACGTCTTACTCTCTATTTACTGCAAGCTGTTGTAAACTATCGCTACTTGCAGCAGTTTGGCAGTCTAGCGTTCTGCTTACAGCAAACTTGATGCTGCAGCTTCACACTTATAGTTTTGTGCACAACATAATTGTTCAAGAATAGAGAGTTTCAGCATATATATTCTAACACTTTTAACTACAAAGTTATTATGTCAGATTCACAGATAAGCACATATAGATAAAACCATAAATATGCATGTAACAGATATAAACACTGTATGTTGAAAGCAGTAAATAAACACAAGGCTTTATAGAGGTTCGAAGGTGGTGTAACCCTTCTACATCCTCTCTTCTCCTTCATAACGACGATATCCACCTAAGTATTTAGATTTACAGGACTCAATCCAGCTAAACACAACTCTAAGGACACACACGCCTACTAAGTTTCTTACTCCCTCTCAAGGTTTCAACAAACAAACAGGATCCGCACAGGATGCTGTCTTTTACAAGACCAAAACACACAACAAGGATTCTTTTCCTCTCAACTGTGGTCACCAACTAAAACAACCTACACACAAAGAAATATAAATGGTTTAAAAATAGGTTCTTCAACTGTGGTGAAGCTAGATCACTCCAAATATCTTCAATAGTGGAATGTTCTGCTTCAGGTACTGAGTGAGGGACTGAAAGTGTTAGATATTCGATTAAGCTTGTTGATCGCTGGATGCAAAAATTTAGCCTCTTTCTTCAGCCTCACTCATTCCTTTTATAGTTGGTGGAATGCACTGGTTGAAGTGTGCACATTCCACGCAGTCTTCATTTCAACTCACCTATTCTACTACTGCATCCTGATCCTTCATCCATTCACGTTCAAAAATATTCTCGTTCGATTCAATCTGGATGGCCAGCATTCTTCCTTATTGATCTTCAAGGTACACCCAATTAATACGCTCCTGAAAGAGGTGGATACATGCTCCTCTTTAAGCTTTAGCAACATTAATTGTGGTTGTCCTTCTATTGAAGCTCTCAGGCAGTTGCTCAGGTCAGGTGGCAGTTTTTCATACGCTCGCCGCCCTTGATTTTGTCTTTATGCTTTGGCTTGTCGAGCACTGCAGCTTCAACTGAAGTTGATGTTTCCTCATATTAGCATAAACATGCAATGGATATTTAGTTCTTCGAAGTTGATTCCACTTGACATGTCTGACTTCAATTGCTGCAACATATTGGTAGTTGCTGCATCCACACTCGCTACTTCCAGTAGGTTGTAGCTTCCAGTTTGCAGCATGCAACAAAACTTTTCTACTGAAGCTCTTTCAAGTATAGCTCGCTGTATGCAGACTTCTTGATCTTCATGTTGCTTACAGCTTGCAGCTCTAGGTTTCAGTGGAAGACTTCAAGGTAGAACTTTGCTACTTATTGAAAGAAAGCATACAATGAAAATAAGAAATTAAAGAAGGTAGTAAGGTTACAACGGGTTTTGTCTCATCAAAATCTATGAATGCTTCTTCTTACAATTTCCCCCTTTTGATGATGACAAAACCTTTGATAAAAAGTTGTTGTAACGTACTAAGATTTTCCCTTAGGTAAAATAAAACAAGATACTTCTGTTTTTTACTCATTTTCTATTTTTTTATTTATATTTTCTTGGAGTCTTCTATTTTTGCTCCATTTTTCTATTTTTTTGAGTTTTTTGTTTTTCTCCTCTTTTTTTTTTTTTTTTTTTTGATTTTCTTGGTTCTTTAGTATCTGAACTGAAACTAAAAACAACTAGAAAGAAAAACCAAAGAATTGTGTTCTGAAGAGTCAAGCGCTTATTGAAAAATGAAAGATACATTGCAGAAGAGTAAAGATAGGTAAAGGGGTGGAGTCTGCTGCACTTTAATCAGTGAAATCCAATCTTCTTTGAGGTTGCAGCAGGCTCTTCCTTCTTCTTATCGAGGTTGCAGCAAGCTTCAACGGTTTCTTCCACCAGTTCAATATTGACCCTTGGTAGGTCTTCTCGAACTGCGTCTTCATCCTTGGATCATCTATCCATCACAGCCAGAAGTCCTCCCAGAAGGGTACTTATTTTCCCTCCTTCACCTCTTTCAACAAATCATGTTGCAGCTGCAGCTTTCCAGTCCTGAGCATTTATTCATAGTCCATCAATGCTGCAAAGCAATTAGGATAACCTTTGAAGTAGTCCCTTTTGTAAAGAATCTTGAAATATCTCAAGAATCTCGAGATCTTGTAGACTCTGATCTGCTCAAAGGTCGGATACTTGTCCCTGGCCAAAGTGTACTTCATGAAAATTTCCAGGTTCCAGATATCAAGATACTTTGTTGGTTTGAGGTCGAGCAATATTGAAATTTCAGGAGACTTGTAAAATTGATCAGCATTTGGGACTTCTTGTGGCGGATGTTAGGATGTATACTATAAACCTAGTTTTTGTATGAACATCTTTATGATATGAGATTCATTGTGATCAAATGTTTACATTTTATATTTGTTATATATATTATTACTATTGCCCAGATTAGTTTATACTGTAGATAACATATTGTGTGGTGTCACACAGAAGATCATGCTATCAGTTCCTTATAGATTATAAATAATAGCTCACAACCAAGATGGATTTGGACAAACCATTGGAACGGTTGTAGTGTAATTTGGTATTAAGTCTATCTTGACTATAAAGTTACACTAGTACATTTTGTATGTATTGAGCAGGACCATATGAGGTTGTTCGATTTGTACTAACTATATAAAAGAACAAGACCTCTGTTATTATAGATGTACGTCTTCTTAATCTCTATTTAATAACGGACACGTGTACTCAGTATTTGTTTCTTTAATTTACCAATGGATGAGATTTATTAATAAATCAATAGGCTCGATGAATTGGAAGATAGCACTGTTTATATGGTGTGCTGTTGATTATAGAAGGAATCTGTGTCCTAATTATTTAGGATGATGATGTCCCCTTGAGGAGCTCATAAGGATTATCATGTAAACCCTGCAGGTGGATTTAATCCGACATGATAATAAAGATGAGTTGTACTACTCTTGAATTAGATGTAAATTAATTAAGTTGTCAGTAACTTATTTAATTTATGGACATTCGATAGCTTAAACGCGGGGAAATAAATGTACACATAATAAAGGAGCCCATATTGTAATATGGGATTAGGACGATAGTTCAATTATAACTCTTTAGTGGACCGAGTTACAATTGATGGACTTAAGCGGGTGTTCGGGCTGAACACGGGACGCCTAAGCCCATCAGGAGGCCCAACTTAATTCCTCCCAGGGTCCCTGTTGTAGCCTATAAATAACCCTAACATCAGCGCCTCCTAGATCACGTTTTCTCTCAATCTCACGTAAATAAAAAAAGGACAGATCCGCTAGAGAGAACTGAGGAGACGAGATTTCTGAACCTCTGAAAGATCATCGCCCACACGATGTCCAAAGGAAAGGGATAGGAATACGGCAGAAGATCGTGAGGTTCAAGGTCCGTCATTTGTTCGGCAGTTCTGACCTTAGAATTGGTTCATCTTCACCTATTACGGTGATATGTATGATTCATTTTTCCGCTGCTTGTTTAATCATATCTTGGATCCCGAATTAGATAATTACATAGAGTCGGTGATCCGGTGGTTCCAACAATTGGTATCAGAGCCGAGGTTTTCTGACTCTATGCGATTGATTCGGTTAATCATATTGTGATGTGTTCGTAGATCTGATAATAGTAGGATGTGCGAGATATTATGATGTTTCTGCAGGAACCCTAAATCCAACTATTATGGTTTGAATGTATGTTCATGTATGGATTAAACCCTCGGACCTGTCGAGGTTGTTTTTATTTTGGGTTGATGCATGATTGTAATAGTTTAAACACGGCGGTTTGTCATGTAGGTTATGTTTTCTGTTCGATGTTGATTATGTATAGGATCGATGGATGAAAACTGTAATAGAATCTGTTTAGGGTTGATCGATCTAGAATCTGTATAGGATTGATGGATGTTCAAACTAGATTCTGTATAGGATTGGTAGATGTTCGAACTAGATTCTGTATGGGATTGGTAAATGTAATCTGAACCAGATTCCTGATCGATCGAGATTCCTATTCGAACTAGGATTGGCGTACAGACGCGCGGCCAAACCCTAATTTTATCGAAAATTTTTCTAACGGGGTGCTGCCCCGCACCCTGTGATCCCCGTATGACGGCAAACATTCAAGAACACGGCAATATAACGAGGCCATAATAGTTGGAATTTATGTTTTCCATATTTATTGTTTTTATATGTGTTGTTCTTATAAGCATGCTTTTATGTGTTTCATATGTTATGCATGTTAAAATCCCTCATGATAAATAACTAAGTGGGAGAGGGATTAACTTCAATAAGTCCCATAGCCTCCATTACTGGTTTGTAAGTGATGCATTCAAACTTATACGTTGGCTTTAAGTGCCTTCTTCCATATCGGATGAGTTTGGTTGCGTATCACTAGATCAAACTTCCTTATGGATAATTATAGGAAATTATTTAGGAGCGTGTAATCTTCCCATCTGAAGAGGCACAAACCTAGATAATTGACTTGGTATTAAGTAATGGTATACACTTAGGTGCATGTGATAGTATCCTCCACATTGGAGTAAGTGTTGTTATTTGCATGGCTAAAGATAAACCAACTATTAATTTTATTTTGTTTGACAAGATAATGAAATTAATGGGTAAAACCCCCTCTTACAAATGTTTGAATTGGTATACGCCTACACTATCGTGGCATGCAAAATTCACGGTGTTTTGAGGTGTTGGTGAATTTAATTATATTGTTTGAGGGAAACAATATTGTTTTAAATTCTTATGTTTTGATCTATGTATTTATTTACGTGTTTCTCAGGATTTATCTATGGCTTTCAATCCTCTTGCTGTTATACTTAAAGAAAACAAACTTACTGGTCCTAATTATATTGATTGGAAACAGAACCTGGACATGGTCTTAACTGCTGAAGAGTACAAGTTTGTACTCTTTGAGGTCTGTCCTGAAAGGCCCGATGAAAACTCTAGTGAAGAGGAGAAAGAGGCTTATAGGAAGTGGATCAAGGTAAATGAGATGACGCGGTGTTACATTTTGGCTTCTATGTCAAATGTGCTGCAACATCAGCATCAGGCCATGACCACTGCCTATGACATGATGATCAATCTCAAAAAACTCTTCGGACACCAGAGTCGAGCTGCCAAGCAAGAGGCCATGAGAAACTTAATGACGACCACCATGCCTTAGGGGACACCCGTAAGGGATCATGTCCTTAAGATGATGGCTCATTTAAATGAGATGGAAGTCCTAGGAGCTGAAATCGATGGGGAAACCCAGGTCGATATTGTTCTCCAGTCGCTACCTAAGAGTTTTGAGCAGTTCCGCCTGAACTACAACATGAACAACAGGTTGTATTTGATGGTGGAACTTCTGACAGAACTCCAAGCGGCAGGAGGGATACTTCGTCAAACTTCTCAAGCTTATATTGCTGAAAATGTTTCTACTTCTAAGCCGAAAGGCGAAGTGAAGAAGAAAAAGAAACAAGCTGGTTCGGCAAAGAAAGCTGGTGGACCTAAGAAAAATGGTCCACAAGGTGGCGTGAAGAAGCCAAAGGGCAAGTGCTTTTCATGCAAGCAGCCAGGACATTGGAAGGTAGATTGTCCCCGTAAAAAGGAGAACAAAGAAAAAACATCTTATTCACTAATTATTGAAACATGTTTAGCGGTGTTATATACCGGCACCTGGTGTGTAGATACGGGAGCCACTGATCATGTCTGCAATTCTTTGCAGGGGTTCCAGGAAACCAGGCGACTTAGTGAGGGCAAGATTACCATCTACATGGGCAACGCTGCGAAAGTGGCGGCTGTTGCAGTGGGAGATGTTTATTTATCTTTTGATAGGAACAAGACTTTGGTTTTAAGGAATTGTCTTTACGTACCTTGTTTTAGAAAGAACTTGATTTCAGTTTTTAAGTTATTTTTGGATGGATATTCTGTTTCTTTTGATGGCAAAGTGGTTGTCAAGAAAAATAGGGTTATTATCTGTTCTGGTACGTTGGTTGGCAATTTATATACTCTTACTCCAATAACTCCTACGATGCAACAAATGGAAATTAATAATACATCTTCTAACCCAAATAAGAGAAAAGAACCTTCAAAAATGAACCAAACATATCTTTGTCATCTAAGATTAGGTCACATTAACTTGAGTAGGATTTAAAGGTTGATAGCCGATGGACCTTTGAGTTCATTGAAAGTGGAAAACTATCCAACTTGCGAGTCCTACTTGGAAGAAAAAATGACCAATAGGCCTTTTAAAGCCAAGGGTATAGAGCCAAAGAAGTGTTGAAATTGGTGCATTCTGATTTGTGTGGTACCTATGTCTATCCAAGCAAGAGGTGGTTTCGAATATTTTGTCTCTTTTATAGATGATTTGTAATGCCCCAATTCCCATTAATTGGAAATCAGGTTGTCACCCTTTACTAATTAAAGAATTCATAAAATAGTTTATAGCGGAAGACTGAAAGGAAAACACGAGACATTTTTTTTTAAACATAAAAGAATTATTTCCAAAACTCGTGTTTTACCCACATTTCTAGGTTAAACGTTCAAACAAACTCTTACAAGAGATAACATAATAGAGAAAATATATAATACCAAAATATAAGTCTAGACCCATCATCTACCATAATTTACATATCCAAATATGACATTATTCTTAAAGTAAGTATTATTTTGGTATTATAACATTACAGGAGTGATGGAAAGACAGTTCAGCTCATTACACGTCCGTGTCATCATACGCCGAACCTGAAAATATTAAAAGTGGAATCATGAGACACCTCCGGAGAGGGATCCCAGTGGGATAATTGTACTCTTATTCATTGGAACAATTAAATTATTAAGCACATACTACATGTCCGTTGGGTACGCTCACCCTGGACCATACATAACATAAAGGAATGTGGGAGTCGCTCGCCCACTAAACCTTGCTTTCATAGACCAGGCACTCTCGTCCTTATGGTCGTCACCCGATAGTGAAGCAACTACCGGTTACAGCTACGGAACTTCAACCGTAGCTTCGTACATAACTTACTAATTTAATTATCATCGCATAGTAGAGTGTAGAAGTTACCCACTCTAACATATATTGAAATAATTAAATTACTAAGCACATACTACTTGTCCGTTGGGCACGCTCACCCTGGACCTTTCATAGACCAGGCACTCTCGCCCTTATGGTCGTCGCCCGATAATGAAGCAACTACTGGTTATAGCTACGGAGCTTCAGCCACAGCCATAGATTTTCATACATAACTTACTAATTTAATTATCAACGCATAGTAGAGATTAGAAGTTACCCACTTTAAGATGACGGTTTAAGGATTGCTTTTGGAATCACCGTTCGTCTCAACTGCACTCGACATACTTAATCGTTTAGTTTCCACTACAAGAAATTCTCTCATAGACAAGGGTTAAAAACCCTTGTCGTAGCCAAAAAAAACCCTTGTCGTAGGTGGTGTTGTCGTAGGGTCTGAAAATTTTCGCTCATAGACAAGGGTTTTTAACCGTTGTCGTAGACCCCTAAGACAACGGCGTGACAACGGTTTTTAACCGTTGTCGTAGGTTGGGAGTTTCCAGATATGCGCTCATAGACAATGGTTTTCAACCGTTGTCGTAGAGGCTTATGACAACGGTTAAAAACAGTTGTCTTGCCGTTGTCGTAGATACTTACAACAACAGTTTAATTTAGTCAAACCGTTGTCTTTTTAGTGTTGTCTTTTACTTTTGCATTTTACAATTATTATATATATTTTAAATATACAAAAATTAAAATTCAACAAAATATACAAAATCAAAATATAGTCATATCAAATTACAATATTCATCTAATAGTTCATACAACAAATATTCATTGTAAATCTTTAATCACATGATAAAGCCAAAATTAAATCCAAGGCATCCTAATTTCACTAGCAAAACTACAATACTTCATCCAAAAACATCAAGAACCATTCACATGTTTTTCTACAACGCTAAGAACCCTTCACATGAAGAACCATCCAAAAACATCAAGAACCATTCACATCAAGAGCTATCCAAAAAACATCAAGAACCATCAAGAAGCCATGACTACAAATATAATCTCCAAGAATCACCGGAGATCCCCAACGAATCAAATCCTACAATGCTTTTGTCTCCGCGTAACCTGCACATCATATATTCACGAAAAACAAACAATTTAGTCACAAAATAGAATCATTTGAAACATAAAGTAAAACTGAACTTTCAACTTTAATAAAGTAAAACTCAACATTATGGACACATCATAAACAAATATGGGATCTCATATTTCACAAAACACTTATTAAAACCAGTCACACTATTCATCTCAAGTTAACCTTAATAAACAACACACACATTGAGAGAGAGAAAGAGAGACCTTAAGATCATGATAGCCATGTTAGATGTCTTTGAGAAGTCAATGATTATATCCTCTGCCACTTGAGGTGTGGTTTCTGTAATGGGCATCCTATCAAGCTCTCCATAAGTTGCACAAGTACTGGAATAGATCAATGTATTAATACCATTCTTGCCATTGTTGTCACTAATAACAACGTATTTGATGTAATATTCTTATAATACCTGCAAAGAGTTCACACATAAGAAGCTGAAAACCTATATTTGTGGTAATGTTGAAACTAAATAGTACCGTAGAGGTTGAGCCGTGCTTTCACCAACATAAGCAACAGCAGCAAAATGCATAACAACATCGAAAGGAAAGAAGGTGAATCAGAAAGTATACAGCTGATGTATCTCCCAGGTCAGCATATATACAATGAAGTCTGCCAGGCTGGGGATAAAGTTTTTGGAGGATCTGAACAGCTTCCATGTTTCCATGAGAAAGGTTATCCTATGAACATATACATTATGAATATGAACAACAATAGATGGACTTGTGTTTTGTTTTGCAAGATTGAATTACATAACATACCTTAGTTACACGCCAGTCTCGTGCTCAGAAAACTGAATGAGAAACAGGAATGATATACATGTACTTTTTTATTTGCAAGTGAAACAGAGCATAAATATATATAAAGGGCATAGTTATGGTTCAAGAATGTACCATGGGAGAGTTAGTAGTAAAAGAGGGGGGAAGCTTAAGAATGAAGATTAAAAGGGCGATTATAGAAACAGCCAATACAAGTTTCCATCTCTTTATATCTGTGTAATTGTAATCCATTCCTAGTGATGAATTATGATATGGTCCATGAGCTGATAAATGCAAGGATGCTGGCACATTCATAAATCATAAATGAGGCTATCACAAATCTTATTACATAGGCAAATTCAGCAATTTCAATAGCAAATCAAGAAATAAATGAAACAGACCATTAATTCAGCGCAACGGAGTATTCAAGCAATAAAGACAAAGTTTGGCAAACATGAAAATCAAACAGGCTGCTAAAAAAGTCGTACCAAAAATTCCTAATCCGAAAAAAATAATCTAAAACACTAATTAAAAGAAAAATCTTGGAAGATTAAAATGAAAAAGGCAGTAGCAGAAAAGGAGAAAACACTTAATATAAAAACACAAAATTAAAGTTCAATAAACAGCCTGAGCAACATACATATCAATACCAAACATACCAAACAAATACAAAACCAACTCAAGTAAAGCCAACACTTAATATAATGTATTTAATTTAAGTACTGCAATATCATCCAACTAGCTTTCTCAATTTTGCAATAGTAATAAACTATCTTAAGATGTACTATAATCTAATACAGTATGCAGTAATTCAAGAACCAGTTTGCAACATGGAGATTCTCATTAAATTAAATTGATGATTGAACAAGCACTCACCTTATATGCACCTTGATACTCACCAACCTGTATAATAGTATATAACAAGTCAACAAGCATCACGAAATCCAAGAAGAAAAGGGCAAACGACATAGAAACAGCCTTTTTCTCTCATTAACCCAATTAAAATTTCATAGCTACCTCTTCACCCATTATAAAAACTTTGGGATCAGCAGACATTTCCTCATCAAGTGCAGAATTTAAAGCATCACGCACGGTCATCTGCAACAAACAGAAGTATAAATTTCATTCACCCTGATAAAACATACTCCAACACACCTATAAAACAGATAAATCACATGAAACTAGAATAACCACCAGTGTACAGATTAAGCACCTTAGTTGGGCTAACACTATGAAGCCAACTTTTATACATGGCGATCTGATTTCTAATACTCCTCATAGAAGGGGAGCGAAAGAACATTGGCAATAAAATGTCAGGCTAAGTTGTGATAAACCACCAGATGCCATACCAGGTCTAAAGTTTTCACCAAAAAAAAAGGGCATTTAACTCATTTCAGCCATATCAACAGTTTTTGACAAGTGAAACACCAATGCTTTATTGAACACACTATTTCCAACTCAGTAGAGACCCTTATTACCTCCTTGGCCGAGGAAGAAAACGCCCTCAATGCAACAGCTCTAATTCCTTTAGACCAGCATCAAAATGCAAGTTTGAATCAAAATAAGACGAAGTCTCACTGCAAATAACCACCATTAAGCTTAATGTTGAACACAACCAACTGGGCAACACAGCTAAACAACAAAAAATGAGCTTTAGTTACAGTTCCCATAGGTGATCCACAATTTTACATCTGAGTTAAGCCAATTCCATTCACTTAGAATTTTGCAATAGTAATAAACTATCTTAAGATGTACTATAATCAGCCTAAGCAAGTAACTCAGGGAAGAAAAAAAAAACTGCTAGTGGAAGAACCTTACAAGATGGGGAATAAATAAACCATACTTATATATCAGCATGCTAAAACAATGAGGGGGGAAAAAAACAGAAAACTTGGAATCGTCTACTGCAAAATCCTTCAATCACATTCATCACCAATAACAGTTCTTATTAAAGAAAGACAAAAAAAATTTTAAAAAATAGTGAAATTAGCACCTTGATATTCAGAATCTCGTGACCGGTGAGGGGATTGCTGAAGAAGAAATGAAATCTGCTCCAAAGCCGAGAAGGGATTAAGAAGAACATCGGTAATACACCGAAAAGAAAAAAAGCACATCAATCAGTAACGAGTGACCAAAGGCGGAGTCGGCGTCGAGTGACCTAGACACGGCCAGCGTCGAGCGATGAAGGCGCGGCGATCGGCGTTGAGCGATGAAGGCGCTGCCAGCGGCGTCGACGGACGGAGGCGGCATTATGGCGACGACAACGAAGACAACAATCGGCACTGGCTCGAGTGATGGAGCAGGGGCTAGCGACGTCGAGTGATGAAGGCGCGGCCAGAGGAGTCGACGGACGGAGGCGGCGCTGCGACGGCTACAACGACGGCGGCGGAGGCGTGGGAGAAGAGGGAGGGCTTCCTAGGGTTTTCAATTTGGGGATAGACTCGGGGATTTCAAAATTTACACACAGTCATCTTTTGAATTTTACATATAATGTAAATGTAATATAAAAAATTCAATTTAACTTAGTCTACAACAACGCTATTATGATGTTACGACAACGTTAAAAGGTTACCGTTGTCTTAGGATACAATAACTACGTTTTTACGACAACCTCATATCATAAGCGTTGTCTTAGGGCTCAATTTTAACCTAAGACTACGCCTCTACGACAACCTCAAATCACCACCGTTGTCTTAGGGCTCAATTTTACCCTACGACTATGCCTCTACGACAACGCCACCAAAAAACCCTTGTCTATGAGAGCATTTTTGTACTCTACGACTTCGGTTTTGTCTACGACAACGCTAATTTTGGCTACGACAAGGGTTTTTTGACATAACACATGTCTTAGGGGTGTAGTCTATGAGAGAATTTCTTGTAGTGTTCTTATGTCATATAATATCATATAACATGTAGATATTATCGAAAGACTTAAAATTAAATCTTTTACTCTATTTCATTAACTAACTCTTTATCTTTTATGAGTTTCTACAACTAGTATAACATAAAAGATACCATTATCTAACATATGAAGTAAAGACTTATAGATAATCTACCCATAGCAATTAAATATAACTAAAGGAGATTCTTAAAGTTTACATACTTCTCTGGTTCATATATAAGTTTAAGCCAGAAATGAAAGTCTTATGGTAATTACCAATTGACCCTTTATTTAGCCGAACACACTAATCCTATACCCAATTTCTCTTTAATTTCTATATTACTTAAATCATTCCTTAAATTAATTTAACTAATATAACACTTTTCAAATCTTATTTCTGGAATAATATCACTAATTAATAGTGTATACCAACATTTACACACAACTTTTAATACCAAAAATAAACTTATGTTGTCATGCAGGATACCAATTTCTTATTCAATTTGGCAAAATAGATTATCTTTTAATACTATATAATTTAAAGAAACCACAACGGCATTGCTAGCTATAAATGATTTTGCAAAGTAAATAATTAAGATATATAATTTGCCAAATAGTATAATAATTTAGAAATACACACCTCAATTAACAAAATAAATTAGCGAAACAATAACCAATGAACATAAGTTTATAAATCTTTAATTATCATGTAATCAACTCAAAATAGAAATACAGGTTGTAAGTTAATCCATTAACATGATTCCATACACATTATCCAAATATTTATATTAATCATACATCATACAAAATACACATATATTAGACTCATATATAAAATTTTGATGATAACATTATCATATAAGAATCATTTAAACATGATTAGCATTTAAAAGAAATCAACATACTCATAACTTAAGCTTTAGATATTTGAACTAAAAATTTTAGTCCTAAAAAGACACATAAAATATAAAGATGTAACAATTTTAATATTTCATATATAATTCCTAAAATTACAATATTATTCATATGATCATATATATTCATTTAGGTTAACATACTGAAAATTCATAGATTTTAATTGCTTGAACAAAGAATTAACAATCATTGAACATGATTCACATATAAACAACAAATATACTTATAATTTAAAATTTAGGTATTTAACTAGTAATTTTAGTCTTAAAATGACACATAAAAATATGGTTTGAGGTCATAAAATAATATCCGGTACAATATTGGGTTCAACTCATAATTATAGTAAAGTTTATGGGTGATTCTGCAGTTTCTATAAAGTTTGGGATCATATTAAAAATCTTGTAAAGTTTTGGGGGTTAAACTGCAACTTAAACTAATTTCAGGGGTTGAATTCAAATTAATAGAATTTGCAGGGACTGAAAAGCAATTAAACAAAAGATAATGGATTGTATCATAAATAAGCAAAAGTAGAAAATTGCAATTAAGTCCTTGGGAAACATTGAATTTTCAAAAGCATGCCCCTGCACCCTTGACCCCTTCCCCGTCGACCTCTCTCTCTCACCTGCACGGCCGCCGCCGCTACTGCCCTCCGCCGGCAGCAGCGGCCTCACCCACATCACTGCACGGCGCCACCGCACACGGCGCCGCCTCCACACCCCCACACACTCACACTGCAACTCCCCCATTTTTCTCTTTCCCGTCGCTACTCAGCCCCCTCTCGGCCGTCCTCCCTGCCGGCGACAGGCTCGTCGCCGGCCTCCTCTCCACACGGTGCCGCCACTCACGGCGGTGCCTCTTCCTTCCCCCACCTGTCTCCTTTCCAAATCTACAGCATATACACAATATACACATATATATACACACGATACGCACACACAAAACACACACTTCTCACACCATGGCGGCGCAGCTCACAGCGCCGCCCCCTTTGCCTCTGCTCGGCGCCGTCCCGTGCGGCGGCGCCTCCTCCCTTCTCTCCCTATCTCCCCCTATTCTTCCTCCTTTCTTTCCCCTGTTTTCTTCCCCATTTTTTTTCTCCACAGCCACACAACCAATACAAAAGCACACAAATATACATACATATATATCTACAATTAATCTGGGGAAATAAATGAAGCAATTAAATTTGAAGTATAAAGCAAGAAAATGAATTAAATCTTTACCCTTCTACTCTCCAAACTCTCTGCAAAGAAAATGTTCAATGATGAATGAGGAAGAAGAAATATCTTCTCATCCTTAGCACAAGGGAAAAGACACGTGTGAAGAAAAGGCAAAACATGTATTGACTTTTCTCTCCAAATTGATCCAAAAGCTTATCTATTACATTCATAAAATAAATAATTATATATATATATATATATATATGTGTGCTTTAGATAATTAATAAATATACATACATAATCTACATATATATATATATTAGACACGTACACATCTGTATAGGTTATATAAACTTATATATATATTACATATGTATACATATATAAATAATGCATCTTATTTTCATATATATATATATATATATATATATATATTTAAAATTAACATTAATAATAATAATAATAATAATAATAATAATAATAATAATAATAATAATAATAATATACCACAATAATATAATTTATACAAAAGTATTTACCAAGTACATTTTGTATAAATTATTTTGTCACATGTAATCACATATAAAGATCACAATTAAATTCCATAAAACAAAAGCATTTACGACACAAACAAATAAGCTTAGCACAAAAACCTAATATCATTTTTCCTCATTTAAACTTATCTATATTTTATCTTTTTACTTTCTTTCATGATTGTCGAGTGAGTTGAGATCAAACTCAGTTTCCTCCGTAAGCAATCCTGCAGAATACTTTAAAATCTCGAAAGAAACATTAGATCACAAAATACTTAAAAATCATTGAGCACAACATAATACTTAGATCATGACTTTAAATAACATAAAAGTTCACTTCAAATCATTTTCAATTAAAAAGTAAAAGAAATTTTATGAAATATACAAATGTAGATTTTCTTGAAAACGGGGTGTTACATGATTATTCGAGATATGGATACATTTATTTGATGCGCCGCAAGTTTGAGTGCTTTGATAAATTCAAAGAGTACAAGGCTGATGTGGAGAAGCGTCATGGTAAATGTATCAAAACACTACGATCTGATCCAGGTGGCGAGTACCTCTTAGGAGAGTTTAGGAATTACTTATCAGAGGCTGGGATTCAATCCCAATTGTCTGCACCTGGTACACCCCAACAAAATGGTGTGGCGGAATGAAGGAATAGGACTCTCATGGAAATGGTTAGATTGATGATGAACTATTCGGAATTACCAAGTTCATTTTGGGGGTATGCCCTGGAAACGGCAGCTTACATTCTGAACTTGGTACCTTCTAAGACAGTACCCTCTACTCCCACAGAATTGTGGAATGGGCGTAAGCCTAGTCTGAAACACATTCTGATTTGGGGTAGTCCAGCACATGTGCTGAAGGGAGATGCTGATAAGTTGGAATCTCGTACGAAAGTTCGGCTGTTTGTGGGCTATCCTAGAGGAAGGAAAGGTGGTTTGTTTTATAGTCCTAAAGATCAGAGGGTAATTGTTAGCACAAATGCCCGATTCTTAGAAAAGGACTATGTAATGAACCACAAGCCCATGAGTAAAATTGTTCTAGAAGAAATAAGAGGGGAAACTCCTACCTTAGTACCAACGGTACAAGATGAGATACCACAGGGGTCTGCACCATCTGTCACTAATGATACACTATTACCACAAGTGCCTTATCGTAGTGGGAGGGTTGTTAGACAACCTGATAGATTCATGTTTTTGGGAGAGTCTTCGGACTTAGTACCTGGTGAACACGAATCTGATCCTTGGACCTATGACGAAGCACTCCAAGATAAAGATGCAGAATCTTGGTAAAAAGCTATGAATTCTGAATTAGAATCTATGGATTCTAATCAAGTCTGGGAGTTAGTAGAACCACCAAATGGTGTAAAAGCCATTGGATGTAAGTGGGTCTACAAAAGAAAAAGAGGATCAGACGGGAAAGTATAAACTTTTAAAGCAAGGCTTGTTGCGAAGGGGTATACTCAAAAAGAAGGAATTGATTATGAGGAAACCTTTTCATCGGTAGCCATGCTTAAGTCTATCCAGATTCTTTTGTCTATTGCTGCTCATATGAATTATGAGGTTTGACAAATGGATGTCAAGACAGCTTTCCTTAACGGTAGTCTTGAAGAAAACATCTATGTGAAGCAACCAGAAGGATTCATTGCAAAGGGCAAAGAGCATCTTGTGTGTAAGCTTAATCGGTCCATTTATGGACTGAAACAAGCTTCGAGATCTTGGAACATCCGTTTTGATGAGGTAATCCAGTCTTATGGATTCATTCAATGTCCATATGAGTCTTGTGTATACAAGAAGAGTGACAGAAACGTGGTGGTATTTCTTGTACTATACGTAGATGACATCTTGCTCATTGGCAACAATGTCAAGGTGTTGTCAGACGTAAAGGTATGGCTGTCCAAGCAGTTTGATATGAAGGACTTGGGAGAAGTTGGACATATTCTTGGGATCAAAGTTATAAGGGATCGCAAGAAAAGGATGTTATGCTTATGTCAAGCTTCGTATATTGATACTATCCTAGCTCGTTTTAGAATGCAAAACTCCAAGAAAGGTTTTCTACCTTTTCGACATGGAGTACCTTTATCTAAGGAGATGTGTCCTAAGACACCAAAGGAGATAGAGGATATGAAGGCAGTTCCTTATGCTTCGACCGTAGGAAGCCTAATGTATGCAATACTATGTACGAGGCCAGATATCTATTTTGCCGTGGGCATGGTTAGCAGATATCAAAGTAACCCAGGACAAGGACATTGGACTGCGGTAAAGCATATTTTAAAGTACCTGAAAAGGACTAGAAATTATATGTTGGTTTATGAAACAGATAATTTGCTTCCTATGGGTTACACGGATTCTGATTTCCAGTCGGATAGGGACAACTGTAAATCTACCTCGGGTTATGTGTTTACCTTGGGAGGTGGAGCCATAGTATGGAGGAGTGTTAAGCAGAAATGTGTTTCGGACTCAACCATGGAAGTTGAGTATATGGCAGCCTCTGAGGCAGCCAAAGAAGCTGTATGGCTTAGAAACTTCATGATGGACTTAGAAGTGATTCCTAGTTTGCCTAAAGCTATCACAATTTATTGTGATAACGGTGGTGTAGTAGCAAACTCGAAGGAACCACGAGCCCATAAAGCAAGCAAACACATTGAGCGCAAGTACCACCTGATACGAGACATCGTAAAATGAGGAGAAGTTGTTGTCACCAAAATTGCATCAGCGGATAACCTAGTAGATCCTTTCACAAAGGCTCTTCCGGCGAAAGCTTTTGATGGGCATGTTAAAGGGATGGGAATCAGATGTATGACAGCGCTTATGACAGCATAGTCTTTTAGTATAAGTGGGAGATTGTTAGGATGTATACTATAAGCCTAGCTTTTGTATGAACATCTTTATGATATGAGATTCATTGTGATCAAATGTTTGCATTTTATGTTTGTTATATATATTATTGTTATTGCCCAGATTAGTTTATACTGTAGATAACATGGTGTGTGGTGTCACACAGAAGATCATGCTATCAGTTCCTTATAGATTATAAATAATAGCTCACAACCAAGATGGATTTGGACAAACCATTGGAACGGTTGTAGTGTAATTTGGTATTAAGTCTATCTTGACTATAAAGTTACACTAGTACATTTTGTATGTATTGAGCAGGACCATATGAGGTTGTTCGATTTGTACTAACTATATAAAAGAACAAGACCTCTATTATTATGGATGTACGTCTTCTTAATCCCTATATAATAACGGGCATGTGTACTCAGTATTTGTTTCTTTAATTTTCCAATGGGTGAGATTTATTAATAAATCAATAGGCTCGGTGAATTGGGAGATAGCATTGTTTATATATATGGTGTGTTGTTGATTATAGAAGGAATCTGTGTCCTAATTATTTAGGATGATGATGTCCCCTTGAGAAGCTCATAAGGATTATCATGTAAACCCTGCAGGTGGATTTAATCCGACATGATAATAAAGATGAGTGGTACTATTCTTGGAATTAGATGTAAATTAATTAAGTTATCAGTAACTTATTTAATTTATGGACATTCGATATCTTAAACGCGGGGAAATAAACGTACACATAATAAAGGAGCCCATATTGTATTATAGGATTAGGACGGTAGTTCAATTATAACTCTTTAGTGGACTGAGTTATAATTGATGGACTTAAGCGGGGTGTTCGGGCTGAACACGGGACGCCTAAGCCCATCAGGAGGCCCAACCTAATTCCTCCTCAGGGTCCCTGTTATAGCCTATAAATAACCCTAATATCAGCGCCTCCTAGATCACGTTTTCTCTCAATCTCACGCAAATAAAAAAGGGACAGATCCGCTAGAGAGAACTGAGGAGGCGAGATTTCTAAACCTCTGGAAGATCGTCGCCCACACGACGTCCAAAGGAAAGGATAGGAATACGGCAGAAGATCGTGAGGTTCAAGGTCCGTCATTTGTTCGGCAATTCTGACCTTAGAACTGGTTCATCTTCACCTATTACGGTGAAAGGTATGATTCGTTTTTCCGCTGCTTGTTTAATCATATCTTGGATCCCGAATTAGATAATTACATAGAGTCGGTGATCCGATGGTTCCAACAGCGGAAACCTTTGCACCTGCTGCATAGATTTTGATTTTTCCTCACCCACAATACCCAATATGTTGATCCACCTTTCCTCCTCAGCCTTCTTCTCAGCTTCGGCCTTCATTGCAGAATTTTTCATCCTCCATCTTCAGCAAGGCTCGTTTAGAAATCTCTTATGTCTTTTTTAAGATGGTGAGTCTCCTCTGCTTCTGCTGCTCTGGCCTCTCTTCCTGCTTCTTGAAAAACCAGTTGTATCCTTTCTCCTAGACTCCTTAAATGCAGTGTCCCTTGTTGTCCTGCTTGCAGCACCTCCTGTACCACCACCAACATCATCATCATCTTTTTTTGCTGGGGTGGGGGACTTGTCCTTCTCTTCTTCTCCCTATGATGCAACAGTTCCTTCTCATCATCCTCTTCTGCTGTATCAATTTCCCTTGCAGTGTCCTCCGCAACTTGAAGTAGAAGTTTCTTTGCTTCAGTATTGCCACCTTTAGTTAAGGCAGGAATTGGTAACTTTTCAGCGGCTTCTTCTCTCTTTTTGGCATCATCAAAACTCTTTTTTACTTGGTGGCCACCTACTGCAATCTATGGTTCAGTCATCCGCTGGAGAGCTTAATGCATCTCCCCCAGTAGCAACTCTATATTGGCCAACCTGTAATCATAATTTTAACTTTAGAGCCTTGCACATTGACTTCACTCTGTATGGTGGTAAGAGTGTTGTCATGAGCTGTAAGTGTATTGGAGACAATGCCAAGAGTTTGCTTCGTCTTAATTCTGAAGTTGGTGGCTAGTAGATATTATTTCTTCCGGACAGTGTGCTGCTTTGTCCATTCTTCATTCAGCGCATCCCAAAGAGCATTTGGGATCTTTTCGAGACGGTCTGCCACTTTCTTCAGATCGACGTTGGGTTGAGGGTTGGCTGATTTGTGTTCCTGTAAGTCAATTGCAAGATTATCAATGGCAGTGATAATCTTACTGAAGGATTCTGTAGGAGTTGGAGAACTTGCAGTTGCTGGTATTGAGGTTTCAGCAGGTGCAGTAACAGTGAGCTGTAAGTTCTCTTCATTCCCCTGTTCTGGTTGCAGCATTGTGCTCTTGATGGATTCTTCCCAAGCCTTCACTATTTCAGGATCTATCACAGTTTTACCTTTGTCGGACACGTCTGCCATCCAGGAGGCTGCAACACCAGAAGTGGAGGGCTCATCTTCTTTATCAAGTTCATCAGCGAAGTCGTCAGCCTCTCCATCAGATCCTCCAGGAGAATCACCGAGGATGTCTTCAAGGGTCTCTTCTACTTCCTCGTCCTTGTGAGCAGCATCAACCTCTTTTGGTTCCTTTAGCTACTTAGTTTCTTCTGCAACAACTACTGGTTCGTTGCTCTCCTCTTTCTTTTATAAGTCATCCTTCCATTATGCAGCTTCAACCTCCTACTGAGGTACCTCTTGCTACATGACCTCTTCATTTCCTCCTGCTGCAAATTGTTCATCAGCCTGCTTGGAGCCTTTAGTATTCTCTTCTGCAGCACGTGCTTCTCCTTACTTGCTCCTCTTCCCCTTTACTTCAGTTGTAGCTGCAAGCTCCTCCTTTTCATGCTGCAGCTTTCTTCTTTAAGTTCTTTCTGATCAACATCATCAGCGGACATGTCTCTTGCAGCATCACCCAGGGAAGGTGCCTGCTCAACCTCGAAGTCCTTTGCTGCATTAGGTGACTCTGCTACATCTAGTAGCCCTACAACAGACAATACTGCTACTTCTACCAGTACCGGGAGACTTGCCTCCGCAACTTTCTCCGTCATTGCATCATCGGTGAATTCAACATCTGGAAGACCTGCAAGAATATACTTGATGATGTCTGATGGCTCCTTGTCGTCTATAGCATCTTTCGAATACTTGGGTGAATCCTCGTAGTCTATCTCCTCCTCCTCTTCGCTGATCTGATGTAACATCACGATCGGAGGTAGACTACTCATCACTGTATCGAAGGTTGGAAAACTCCTCACTTTCATCGTGGGTGTATCATCAGGTTGCAGCGACATGATAGGGGTCTCTATTCTCCTTTGTTGGTCCCAAAACTGTTGTAGGTAGGCTTAGAGGGGGGGTGAATAAGCCTACCTCCTTTTTCCTTTTTTCTTCTAACTCTTTCGACTCACTTCTAATATCAGTAACCTTTTGGGAGGTTACTGATTAGAGTGGTTTGCGGAAGCTTATTACTGAGCCGAGTAGAAGATGTGCAGCTTATAAGAGAGAGTGTATGTATGCATGAAGTGCAGTAAGCAGATAAAGACGCAAGCATGTATAGAGGTTCGAAGGTGGAGTAATCCTTCTATGTCCTCTCTTCCTCCTCTCAGGAGGGAACATTGGTTAAGTTGGTCGATTTATATAGACCTATCTATTACAACCCACCCTTAATGAATAAGTAGCAAGCCTTCACACGGATGCTTGCCTACTTTCCCTTGACCCACACAGGATTCTACTCTACCCACCCAGGGTCCTCACTTTCTCTCCTAGAAAGTGGTAAACTCAGCAGGACATTACTCCTCGCACTGAGTACTCCGAGACAACCATTTAGAGAGGTTTATCTCCTTCTTCTTCAATTGGGTGCAGTAAGCTTGGCCTCTGTTTGCAGACTGATTCTGCTGAAGCTTGTTGCTGAGTTGTAGACTGGGTGTGTGTCTTCTTGGGGTGTGGAGTGTTCGAGCTCTTCTTCTTTTCATCTGCTCGTTTTGAACACTCTCTTCTCTAAGGCTTCCCCCTCTTTCTGCGCTTCTCTCTTTTAAGCTCTTCTCTCTTCTTTTGCGCTTCTCTCTGTGAGCTTGGATATTCTAAGGTGCTCACTTCTTCTCTCTTGCGCCTTTGCGCTTCTCTCGCACACACTTTCAGTCTTCAATCCTCCTCTTTATAGGGTTTGAAATCTACCCGTTGAAGGTAGACAGATTTCCATCATCACTTCTGAGGTGAGGAAGGCATGCTAGAAGATCATCACTTCTGAGAAAGCTTTGTTTAGCAAGCATTGAGTGTAAGGAGTGACTCTTTGTGATTTGAGGTGTGCTTGGTTGATTATTTGCAGAGAACGTGTTGTGAGGAAGGAATAAAGAAAAAGGTTTCCAACAATCGTGTTGGTCCCAAAACTGCTGTAGGTGGGCTTAGAGGGGGGGTAAATAAGCCTACCTTCTTTTCAAACTCTTCTTCTATCTCTATCGGCTCATTTCTAATATCAGTAACCTTTTGGGAGGTTACTGATCAGAGTGGTTATTACAGAGCCGAGAAGAAGATGTGCAGCTTATCAGAGAGAATACGTGTATGCATGTAATGCAGTAAGCAGATAAAGACGTAAGCATATATAGAAGTTCGAAGGTGGAGTAATCCTTCTACGTCCTCTCTTCCTCCTCTCAGGAGGAAACCTTTTTTAAGCTGGTTGATTTACATAGACCTATCTATTACAACCCACCCTTAACAAATAAGTAGCAAGCCTTCACACAGATGCTTGCCTACTTTGCACACTGACCCACACTGGATCCTACACTACCCACCTAGGGTCCTCACTTTCTCTCCTAAAAGTGGTAAACTCAGCAGGACATTACTCCTCGCACTAAGTACTCCGAGACAAACTTTTAGAGAGGTTTATCTCCTTCTTCTTCAACTGGGTGCAGCAAGCTTGGCCTTCGTATGCAGACTGATTCTGCTGAAGCTTCCTGCTGACTGTTAGACTGAGTGTGCATCTTCTTTGGGTGTGGAGTGTTCGAGCTCTTCTTCTTTTAATCAGCTCTCCTTGAACACTTTCTTTTCTAAGGCTTCCCCCTTCTTCTGCGCTTCTCTTT